>CACSLK010031421.1:20042880-20069257 GCA_902706635.1 Striga hermonthica | reverse complement strand
AGCCAGCGCCCGCAACCAGTCCAGGCAGCGCCCATGCGCACAGCCTCGGCAGGCCCGTGGACCCAGCCAGCGGCCGACCGCCAGGCCATGGCAGGCCGGCGGTCCGGCCAGACCGGTTTAGACCCGGTTTAGTTAGCTTAGACCGGTTTGGACCAGTTCGACCCATAAGTTAATGTTTAAGTCCCGGTTCATGTTTTAAATTCCATTTTCAGTTAAAATTCCGAGTTCAGGTCAGTTCAGTATGTTCATGTCTGATCAGTTCATGACAGAGCAGTTCCGGTTATACCGATTAAAATCCAAAATGTCATGTCAAGTCCAGTGGAGCATCTTAACGAATTAAACAGTAAATTTTATCAGTCTGAGCATAGTATTTATTAATTGTTTATATTATATTTTAGTTTGATCAGGACACGAGTATCAGCACTGCCTTTTCATTTTCACGGATCAGGTGGGGACTCAGACTGGGTATTACATTGATTATAATTAATCTACCATGTTTGAGGTATGTATTATCATGTCATGTATCCGCTTGGAATGGTCGTCGGTCCATTCTGGGTTCTAGTGGCCTTAGTCTGCCCACTAGAGTGTGCACATGGTGTCCGACATTTTTATGCTGGCATATGAGGTATCGGTCATGGTTCATGTGATGATTATCAGGTTCATGTTTATTACCGGTTTCATGTTTAGGTTATGTATATACCAGGATCATGATATTGCAATTATTTTCACTGTTTACTTCAGTATGAGTTTCTGCGGAGCACAGTCGCTTAGTGCTCACGCCCCACATATTTTCATGTTTTTCAGGTCACAGGGTCGAAACCGAGGAGTGAGCAGGCGTTCGGTTCAGAAGTTTTGTGAAAATGTTTAATCATGTTTTGGCCACACTATGCTTTCCGCTATCTATTACTGTTTTTGCCAAACTCAGACCCGATTTATAATCGGTGATTTTATTATGCTAAACCGTTTTGTTTTCCTAAAATAACGGTTTTCAAGTAAAGTCATGTTTTACGGTAACACTCTGAATCAGTATTTCGCAAATTAAATATTTTATTTAAAAATTTTGCAAAAAAGCGTACTCTGATTTTCATGTTAAGGCGGGGTGTTACAAATTATTATTTATATTCTAAAAAAACATATTCAGTGTTTTAGAATTTGAACGGCTCAATTTTTTGAGTTAACATAAATAACCATTTTTTTTTTTTTTTTTGGCCAGAACGATAGAGGATCTATATAGAAAAACCAAGGCACAAATTTGCGAATCAAAATACAAAGCTCCCAACAGGAGAATAAAAAACAACCAAAAGCTGAATAAAATGGGAGGACAAGTCAGACGACTGCCTAGAATCCCGACGCTAGCAACGCTAGAAACTAAAACAAGACTCACTAGACAACTAACACAACAAAAAACAAAGAAAACTACCAAGCTCCCAACAGGAGAATAGAGACGGGAGCTGCTCCCAATAGGAGAATCAAGGTGCTCCCGCTCATGCTTATAGAGGCCAACGGCCTAAACAAAAACACAGATCCTACGAAAACAAAAGACGCAAACACAAATAATCTAAATAAATAAAAACAGCCCTTCCCCAACGAAACGAGCAAGTCCGAACCAGCAGTGAACAATAGACACAAGACAAATTCAGACCAAGAATCTGCTACCGAAACTGCAATCAAGCCTATACAATAGCAGAAACCTAACTCCGAATAAATCCCCAAATCGATCCATCTCAACCGAGAGAGCCGTAGTCCAACCCACACAGATTCCATCCGATCTCTCCTAACACCACTAGACGAGACCAAATAGAATCTCCCCTGCCATCTAACACCACTAGACAACCTGGGAATTGTGCAAGCGAAAAAAAACTCTCTCCCCGACCGCCGCAACAAAGAACAACACGGTGACCGGAGCTCCGCCCCATTCATTAGCTCGCACTCCACCCTTCACCACCACAAACATCTAATGACAAGCGGCCCGAGCCCCACCCAAACGGATGAAACTTGCCGGAACCAGCCAAATCCGGCGATCGCTGACAAAGAGAAGGCAAGACTTACCATCAAAAATCGCAGCTCCGCCGCCAACTAAAAAAGACTCCAATCGCCGGCCTTACTTCGACCTTGAGGTGCACCACCGCCGTCCGAAATTTCATCGGCAATCGTAAACTTGAGACCACCGTCAATAGACCATCTGAAGCGGCAAAAGGGGTGCACTTCGCCAGGGAGGGGAGGGAACGGTTGAGACGACCCCTAGCCGAGTTGTACCGTCGCTGAGGAAGGCGAATTCGCCGGAGAAGGAGGAAGCGCTGGGCGGATTTTGGGTGCTAGGTTCTTTTCGCTGGGGAGGGAGTGGGTCTTTTTAGCAATGATTTAAGCATAAATAACCAAAATGACTGACATAATTTATATTATTTATAATAGCAAACATGATTACTATTTAATGTAGTTTTCTCATTCATATTTAATATTATTTTTTAACTAAGAAAATTGTATATATGTAAACGAAATATATTGTAAAATGTAACAGTTAATTTTAAGGTGCAATTCGTCCAATATAATGGTAAATTGCACATTAATGGTATGTAAATTGCACCATAACGATCACGATTGCACGCTAATGGTACGTAAATTGCACATTAATATCTTGATCTAATATTTTATTTATTTTAATTGAAAATAATAATTTTATAAAAAAATATAAAAAATAGTATTTATTTATTTGATTTGGTCGGTCCGGTTATCTTGGTTATTTAAAAATTAAAAAATAATAAAAGACATTGAACTGAAATAACTAAAATTTTAAAGGTAAACACATATAATCGATACGACATAAATTTAAGTACAAAAAACCAAGTCAGTCGGGTTCGATCGATATAGTGCAATATGACAGTCACTAATGTGCAATCCGTCTAACGTTGAAGTGCAATCATGAAAACATTAACGTGCAATCAGTCTAACACTAATGCATATTCGAAGTGCAATTATTTTCTTATAAAAAAATATATATTTCGTGTTAGTTAATAGTTTATATTGTTGTTTGATAAAAATAAATGATAATATGTATAGATAAGATATAAAAAATAATATTTTTTATATAATTTGATCGGATATTTAACACTTGTTTTAGAAGGTGCAACGTGTTGTTTTATAAAGTGTAATATTCTGCTATATAAAGTGCGATAACATATAGTTTGATCGGTTATTTAAAATATGTTGTTTTATAAGGTGCAACGTGTTGTTTTATAAAGTGCAATATTCTGCTATATAAAGTGCGATAATATATAGTTCGATCGGTTATTTAAAATATGTTGTTTTATAAGGCGCAACGTGTTGTTTTATAAAGTGCAATATTCTACTATATGAAGTGCGATAATATATAGTTCGATCGGTTATTTAAAACATGATGTTTTATAAGGTGCAACGTGTTGTTTTATAAAACTATATTTAGTATTTATATTTTTTATTTATTATTATATTATCATTGGTTGAAAATAAATAATATATATATGATATAAAAATAATATTTTTTATATAGTTTGTTCGGTGCTGACAGTTGTTTTAATTTCAATCAAAATTATATATTTTATTTTTCACTCTCATACTAAATAATGTGCATTTTATCTATAATAATTATGTATTTGATAAATTTTCATTAAACTACATATTTGCCCCTTGAACTAAATTGATATATAATGAAGTTATCTAAAATTGCACATAAATCCTTTAGATTTATCAAATTTACAAAAACTTGCAAACCCTAAATCCAACAATTCACGGTCCATTTTCTGAAACTGAGATATAAGAATAGAACAATCCAAGTTCAGAAATTGGTGCCAAATTATGCAATTTCAGCTCTACATTGACTGTACCGGCGGTATAGGCGAGACCGAAAGTCGAGAATCTGCTCAGCGGCGGAGGTTGAGTCGGCGGCAGCGGACGTCGATGAACCAGATCTGTCCAGTCGTGATGTTGAGGAGTGATGACGATCTGGATGACGGCGGCTGTGTCCCGACGAAAGCTCGCTCGTTTCCTTACTGACGTGTCCGGCGGCGAGTTTGCAGTGGGGTAGCGGCGGGGCTGCGACAGGTTCTCGGAAGGTGGAGCTGCTCCTAGTTCTCGTGAGACGGAGAGCGGCGAGCGGCGACAGAACACGACTCCGTGCTGCGGCGGGTCTTAGACGGTGGTCGGAGCATGGCCCGATCGAGGTGTGTGTGTGTGTATGTTTGGTCTGTGTGTGTGTATGTGTGTGTGTGTGTGTGAGAGAGAGTGAGAGAGAGAGAGAGAGAGAGAAGAGAGAGAGAGAGAATGTGTGTGCATGTGGAATGTGTGTTTGAGAGAGAGAGAGAGAGAGAGATAAACCAGGGAGGTGATGGGTTTGTTGGTGGTGGGTCCCAATTAATGTATTGGTATAATGTCTAAATTACCCTTAATGTATTTACAAGTGGTGTATTTTTTATGACCATCAGATCATCCAATCATATGACTACCATTCATTCTTATTTTTTTCACTAGGTATGAAAAAAAAAAATCAATATAAATTATGAAGAGAATCAATGTGGTCCTACGAATCTCCAATAAAAATTTGATTGTAGTCATTACAAATCGGATTGCCTTTCCAGAACCATATTTGTGTGTATGTTTACAAAAATTTTATATATCAACATATATTTAATATTCTAATATAATCGATGTGGAATATAGAATCATAATCTAAATTCTTAAATGATGTTCAATCAAAAAATGTAACAATAACATATTATAGATAATTATAGAAATAATCTTCAAAAAACCTTAATTATTGTTATTAGATAAAATCAAATCTTGTATAAATGCTTGCCAATTGATATTATGTCATGCTTCCGCTTACCAAAAGGGATATTTTAGGAGATTTCAATGGTGAGTGCAAGCTTTTGGTGGAACAAGGGAGAAGAGTAGGGGTGGGGAATGCATTGGAAATCGTGGAAGGCGGTCCCATTGCCGAAGGAGAACGGTGGACTAGGATTTCAAGATTGTAAGTTCTGAAGATTGACAGTAAATCGACGAACCTTAATCAATTTTCAGGTTCAGACAACTCAAGAATATTTAAGCGAAGTTGACTTGATCACTTTAACTTACTAATTAATTGGGTATGTTTATTGATAATATGCGTTTTATTATGGCAAGTCTAATGGAAAGAAGTCGAGATTCACCTTCCATATGTGCGAGATGACAATTGTGGATTTGTACCCCAAAAGAAGACCTACCATAAGTAAACGTGTCTTGGAGGCAAAGCTTCATGTAAGACTTACCATATGATGAAAAAAAGATAAAATGATGACGCTACGGAGAGTGAGGAGTACTTTTGATATTTGTTTTGTTTGAGGTTTTATGATTTTCCGTTATTGTTGATTTTGAGTGATTTGTATCTTGATTTTATTTTGACTGAAGTGGTCAAAAATGAGGAGTCTTTGTGAGAGAAAATACAGAGTGAACGGAGGTTCATTATGTTTTAGTTTGAGGGATTCAAACGTGAAAAACCACAAGGGATTTGTGGTCGGATAATTAGTAGTGCAGATCATTATTCAAGTAGAGTGTAGAGGGAGTCTATACTGTAAACCCTTGAAGAATGTATGTGATGTTTGCATTAATGAAAGATACTCGAAGGGAGAGTGGGACGCTCTCCTGAAGGTTCAATTTTTAGTTATACTGCTTCCGCAATTGCTTGAATCTTCTTTTAATTCTGTTCAAATAAATTGTGTACAACTCTGGGTACTTGGGATACAAGTATCAAATTACAATTGGCACCATAGCGAGTTTTCGTATAATTTGCGAAAGATCTAAGGACGTGTTGATTGGGTGAACATGAATCAGAAAAGTGGATCGATGTCTAGGCCTCCACAATTGGATGGATCAAACTATGCCTACTGGAAATCCATGATGACGATCTTTCTGAGATATTTGGGAAAAAGGTGCTTGGGAGAGTATTGAAAATGGCTAGGAACATCCAGTCATGCCAGCAGCTCTAGATCAAGGGAAAGGATATTCATCTGACATTGTGGTTAAACCTAAAGACGTCTGGACTGACGTTGAAAAACTTCAAGAAGAAGAAAACTATCGAGCCTTGTATGCGATCATGATGGCAGTCGATCAGACTCGACAGAAGATAATAGTTCAATGAAAGACTGCGAAAGATGCGTGGCGTGTAACACCCCGCCTTGTCATGAAAATCAGAGTGCATTTTTCGCAAAAATTTTCAAAATAAATCATTTAATTTACGAAATACTGATTCGGAGTGCTACCATAAAACATGACTTATTTTCAAATCAGACTGTTTTTCAAAAGATGGACTTACAGTCTGCTGACCAGTCAAAATGGACTAAGTTTGACAAACAGTAAACAGTCAGCGGAAACTGTAGTGGCAAAACATAATAGCAGTGCTATGATCATGAAAATAAGTCTACGGGAGATAGTAATAGCACTGCTATGCTAAATTCAAACTGTACAAAATGTAATTTAAGCTTTATAAGCATAGCTCCCGTATAATTTAAACTTTATAAGCATAGTCCTGAACCGATCGCCATCTCACACCTCCGGTCCGACGTCATGACCTGAAAAACATGATAAAAGTGGCGCGTGAGCACTAAAGTCCACTGTGCTCCGTAGGAACTCATACTAAAGTAAACAATGAAAATAATTACAATAACATGATCTTGGCATATATAACTGAACTGAAACCGGTACTGAATAATCATGATCTGATACTGATGGTGAGATAATATCATCACCTGCCTGATACCTGAACATCTGCCAGCAAAATGCTAATGCCGGACACCATGTGCACACTCTAGTGGGCAGATTAAGGCCACTAGAACCCAGAATGGACCGGCGACCATTCCAAGCAGATACATGACATGATAATACATACCTAAAACATGGTAGAGTAATTATAATCAATGTAATACCCAGTCTGAGTCCCCACCTGAACTGTTGTCTGAAAATGTAAGTGCTGATATCTGTATCCTGATCAAACTGAAAAAATAATATAAACAATTACTAAATACTATGCTCAGACTGATAAAATAATCTTTTTAATATGTTATGATGCTCTACTGGATTTAAACATGATATTTGAATTTAACCGGTATAACTGAAACCGGCTAAAATGGGAACTGAACTGACATGAATTACTGAACTGGACTGGACCCGGAATCTAACTGAAATTGGAACTGAAAACATAAACTGGGATTTAAATATTAAAATATAGGGTGAACTGGTCCAACCGGTCTGAGCTGGTCTAAACCGGTCTGGCCGGAACGCCGGCCTGCTGTGGCCGGGCGGTCGGCCGTTGGCTCGGCCGACGGGCCTGCCAAGGCTGTGGGCGCTGGCGCTACCTGGACTGTCCGCGGCACTAGCGGGCTGGACATGGCATGACTGTTGTCGGGCTTGTGGTGCCGCACTGGGCATAGACGCGACACTACCTGCCCTACTGGACATGAATTGGGTGTGGACGAGAACGTTCGTGCACGCTGACGGCCACTGGACACAACCTGCGTGACGAACGTGCAGCTGGTGCATCGCATATACGACGCTGGGCACTGGCGTGCGTATCGCGTGCACTGGACAGGACAATCGGGTGCTTGTTATGCACCGCCGACGGTTAACTGGCCGACTGGCCTAGTGAGTGGCGCTGCCGAGCGCTACGGGCGCTGGCCTAGCGCAACTGGCGCCGTTGGGCGCTACCATGCGTCGCAGCAGGCTGCTGAGTACATGGCCGTGCGCACTGGCGTGCGCAGTGAACTGCTGGCATGCACATGCACTGCCAATGAACTACTGCTGCGGGCAGGGCTGCGTGCGATGCCCTACGGGCATGCACACACGCTGTCCGCTGCGCTGGCTGACTGTCGGCCTTGCTGCCGCTATGTGCGGACAGCTCGGCCACGACCGGCCCTTGCCGGCCGTTTGGTGACTTCTCTCGACCGAATCAACATAAAACAACATAATATGACTTGACATGACCATACATACTGACTTTACTCAAAATTTAAAGATTTTGCTCGATGGACTAACGGAGTGCCGAGGTACGCACACCGTGCGCGTATAATCGGCGTTAAGCCAACTCCTCAACCGAACATGAAATTCCTCCAACCAACTTGACTTAACTGACTATAAAATGACCTAAGATGATCAATTAAACATGAACTGTTCGAACAAACATGATCACAATAAAAGATAACATGATATGGCATGAGATGGCCCGTGGACGTGCGCTACGTGCACTGCCGACTTCCTTAGGCCAAATCATGGACAAAACCACAACTTGTCCCAACCTATCTTTTAAAACTGAACATATAATGACTTAACATGATCAACTGAACCTGATTTGCACTGGAGTTACCGGGTAAAAACTAACTTTACTCGGTCACGGCCTAATACGGCCTAAACCGAACCCATCATGGTCTTTCCATGAATTTCTTCACATGAATTGAATAAACTGAACTTAACATGATCTGATTAACATGAAAGGAGGTTGAGGATGAGATTACCTCTTCAAGTGCTCGACTGAAATCACAAAAATGGCCGTGATTCCTTGTATCCGTGCGTGTGCGTGTGCGTGTGCGTGTGCAATTAGACCTTAATTTAGTTTAATGTTTGCTGAGTGTATAGCTTAGTAAATAAGCTATACTTTCCCCTCAACATCTGATTTATAGAGACGGGAATTGTGGTGAAAACTTGAAAGAAATTCTCGGCCAATGGCTTGATGCCATGTGCCGTGCGATAAGGCCATGAGGTGGCCTTTCCCTTGCTTAGTCATCTCCTTAAACCCTCTCAAGCTTCCACATGTCTATGAAATGATGGTGTTGCACGTGAAGAATGGAGACCACAATTCTGACGGTCATCAGATGTACTAAGGTCGGCTTAGACGTGCTAAAGATGTGCTTAGGTGTGTTTATGTGCACAAATGGACGTGCTAAGCATGCTTGGCTTAGACGTGCTAAAGATGTGCCTAGGTGTGTTTATGTGCACAAATGGACGTGCTAAGCATGCTTGATGTTAAGCTAAACATGATTACTCTTAAACATGATCAACCTTAGATTAATCCATGCTAAGCATTCTTGATGTTAAGCTAAAGATGATTATTCTTAAACATGATTGACCTTAGATTAATCCTTATTAATGTTAATTAATCATCATTAACATTAACATTAACATTAAGCTAATTATGATTATTTAGTTGAACATGGATTAAGTTAATTAAGTAAGGGTTAATGACGATTACTTAAGCATAAGCTAATGATGGGCGGTGTACCAATGTGAATGCGTCGTTGTATAGGAACGACGACGTTCATATATAGTAACCTTAACCGAATGTACTCATTTTCGGTTACAACTTGACTTTAGAAGTTAATTAGAATATTATCTTAACTTCACCTCATTAATCTCAAACTTGTTTACTATATAAAAGCATGGGAATTAAATCTAAAACTCATTCGGTTACTGAAATAATTAGACCGAATAAAGAATCGACTAATAGTCGAACTTGGAATATAACTAACTAAATAACTTGAACTTGAACTTGAACATGATTATTTATTAACAAAGGCTAGCTTAAAATTAGAAGCTAGTATTTTCCTTTATTAATAAAACTCGGGTTGTTACAATCCACCCTCCTTAAAATATTTCCGTCCTCAGAAATACTAAAATTGGACGTACAAGCTTAACATAAAGCTTATACTTACTGATTACATGAATTGAGAATTCAGTACTTTAATACTGAATAATGGACTTGATCTGAACTGAGGAATCATCAATTCACAATTAAGTGAATTGTTAGATACTGCTGACTGAGAATGGACACTTTCCTGAAATAAAGTGTTCCACTGATTATACATGATATTAAAAGCATACTTCTTGAGCGTACTGGTCATTATTTCTTGGCTGATTGCTGATCTTCGGTCTGAACGTTGGTTGTGGAAAACCCCAGTCGTTGGTACATACGGAAAATTTCCAGAGATACGCACATGTACTAATGAGGATAACTAGCAATATCGGTGATTACCTTTCGTGAACATCTGCTCGATAACACGGCACATCGTTCACGGCACATTGTAATGCGGCACACCTGCTTTTCATCAAGTGAGTGCGGCACACCTGCATATAGCACCTGGCGAACACTGCACCTGCGTTGTCGGCCTAAGCTGTATAACTGATCATATCTGTATCTCAAGCTAGTAATCTCAATGTACTATAATGCTAACTCTATGTAATCTCCGGTGTACTGTGATGTAAGCATGGCATCCTTCTCTTCTTGTGTTATGCATCCCTGAATGGAAAGCGTCAGTTTGTGATCATGGTCTGTTGCTGTAAATTGGCCCTTCTCCGTCGCGTCGTATGTCAACATGTTGTACCTGCAACTGTTTACCTTTCCTGAGGTCAAACTTTTCCTCAAGAAAAGTCTATCATGAACTAATCTTTCCTACGATTTCTCAAATTTTCAGAATTTGAGAATCGAGGCACTGGATATACTTGAGTGGACTTATAAGTCTTGTCGTATTAGACAGACCATCCTCAACTTTCACATGACTAGCCTCAACATTCACATAACTGAATAACCCTGACTTGACTTAACATGACTATATAACTCTTACTTGAACTCTGGAAGCTATTCTGAGACAATTAATTGATCATCTTGGAATTAGAACATGACATTTACTGATTTACTAGGCTTGATAAGGTGCGACTTCAAGTTTCCAGATAAATTTGGAATAATAGTCTGTATATCAGACCTCCATATTTAACTCGGCTTAGTAACTATTATACGTCGACCTTAAACTTATGAACATTAACTTTAAATCGTGAACATCGACTCATGATTATGTACTGTATAGGGCGGCTCCAGTATCAACTGGTCTCGCAAGTACAAAAGAAATAACTGATTTCGAGCTTTGAAAACCATAACTTGGAATATCATGATTGGTAAAATACATGACATGACTGACTTTAAAGGTTGTTATTACATGAATTTATCCTGTTCTGATCCCAGTTTCAAGTCTCCATGGTATACCCGGCTGAATGGCTCTTATTTCAAGCCTCCATGGTAACCCGGAATATTGACTCTTATACACTGGAAACCGTTACTTTGACAATGGCCTTAAAAATTATAACAACCTCTAGCATGAAAAGTTAATCCTGAACTTGCTTTACTGATCTGACTTAGGAAATTTGAATCTATTCCTTGAGTTGAATCAAGGAATTCTTCCCTGGAATCTGCCAATTGGTTGGCAAAATTGGTAATTTTTGATAGAAAATGTCTGAGGAACATGATTGCTAAGATTTGTACAACATGAATGCTTACAAATCTCTTGACGGGTCATTAACTTGACTTAAATAAATCTAGAATTGAATCTAGAGTTCTCAAATTTAGCCCCTTCCTAAGGTTCTGAATTCTGATTCGTGCATCCTTACTGATGACATCATACTGAGTATAGACATAGTAATTCGAAGCTGATCAATAAAGCACACATATCTCTTGACGAGTAGCTAAACATGACTTGGAACTACTGACCTTAAATCATGAAGGTACTGACTATCGGTCCTGAACATGATTCGAGCATCTTAACTATATCGTAACTGAGAATTTCTGAGCATAGAAATAGTAATTTGTTTATAATTTAAAACATGAATCAGCACTTACCTGGTAGTCGGCGAGGCGTGAGCGTGACGTGTTTAGGTTTTCTGAAAATTTTCTGACTCGTGAAATATTCAGAGACGCAAAAACGTGCTCTGATACCATCTGTAACACCCCGCCTTGTCATGAAAATCAGAGTGCTTTTCGCAAAAACTTTTCAAAATAAATCATTTAATTTGCGAAATACTGATTCGGAGTGCTACCATAAAACATGACTTATTTTCAAATCAAACTGTTTTTCAAAAGACGGACTTACAATCTGCTGACCAGTCGAAATGGACTAAGTTTGACAAACAGTAAACAGTCAGCGGAAACTATAGTGGCAAAACATAATAGCAGTGCTATGATCATGAAAATAAGTCTACGGGAGATAGTAATAGCACTGCTATGCTAAATTCAAACTGTACAAAACGTAATTTAAGCTTTATAAGCATAGCTCCCGTATAATTTAAACTTTATAAGCATAGTCCTGAACCGATCGCCATCTCACACCTCCGGTCCGACGTCATGACCTGAAAAACATGATAAAAGTGGGGCGTGAGCACTAAAGTCCACTGTGCTTCGTAGGAACTCATACTTAAAGTAAACAGTGAAAATAATTACAATAACATGATCCTGGCATATATAACTGAACTGAAACCGGTACTGAATAATCATGATCTGATACTGATGGTGAGATAATATCATCACCTGTCTGATACCTGAACATCTGCCAGCAAAATGCTAATGCCGGACACCATGTGCACGCTCTAGTGGGTAGATTAAGGCCACTAGAACCCAGAATGGACCGACGACCATTTTAAGCGAATACATGACATGATAATACATACCTCAAACATGGTAGAGTAATTATAATCAATGTAATACCCAATCTGAGTCTCCACCTGAACTGATGGCTGAAAATGTAAGTGTTGATATCTGTATCCTAATCAAACTGAAAATAATATAAACAATTACTAAATACTATGCTCAGACTGATAAAATAATCTTTTTAATATGTTAAGATGCTCTACTGGATTTAAACATGATATTTGAATTTAACCGGTATAACTGAAACCGGCTAAAATGGGAACTGAACTGACATGAATTACTGAACTGGACTGGAATCGGAATCTAACTGAAATTGGAACTTAAAACATGAACTAGGATTTAAATATTAAAATATAGGGTGAACTGGTCCAACCGGTCTGAGCTGGTCTGAACCGGTCTGGCCGGACCACCGGCCTGCTGTGGCCGGGCGGTCGACCGTTGGCTCAGCCGACGGGCCTGCCAAGGCTGTGGGCGCTGGCGCTGCCTGGACTGGCCGCGACACTAGCGGGCTGGACATGGCATGACTGCTGCCGGGCTTGAGGTGCCGCACTGGGCATGGACGCGACACTGCCGGCCCTGCTGGACATGAATTGGGTGTGGACGAGAACATTCGTGCATGCTGACGGCCACTGGACACAACCTGCGTGACGGACGTGCAGCTGGTGCATCGCATATACGACGCTGGGCACTGGCGTGCGTATCGCGTGCACTGGACAGGACCATCGGGTGCTTGCTGTGCACCGCCGATGGTTAACTGGCCGACTGGCCTAGTGACTGGCGCTGTCGAGCGCTACGGGCGCTGGCCTTGCGCAACTGGCGCTGCTGGGCGCTACCGTGCGTCGCAGCTGGCTGCTGAATACATGGTCGTGCGCACTGGCGTGCGCAGTGAACTGCTGGCATGCACATGCACTGCCAATGAACTACTGCTGCGGGCAGGGCTGCGTGCGATGCCCTACGGGCATGCACACACGCTTTCTGCTGCGCTGGCTGACTGTCGGCCTTGCTGCCGCTATGTGCGGACAGCTCGGCCACGACCGGCCCTTGCCAGCCGTTTGGCGACTTCTCTCGACCGAATCAACATAAAACAACATAATATGACTTGACATGACCATACATACTGACTTTACTCAAAATTTACAGATTTTGCTCGATGGACTAACGGAGTGCCGAGGTACGCACACCGTGCGCGTATAATCGGCGTTAAGCCAACTCCTCAACCGAACATGAAATTCCTCCGACCAACTTGACTTAACTGACTATAAAATGACCTAAAATGATCAATTAAACATGAACTGTTCGGACAAACATGATCACAATAAAAGATAGCATGATATGGCATGAGATGGCCTGTGGACGTGCGCTACGTGCACTGCTGACTTTCTTAGGCCAAATCATGGACAAAACCACAACTTGTCTCGACCTATCTTTTAAAACTGAACATATAATGACTTAACATGATCAACTGAACCTGATTTGCACTAGAGTTACCGGGTAAAAACTAACTTTACTCGGTCACGGCCTAATACGGCCTAAACTGAACCCATCATGGCCTTTCCATGAATTTATTGACATGAAATGAATAAACTGAACTTAACATGATCTGATTAACATGAAAGGAGGTTGAGGATGAGATTAACTCTTCAAGTGCTCGGCTGAAATCACAAAAACGGTCGTGATTCCTTGTATCCGTGCGTGTGCGTGTGCGTGTGCGTGTGCGTGTGCAATTAGACCTTAATTTAGCTTAATGTTTGCTGAGTGTATAGCTTAGTAAATAAGCTATACTTTCCCCTCAACATCTGATTTATAGATACGGGAATTGTGGTGAAAACTTGAAAGAAAGTCTCGGCCAATGGCTTGATACCATGTGCCGTGCGATAAGGCCATGAGGTGGCCTTTCCCTTGATTAGTCATCTCCTTAAACCCTCTCAAGCTTCCACATATCCATGAAATGATGGTGTTGCACGTGAAGAATGGAGACCACAATTCTCACGGTCATCAGATGTACTAAGGTCGGCTTAGATGTGCTAAAGATGTGCTTAGGTGTGTTTATTTGCACAAATGGATGTGCTAAGCATGCTTGTTGTTAAGCTAAACATGATTGCTCTTAAACATGATTAACTTGAAACTAATAAAGTCGGCTTAGATGTGCTAAAGATGTGCTTAGGTGTGTTTGTTTGCACAATTGGACGTGCTAAGCATGCTTGTTGTTAAGCTAAACATGATTGCTCTTAAACATGATTAACGTGAAACTAATCTTTATTAATGTTAATTAATCATCATTAACATTAAGCTAATTATGATTATTTAGTTGAACATGGAATAAGTTAATTAAGTAAGGGTTAATGACGATTACTTAAGCATAAGCTAATGATGGGCGGTGTACCAATGTGAATGCGTCGCTGTATAGGAACGACGACGTTCATATATAGTAACTTTAACCTAATGTACTCATTTTCGGTTACAACTTGACCTCTGAAGTTAATTTGAATTTTATCTTAACTTCACCTCATTAATCTCAAACTTGTTTACTATATAAACGCATGGGAATTAAATCTAAAACTCATTCGGTTATTGAAATAATTAGACCGAAAAAAGAATCGACTAATAGTCGAACTTGGAATATAACTAACCGAATAACTTGAACTTGAACATGAACATGATTATTTATTAACAAAGGCTAGCTTAAAATTAGAAGCTAGTATTTTTCTTTATTAATAAAACTCGGGTTGTTACATGGCGGATCTTACTGCGTCAGTTTGAAGGCTCAACGGTAGTTAAAGCAACTAGACTTCAACGAGTAACTCTTGAATTTGATGAAATCAGAATGCGCGATGAAGAAACAGTCGATATGTATTATGCCAGATTTTGTGATCTGGTGAATCAAAGTGCAATTCTTGGAGAAGAAGTCTCTGAAAATCATCAAGATCAAAAGATTATGTGAATTGTTGCACCTAGGTTCAGAGAGAAAATTACCGCCTTTGAGAGCTTCCAAAGAATTCTGTCTCTGGATGTTGATGAACTCCTTGGCGAACTAAGGACGTTTGAAATCAACAACAATTATGAAAAAGTCAAAAACAAGGGACTATCTCTCAAAGCAGTTGTAGTCAATGAGAAAGAAGACAACGATGAAGATGAAGGTTCGATGGTGTACAACAGCGAGTTAAAAGAGGCTCTTGCACTGATTGCAAGAAACTACGGCAATATGAGTCAGAAACTGTATAAGAATAAGTTTGCTGGGAAGAAAGTCACTAATTCCAGCAATAACACGTTTCGAGACAAGAAGAACAATGGGCCCTTCTTGAAACTGTACGCACAACAAATTGAGAAGGACCAATGCCGAGAGTGTCGAGGATTTGGGCATTTTCAGTATGAGTGTGCTAATCTTAAAAAAAAAAAGAGCAAGTCACTGAAGGCAACTTGGGAAGATTCATATGACGAAGGCACAAACGAACCTCTATCACACACAAGTAATATAGAAATTCATTCTTCAGTAAAGAATTTCATGTGCCTCACCACGTCGCATGTCACGAAAAAGTTTGAAGAGAGCATGGAAGGAGCTTAAACATCTAAGGATGAAGCCGATCGAAACATGTGTGTTGATCCAGTTCACTTGCTAGCAATGGAAAATTGTGCACAAACATCTAAAGCTATGAAGAAACTTCAGAGTGAGGTGCATAAACTGACGAAGGCAAATAAGTTATTGATCGAACAGGCCACCTCCTCTTTCAATTTTGAGAAAGAAAATGAATTAGATAGGGCAAAGGCTCGAACCTCAATTCTCGAAAGTAGTGTTAAACTCTCCAAACAAGATATGTTGGAAAAGACGCAGACCATTGAATGCTTGAGGTCTGAACTATTTTCAACTCAAGAACTTCTTGTTGAAAGGAACAAGAAAATTTTGAAGCTCAAAAGTGAAGTTAACCGAATCATGAACGAGCATACGAGCATGCAAAGCAAACTAAGTGCGAACTCAGCAGAGTTGTTACGTATTGCTGAGGTTGTTCAGAAACTGAACAAAGGGAAAGTTGATCTAAATGAACTTCTCTCCATGGGAAGACAATATGGTGATCTTACCGGACTGGGTACACTGGCAAAGTTGAGAATCTTGACCTTTCTTTAGAAGTTTCAACCAAAACCAAACATCCAGGTCTTGGATTCCCAGATATGTCTGGTATTGAAGGGACAAGCCTTCATGGAAACTGTCTCAGGACTTGTACGACAGGTTTGTACAAAGCACTGTATGTAAACCCTCTTCATCAAAATACTCTGTGAAGGTTCTTGCACCAGCTCAGGAATCTGTAAGTAAATCCCCTCGTAATTTTGTTCTCATTTGTCATTACTGTGGAATAATTGGTCACATCAGACCCAAATGCTATAAAATGCAGCATGATCTCTATTCTGGTAAAGTGTTTAACTGGAGTCGCTCCGGTTACCATTGAACGTTCGTGTCGTGAATCCCCATAAAAATACTTTTAAAAACCAAAAAGTTTGGATTGCAAAGAATTCTTTAAATGATTTACTTCAGTATTGTCTCTCAGAACCTCACTTGAAGGGAAATGGTACCTTGATAGTGGGTTTTCAAGGCATATGACTGGTGAACTAGCATACTTGTTGAATATCAAAACTGGTGCAAATGGGGAAGTCACATTCGGCGATGGTGTGAGCAATAAAGTAAATGGAATTGGTTGTTTGAACTTGGGAGGTTTACCTAGATTGAATGATGTGTTACTTATAAATGATTTCAAGGCTAATCTCTTGAGTGTGAGTGAACTTTGTGTCCAAGATCTTAGTGTCAGTTTCTCTCGTGATAAGTGTTACGTGAAGAACAATGAAGGTACATGTGTGATTATTGGATCTCGATCAACTGACAATTGCTATCTTATTGACCTTAATGAAATTTTTTTTCAAGAAACTGTTAGTGAATCTGAAATTTGGCATCAACGCTTAAGCCATATTGGATATTCTCACTTGGTCAATATTTCAAATGCAGATGTGGTTCGTGGAATTCCAAAGATTGTCATGAAGGAACTGCCCATTTGTGAACTGTGTCAACTTGGTAAGCAGACATGAGCATCGCACAAAAGCTTGAACCATATTGCATCAAAGCAAGTCCTAGAACTACTTCACATGGACTTGATGGGACCAATTCAGTTGAGAGCTATCAAGGTAAGAAGTACATTTATGTGCGTATAGATGATTTCTCACGATATACCTGGGTTGATTTTACGTGAGAAATCTGATACATTTTTTGCCTTTAAAACCTTCTGTATAAAACTTGAAAATAAAAAGGGACTTTCGGTAACCAAGATTAGGAGTGATCATGGTCGTGAGTTTGAAAATAAATAATTCTCGAATTTTTGTAATTCTCACGGCATTTTTCATGAGTTTTCTGCCCCTAAGACACCCCAACAAAATAGAGTTGTCAAAAGAAAGAATCGTACCCTGCAAGAGATGGTGAGGGTAATGTTAAATTCCAAGAAAATCTCTCATAAATGGTGGGCAGAGGCTATTAACACGACGTGCTACCTTGTGAACAGATTGTACCTTCGTCGAGGTAAAGATCTGACTCCTTATGAACTTTGGAAAGGTAAGAGTCCTAACCTTAGTCATCTCCATGTATTTGGGTGTAAGGGCTATATTTGTAATGATCGTGAACAACTTGGTAAATTTGATGCTAAATGTAATTTATGATTATTTCTTGGATATTCTAATAACAGATCTTACCGTGTTTACAACACAAATACCTCTATTGTTATAGATTCCATGAATGTTACATTTGATAAGAAAACCCCGAATGTTGATTCATCTGTGTCTATTGACTTGCTTGAAAGTATTGTCAGTGAACATGATACCCAAATTAAGACCTTGAACCTTGGTAAAGAAACTGAGAATGAAGAAGGTTCATGTGCATCAGCAAGTTCACCAGGAATTCAGAAGGAATACAATGTTCCCACCACTGGAATTCAAGTTGAACCAAAAAGGGATCCACCCTTGAAGATTCAGAAGAATCATCCATCCGAACTGTTTATTGGAGATTTGAACGAGAGGGTGACCAGGAACTCAAAAACCTCAACTAGAGCACTCGTGGTCATCTCCCACTGTGCATGTTACACCACCTTGGTAGAACCCATGAATGCAAAGTAGACACCAAAAGATGTATGTTTGATCTCAGCCATGCAAGAAGAATTGGAGCTATTCAGTCGAAATGATGTCTGGGAGCTTGTTCATGAACCTTCGGCAGAAAATGTTATCGAAACCAAATGGATCTTCAAAAACAAAACCGATGAGTTCGGTAATGTGACTCGCAATAAAGCCAGATTGGTTGCTCAAGACTACACTCAAACTCAAGGAGTGGATTTTGATGAAACATTTTCTCCGGTTGCAATGCTAGAATCGGTACGTATATTTTTGTCAATTGTTCGTCTAATGAAATTCATTGTTTATCATATAGACGTAAAATCAGCATTTCTAAATAGAATATTGCACGAAAAAGCTTATGTGAAGCAGTCTGAAGGGTTCAAAGATCCAGTAACGCTAATCATGTCTACAGACTCAAGAAAGCACTATATGGTCTGAAACAAGCACCTCGTTTTTGGTATGAATGACTTACGATGTACCTTCTTGAGAAGGGGTTCAAGCGAGGGGGAGTCGATCAGACATTCTTTGTCCTGAAAACTAATAGTGACTTGTTGGTGGTTCAAATCTATGTAGATGACATCATATTTGGGTCAACCTCGAAGAAACTGGTGAATCATTTTGTCGAGCTTATGACTTCGGAGTTTGAAATGAGTCTGGTACGTAAACTTTTATACTTTCTCGGTCTTCAAGTGAAGCGAGGTAAAGATTGCATCTTTTTTAATCAAAGTAAATATGCTAGAAACCTTGTTAAAAAGTTTGGTCTTGAAAATGCTAAAAACCCTCAAATTCCAATGGGGACTCATGTAAAAGTGCTGAAGGATGATGAAGGGACATCTCTAGATCAAACACTGACATTTGTTTTAGTGTTGGACTTTGTGCTAGATACCAGTCTGCTCCCAAAGAATCTCATATGAAGGCAGTCAAACATATTATCAAATATGTTGAAGGTACACCAGACTATGGGTTATTTTACTCTGCTTATATGAACCTACATCTTGAGGTTATTGCGATGCAGACTGGGCTGGAAATCTTGATGATAGAAAAAGTACTTCCGGTGGTTGTTTCTATATAGGATCAAATCTGGTGTCTTGGTTCTGTAAGAAGCAAAACTGCATCTCACTCTCTACTGCTGAAGTCAAATACATCGCGGCGGGGAGTTGTTGCTCTTAGTTGGTCTAGATGAAACAAATCCTTTCTGAGTATGATATGAAGGTACATTCGGCTCAACTTTTCTGTGACAACACGAGTGCAATAAATATTTTGAAAAATCCTGTCCAACATTCTCGTACCAAATATATTGACATTCGTTATCACTTTATACGTAATTTTGTGGAAGATGGAATTATTGTGTTGGATCATGTATCTACAGAAGATCAGCTTGCTGACATTTTCACAAAAGCACTTGATTCGAAACAATTATTGTCATTAAGGAAATCCTTAGAAATGTGTGTTATATAATATCTATGCACAAGATGAGGTGTTTCCATGAACACTTGTGAAACTAGTTACATGCTTAGCAATAATCAAGGTGTGATAGCTACAGGTAGTCATTCTTGTTGAATGCAAATTCATTGGTGAAATAAGGTTGGCCATCTTACACGCTTTCTCAGCATGTTCTAAGGAAACTTTTTGCGGGCACACCTCAAGTAATGGGCTTGACTTTAGCGTATAGTTGATGTTAGTAAGTGAATTGGTGTAGAAGTTCATAGAACGAATTAAGTTCATCATGAGTATTGGGGCTCAATTGCGAATGAAAATTTCATTCTTTGCTAAGAGAAAATGATGGATGAACTTCTATTAATTTCGTGTTATGTAAAATTTGGAGTTATAAGGGCTGGGTTGGCTTTGATTTCTCTCCATTTTGTTAGTGTCGAGCTCTTTAAAAATTGATTAGGGAAAATTCTTAGATCAATCGGTTATTGTATCTCTCGATATTGCATGATTGGAAGCATTTTGATTATTGTGTGATCAATAATTTATTTAGGCGTGTGCATACAATTCCTTTTTGATTGACTGTGTTTCGAAATTATCTAAATTATTTTTGGTACTAAAATCTTACCATGGTTTACTTTGAATCTTCATATCGTGTGTACATGGTAGCATATGTCATAATTTTGGTAAGTGAATCTTTTTTTTTTTCGAAACGGCAGGGATATTATAACCAAACAAAGCGAACCAAGTTCGAATGTACAAACCTAAATACAAAGAGAAACTGAGAGAACACGCATATAGCGGCCTAGAACCTCAAACTAAAAAACCAAAAAGCCAAAAGAAATACAACACCAACCACTGCCCAAAGGCCTAGAGGTGAACAACTCAAGGGAAGGAACAAACACTAAACAGCCAAACAAACCAAAAGCCAAACTAGAAAAGGGAAAACAGAAGCCAAAGAAACTACAGAAACTAACAGACCTTCATCAGGAGAAAATCTGTCCAATCAAGGTGGGCAGCTTTGAGAGTAACCTGAACTGGCATGAGAATGTTTTGAAAAATGTTGAGGTTCCGGGACTTCCAGAGCCACCAGAGGATGTAAGTAGTGAGTTGAATCCTTGCCTCTGATGTCCCTATGGAACAAATGTTCTGCCACCAGCAACTAAAAGAAAAGTCATGGGTGGGCTGATAAGTCCAAGAGACTGGGGCTACACTCCATAGTTTTGCAGCTCTGTGACAATGAAAAATAACATGAGTGATGGTTTATGGGCTCTCTCCACAGATGCTACAAATCATATCTAAGTTCATCCCTTTTTTCTTCAGGCTGGTTTTGACAGGCAGTGCTTCTGCTATACATTTCCATATGAAGATTGTAATCTTGCTGACCACATTAAGTTTCCATAGCCTTTGTCTGGTCTGGAGTAAGGATTTACCAGACACTGAGCTACTGCAAGGGAGATCTAAGCCAAGGAGTTTCTGCTGAGATAAGAAAGCATAAGTTCTGGATACAGTGAATTTCCCATTTGAGTTGAGTTTCCAGAAAAGTCTATCCTGCTTTGCTGGATTGAGAGTTTTAATGCTCAGAATGGCTTTGTTGTCCTGTTCAGAGAATACTTGGTTAATAAGTCACCAGTCTTTGCCAGATTCAGAGATCAGTTCTTTAACCCAGATTAGGTGTCCCATTGCAATATCAATCAGTATAGACTTTGGATAGAGAAGATTTGGAACCCAATTCACATCATTCAATCTAGTGGCCTCACCATTTATAATTTCCACTGCAAATCCCTTAGCAAAAGAGGGAATTACTCCCAGCCAGTTTGACCATAACCATGAGCAGTTATTGGTTTTGACAGCTTCAAAGAGGGAGCAATTGGGGTAATACATGTCCTTTAAGATTCTGCTGACAAGTAAATGAGGCATAGAAGAGATCCTCCACAACTACTTGCAAATCAGTGTTGTGTTAAAGAGTTGAAGGTCCAAAAAACCAAGACCCCCATTATTTTTAGGAAGAGACAGCATTTTCTAGGACTTCCAATGAATACCCAAGTTCTGATCTGCACCTGAACTCCACCAAAACTGAGAGCACATTTGAGAAATTTTAGCACATAGAGTTTTTGGCAGAATGAAGCAAGAAATTGTAAACATGGGAAGAGCTTGAAGCACAGCCTTGATAAAAACAACTTTCCCAGCTTGGCTCAACAATTTAGAATTCCAGTTTTCAAGCTTTTGCTTCACAGAATCTAAAATGTACTGAAAGGTGTCCAATTTGGACCTTCCAATACCCAGAGGGAGGCCAAGATATCTTGTTGATCGATGCTTTGAAATCCCTGACAAGGTGGCACAAATTTTGTTTTGCAAGAAATCAGGTGTCTCCCTGCTAAAGAAGATTCAAGATTTAGACCAATTGACACATTGCCCAGTAAAAAGGTTGTATTTCTCCAGAATAGAAAGAATAGAGAGGGTCTGGTAAACTGTTGCCTTACAGAAGAATAAAGAATCTTCAACAAATAACAGGTGTGATATAGCAGGACCATTTAGAGAAAGTTTCAATCCAGTGGGAAGCCCAGACTGAGAAGCATGATTGACAAGAGCAGATAACATTTCAACTACAATTAGATATAGATAAGGGGATAAAGGATCCCCTTATCTTTTCTCTAGATGCAATAACATAACCACAGACACCACCATTGATCTTAAAAGAAAATGATGTAGTAGAAATGCAAATCATAATCAGATTGACAAAGTCCTAATGAAATCCCATCTGTAGCATGATTTTTTTAATATAAACCCACTCCACTCTATCAAAAGCTTTCATAAGATCCAGTTTAAGGGCCATGAAACAGTGCTTACTTGAAGACATTCTGTTCAAATAGTGAAAAGCTTCTTGCCCTATAATTACATTATCCATCAGCTGTCTGCCTTTAATAAAAGTAGATTGGGAGTCATTGATGCACACATCTAAACATTTCTGCAGTCTTAGGGCAAGGATTTTGGACAAGATTATATAGATGACAGTGCAAGCTTATAGGACGGAATTGAGACACATACTTAGGGTTGAGACATTTGGGAATAAGGGTGACAATGGTGTGGTTCCAGTATTTTAAAATAAGCCCTTTGTCATTAATAAAACTGGAAATGGCAGCCACAACATCAGATTTGAATATATCCCAAAAGTGTTGGTAAAAGGTCGCAGTCATGCCATCCTCTCCAGGGGATTTTTCTGATTGCAAACTGAAAAGAGCTGGCCTGATTTCTTCTTCAGAGACTGAAAGGAGCAAGCTTTGATTCATATCATCAAAGACTGAGGGAGTAATGAGGGGTAAGATAGAGTCCCCTCCCCAAGAATTTTCTGAATTGAACAGATGAGTATAGAATTGTGATATATGGTTCTGAATTGTTTGTTGAGTGTCACAGACTCTGTTCTGAGGAGTAAGAAATCTGAAGATGGCATTTATCTTCTCATGGATCTGGTATAAGCATGAAAAAACTTCGAATTGTTGTCTCCTTCTTTCAGCTATTGGAATTTGGCTTTCTGCTGCCAATATAGCTCTTCTGCTTTGTGAGCTTTTTGCAGGTTCTGTTTAGTAGCTAGCCATTCATCCCAATTTTCAGAAATCCCCTCATGTTGCAGAGAATTGAGCTTCTTTGTGAGGTTCTCTAGTTGACTGATTATGAGATTTGAAGGATGAACTCCAAGTGAGCAAAGCAATTCTTGTGGCCTTGACCTTTTCCTTGAGAATAAAGAAAGGAGTCCCAGTAAATGAAGTATTCCAGGCCTATTGAACAATGTCCTTGACTCCTTCCCTTAAAAGCCATCTCTTGTCAAAATAGAACCTGCTATTGGGTCTGTCTTTCTTGATGCCAGAACTAAGCAGCAACATGGAGTGATCTGAATCTGATTTAGCTACATTTGTAATGGTTGCCTGAGGATGTAATTCCAGCCATTCAGAAGAGGCAAAACCTCTGTCTAGCTTGGCTTCAATCAAACCATATGTGAATCTGTTATTGCACCAGGTAAATTTGTATCCCACTGAGGCTATTTCTTCCATTTGCATAGAGTTAATAAAAGAATTAAAACCCCATCAGGCTGGTAATAGATCTTGGAATACCACCTCTCTTATCCTCTTCCAGACAGATATCGTTCCAGTCACCAGAAATGTGCCAGAGGTTTCTCCAAGCTCTTTGATCCCTCTTGAGCTCTTCCCATTGAGACTGTCTAGCATTGAGATTTGTACTGTGATAAACAAAAATTCCCCAAGACTTGTTGGTATCGGCTATACTATATTCCACTGCTATGTAGAAAGCTTTCTGCACCATCATATGGATTTGAACTTCGGGAGACCAACATAAGAGTAAACCTCCACTTAAACCCACATGATCCACTATAGAGCATTTGTTTTCAAAACCCAGTTTCCTAACTACTGACTTAACAAAATAAGCTGACTTTTTTCTTTCTGACAGGAAAATAAAAGCTGGGTGGTGAGTCCTTATTGACTCTCGTATTTGGGAAATTGTAGAGGGCCCACCCAACCCTCTACAATTCCGCACTACAGCTAGCATTGGTCACTTGGGTGCCATTCGAGGTTGGCCACCTCCACCTGTTCTGAATCAGTCTTTTGTTTTTTATTATCTACATGAGCAGTGTCTGAGAAATGATATCCTCCTGTTGGGTTTCATCTGAGTCTCTGGCCCTTTTTAAAGCAAAATTTGAGTTATCATTCTCCTGCGAGATAGAATTGAGAGGTTGCCTTTGAAGCCTCCCCATCCTGGTTTCTGTTATTTTCCATAACTTCGGTTTGTAAGGGGATTTACCCAACACAGAGATTTGTAAAGATTTTTCTTTGGCATCATTCCTCAAAAGATTTTCAACTTCCATATCCTTAGGAGAAACAAGAGCAGGTTGAGATGGCAAGATGTTTTCTAAAAGCAGATTAGTAGTTGAAGAGGTTCCCTGTTGCTGCTGAGTGATTGACTTAGGTGATACCCTAATTGGCTGAGAAGAGGATGCTTCTGAATCTTGCCTGTTGATCTTAGACGGTGAGCCTTCAATAGAGAGAATTTTGTTACTGGAATTCCCATTGGATTTGGCTGCGGGATTTTGAGAGTCAGAGTGTATGGGAGAAGATGGACTCTCTGGGTGGGGAAGACTTTGGGAACCAGAGTAGTGATTTCTTGCCCATCTGTTATAATCAGTGGCCCTCATCCATGCTCCCTATTGCCCTTCATGAAGAGAATGCGATTGAATGTCATCCAACCTTATTGAGCAAGCTCTATCCAAGTGGCCTATAAATCCACAGTAGTGACAGTGATTCACCAATTTTTCATATTTGAAGCCCACATTAACCATCTGATCTTCTAGTCTGAGATTAACACATCGTGCTAATGGTTCTTGAAGATCTATTTTGACTAACAGCCTGATAATTCTCCCACCATGGCTACATGCCCCAACAATTATCACATCTTGAACTTGCTTGAACACCTTCTCTATCTTCAACCCAACTTCTGTGCTCAGCCAATCAAGGGGCATGTTAAAGACCTGAACCCAGATGTTAAGCTCCTTGAATACATGGTGATTGTGTTGGAGTAGTATACCCGGCGTTCCAATCAGATTGGACGTATTCTACTTGTAAATACAATCTATTGGAATTATATTAAATAATAAGGCATTACCTTATTTTAAGAGTAAGCATTTATCATATATTTGCACTTAAGATAAAATCCCTAGATCACTTATAGCTATAAGATATGGTTGCGCATAGAGATGGTGATCATGGAACATATCTTGAAAGCTGTGATCTTAAATACAGTTCCAAGTCGTTGGATGTTTCGAGATGGGATATCGAATAAATCCGGAAAAGACTTGCACATAGTATGTATGCTTATTGGATAAGAATGTTGCATTCCATCAACATTAGCGTGGGACGCAAATACATATATGTGGGTGCTTGTTAGAGAACAAGTTCACTGAACATGACCGTATAAAAATTCTAAATGAAAGTTTATCATGTCGAATAAGAATTTTCATGTTACAATAGTACATGATTAATCCTTAGACTTGAGGCACGATGGTAACTTTGTGCATATTATATTTTACTTTGATTTATCCTTTTGATTGCTAGCACAATCGTATAAAGGGATATTTTGGGTATTATATTAATATGTATGGAAGTTTGTCAGTGGTCAACAAAGGATTCGACACTTATGAAGATAAGTGAATTTTCTATGTGTTTCATAGTTAGTAATTCAAAGTCCTTGGCCAAGGCGGGATGAATAGAGATTCATAAATGAATTACTAACTTGAAATGGAATCATAGTTATTAAATCAATTTGGGTTTCGACAAA
>CACSLK010031421.1:20022650-20033558 GCA_902706635.1 Striga hermonthica | reverse complement strand
ACGGCCAGCCAGTCAGTTAACCAGCGCCCGCAGCTGCCAGGCAGCGCCCGCGTGCGCAGCACTTGGCAGGCCGCTGGCCGAGCCAGCACCCAACTGCCCGGTTTAGCTGACCGGCAGTCCGGTCCAGACTTGTTCAGACCGGCGGACCGGTTCAGTCAGTATTTTTCAGTTTCAATCCCGGTTTAAGATTTCAGTGTCATTTTCAGTTAAAATTCCGGGTCCAGTTCAATTCAGTTAATTAATATCAGTTCAGTTTCGTACTTAACCGATTTCAGTTATACCGATTAAGTCCGAATATCATGTCAGGTTCAGTAGAGCATCTTAACATAATTAATCAGTTAATTTACCAGTCTGAGCATGGTCAGTAGTAATTGTTTATATTATATTTCAGTTTGATCAGGCATCAGCACTACCTTCAGTTTCACGGATCAGGTGGGGACTCATACTAAGTACTACATTGCTTATAATTACGCTACCATGTTTGAGGTATGTATTATCAGTATCCGCTCGGAATGGTCGCCAGTCCATTCTGGGTTCTAGTGGCCTAATTTACCCACTAGAGTGTGCACATGGTGTCCGGTATTAGTTTGTGCCTGCAGATTCCAGTATTAGTTTGTGCCGACAGATGTTCAGTTATCAGTTACATGACTTATGTCGCGAGATCAGACCGGTATCAGATATCAGTTTCAGTTCAGTTCAGTTCAATTATGTATGCCAGGATCATGATAATGTTATTATTTTCAATGTTTACATTAGTATGAGTTTCTGCGGAGCACAAGTGTTTTAGTGCTCACGCCCCCACGTATTTCATGTTTTTCAGGTCGCATGGTCGGGGACGAGGAGTGAGCTGGCGGGCTGTTCAGGATATTTGTGATATATGTATATATGTTTTGCCACACTGTTATTCCGCTAAAACTTTCAGTACTTAAACTCAGTTTTTGATCCGACGTTAGTCGGTTAATATATTATAACCATTTTCATTGTCAGTTTAAAATTTAAGGGTTTTCAGAAAAGTCAAGTTTTTCACGGTAGCATCCCGAATCAGTTTTCGCAAAATTAATATTTATTCAGAATAATTGCGAAAAACGCGTACTCTGATTTCAGTAAAAAGTCGGGGTGTTACACATTCCCCATGCATAGACACTACATTCGAGGCGAGGACCACTACCGGGTCACCATGGCGGTTCTTCAATATGTGGACGGCCCATGAAAAGTTCTTGCCGTGTGTCCAAAACACGTGGAACCATAGCGGTGGAGGCTCGAGGCAATTCCACCTTGCAAACAATTTAAAAAACCTCAAGCACTCACTCAAGACTCTCAATGAAGAGGCTTTCTCACATATCTCCTCCCGGGCTAAAGAAGCGAAGAATGCCCTCTAGAATGCACAACAAATGCTCCATGATCAACCCGACAACCCCGATACTAAGGCCAAAATGCCTTCGCTTAGACTCAAAGCTCTCAAATTGGCCAAAGCGGAGAGACACTTCTACCAACAAAAGGCTAAATGCAACTTTCAAATCAAGGGTGAAAAATGCACCAAGTTCTATCACGGCTTGGTCAAAAAGCGAACAAAAAGAAACTTTATTGCTTCGATTACTCGGGAAGACGGCACCGTCACCGACTCCATGGAAGAAGTTGCCAAAGAATTTGTCCACTACTACGAGGCTCTCTTGGGTACTGGAGTCGAAACGGAGGATATTGATCCTCAAATCCTACGATTGGGACCGACTGTTAGAGTTGATGATTGTAGAGCCCTCATTGCCCCGGTCACCGTGGACGAGATTAAGAACACACTTGGTGACATTGAGGGGGGTAAGTCCCCGGGTCCGGATGGCTATACCTCCACTTCTTTTTGAAGAGTTGGTCCATAGTGGGGGTGATGTGGTGGAGGCAATCCAAGAGTTCTTCCGCTCCGGTTCTATCCTCAAACAATGGAACCATACGGACCTCACGCTTGTTCCGAAGTCCTCCCACTCCTCACATGTCACGGACTTTAGGCCAATTGCGTGTTGCAACACGGTTTACAAAATTTGTTCCAAAATCCTCGCTAGGCGAGTTAGCGAAGTCCTCAACTCTATCATTGATGAGGCCCAAGCCGCTTTCGTGAAAGGGAGGAACATGACCGATAACATTCACCTAATGCAACAACTTCTTCGACTCTACTCGAGGAAACGGGTCTCCCCTAGGTGTATAATTAAAATAGACCTACGTAAAGCTTTCGACTCCATCTCATGGTCCTTCTTGGAGCAAGTGCTTGATGGGCTCGGCTTTCCACCGGTGTTTACAAGAAGGGTCATGGAATGTGTCACCACTCCGTCCTATTCTTTATCCATCAATGGGAGCCTCAAGGGCCACTTTAAAGGCGGTCGTGGTCTTCGACAAGGTGACCCCCTTTCACCCTTCCTATTCGTGATTGTATGGAATATCTTTCCCGGCTTATAAAAAGCAACACGACGGTCGGCACGAACTTCAAATACCATCCGATGTGCGAGCAATTAAAAATTGCACACCTTGCCTTCGTCGATGACCTCATGCTTCTATCTCGTGGAGACCCCCCCTCAATTCAAGTCCTCATGGATTGCCTCAAGGATTTCGGAGCAAAGTCGGGGCTTGAGATGAATATACTAAAGTCCAATATTTACTTGGCCGGAGTCAAGGATGATAGCAGGACTACAATCCTTGACAACACCAACTTACGGTGTGGCTCAATGCCCTTTCGGTACCTCGGTGTCCCCCTCACCGCGGACCGTATCACGGCTAGGCTTTTTGATGACATGATTGAGCAAATTGAAGGGCAACTTAGTCGGTGGAATGGGCATACACTCTCCTATGCTGGAAGATTGGAACTCCTTCGCTCGATGATCCAAGGTAATGCGTGCTTTTGGATGGGGATCTTCCACTTGCCCGGCATAATTAGAATCAAAATCACCCAACTATGTCGAAGGTTCCTTTGGGGATCAAAAAACTCTCCCATGGCTTGGGATAGCCTTTGTCTTCCATGTTCGGAAGGTGGATTGGGGCTTAGGGACTTTAACACGTGGAACCAAGCGTTGCTCGCCCGAACACTTTGGAATATGCAAGCAAAGAAGGACACATTGTGGCATAAAAGGATCCACAACATTTATTTGAAGGGGAACTCCATTTGGGATTGGGAAGTTAGACCGACGGACTCACCTCTCTTTAAGTCCCTTTTCGAAATTCGACAAGGCTTGGTCAAACGAGCGGGAAGTGCACGAGAAGCGAAAGGCCTTCTTCGAGGTTGGAACTCCCGAGATAGGCAAGATGGGGCTAGCAAATGCTACGACTACCTTCGTCCTAGAGGAACCACGAGGCCTTGGAGTGGAGTGGTTTGGGGGGCTTGCAATACCCCTAAACACTCCTTCATTCTATGGCTTGGAACCCTTAATCGACTCCGGACAAAAGATCGTCTAGAATTCCTTGACGAAGACCCAATGTGCCCTCTATGCAGAGTCGCGAATGAATCCTCGATTCACCTGTTCTTTGAGTGCTCTTTTAGCTTGGAGATTTGGGATGAAATTTGTACTTGGGTGAGTCTTCACCATAGACCATCTACCCTTAAAGGCACTCTCAAATGGACTAAGAAGGAGGCAAGTGGGTCTAGTTGGAGATCCAAATTGAAGAAAGCGGCACTAGCGGCCACCGTCTACTTCATTTGGAACGCGAGGAATAGGTTGGTCTTCGAAAATAAATACCAACCCCCAAGCCTTGTGATACGGAAGGTTAAAACCCATGTCTATCGCATTATATTTGCTCTCTACCCTAATGTAGTTATCGAACTTGAGAGGCGAAACCTTGGCCATTAATGTTTTGAGAGTGGAGGTTGAAGGTGGCCGAGCACCCGAGAGAATGTGTAGAATGCCTTGGTATTGATGTGTAAATTGTGAAGTGCTTGGATTGATTGAGGATAAGTGCATATACACTTGGAAGACCAAAACAAATGAAGGATACAAAATTCTGCTGCTGCCTAGGCTTAGCGGCGCTGAGGGGCCTTAGCGCCGCTAAGGCGATCCTAGCGCCGCTTCCATACTATTACCGTTGCTACCTTCTCAACAGAGGAAAGATGGCCTTCAGCGCTACCTTGCTAGCGGCGCTTCTATCGACCTAGCGCCGCTACCTGCAAGTTAGCGCCACTAGCTCCTGTCGTACCATATCACGCCACGTCGCCCTTAGCGCCGCTAGCCAACCCAGAAATTTCACGCGCGCGTCCCCCGCCACTATTTTGTCGGATTTTATAGGTTTTCTTACTCGAGAGAGCTCCCGGTTGATGGGTAAGCCCTCGGTTTTGGTAGTTTCGAGTGAGGAGCCGACATGTGGCTACCCGCTTTGACTCGAAAGTCGTCTCAATTGTATGAATTCTAGTTTTGATCAATACAAATTTATTTAACGATCAAAAAGAAAAAAAAAAGTTGTTGATGCCAAAGAAAAGAAGAAGGCTCTTGAGTCTGAAGAAGGTTCAGATCCTGAGGAAGATGAGGAAGGCTCATATGCTGAGGATGAGGAAGAAGATGCTGCTTCAGAGGAAGACACTGAAGCTAGATCAGAAGAAGGTTCTGCTGATGAGGAGAAGGAGGGCGATGAAGGGTCTGCTTAGACCCTTCTGCTGGAAATTTGATTATGTTTTGTTAAAACTAAAAACTATTTGATCTGTCTGTTGGTCGTCTGAACTTTTTATTTTTTGCTTTACTTTTGGTGAACTCTTTATTAACCTATGAACTGTCTTTGTGATGTGATAAGTATACCTTAAGTTAGTGTATATGTTGCAGAAAATGTCTTGGCTAGGTACCAGATGCGGGTAATTACCCAGTTTTCATAAGTTTTCTCTTGCTCTGGTTGTCCGAAGATCTCACATGGGATTTTGCATGCAGGTTCAAAGGATGTGTTTTTGATTTATCTGCCAAAGGGGGAGATTATAAGTTCTGAATATTGGCAGTAAATTGACGAACCTTCATCAGTTCCCAGGTTCAAACAACTCAAGAATATTTAAGGGAATTTGACTTGATCACTTTAACGTACTGATTAATTGGGTCTGGTTATTGATAATATGTGTTTTATTATGGCAGGTTTAATGGTAGGAAGTCGGGATTCACCTTCCATATGTGCGAGATGACAATGGCAGATTTGTACCCCTAAAGAAGACCTACCATAAGTAAACGTGTGTTGGAGGCAAAGCTTCATGTAAGATTTACCATATGAAGACAAAAGATAAAAGGGTAACGCGATGGATAGTGATGAGTACTTTTGATCTTGGTTTTTTTTTGAGGAATTCTAATTTTTCATTTTTGTTGATTTTGAGTGATTTATATCTTGATTTTATTTTGAGTGAAGTGGTTGAAAGTGAGGAGTCTGTTGTGAGAGAAAATACAGAGTGAACGGAGGTTCATTCTACTTTAGTTTGAGGGATTCAAACGTGAAAAAACACAAGGGATTTATGGTCGGATAAGTAGTAGTGCAGATCATTGTTCAAGTAGAGTGTAGAGGGAGTATATTGTAAACCCTTGAAGAATGAATGTGATGTTTGCATTAATGAAAGAGATCCGAAGGGAGAGTGGGACGCTCTCCTGAAGGTTCAATTTTTAGTTATACTGCTTCCGCAATTGCTTGAATCTTCTTTTAATTCTATTCAAATAAATTGTGTACAAGTCTGGGTACTTGGGATACAAGTATCAAATTACAAAGATATCTGTCTTTTTAATGATGCTCTCATCCTAAGATAGATATGGAGAGTAGCCACCCAACCTAATTTGTTGGTGAGCAGGATTTTGAAAGGGCGGTATTTTCCTCGGAAGTCAATATTCCAAGCTAAGAAGAAGAACAATGCTTCATGGCTATGGAGTAATTGGTTGCGCATTATAGATAAGTATCCGAGGGGGATTAGAAAGAAAGTGGGAGATGGCTGGTCAACGAAAGTGTGGCATGAACCATGGATTACTAATTCTGTATTAGGAATCCTAGTGCAGACACAAGGATAAAACAACAATTTAAAATGGGTGTGGGAATTATTTAACGAAGAAGGACAGGGGTGGAATGAAGAGCTGCTGGAGGAAGCCTTTGAGGAAAATAATAGGGTGTTAATCAGAAAAATGGAAATAGTGGATGCAAGAGAAGCAGATAAGTGGGTTTGGATTTTGATCCAAATGGAAAATTCACAGTGGCCAAGGTTTATTCATATTTAATGCAGCTGAAATTGATAGAGATGGATATAGTAGAGTGCATAAGTGGTTCAAGGGAAAGCAAGAAAGTTAGAAAAAGAAGCTGAAAATTAAAGGTGAAAGGGAAACTTAGGCATTTTCTGTGAAAATGCTATAATGGAGCTCTACCAGTGAACCAGGTTCTAAATCACAGAAGGATGGATATGGAACCAATTTGCTCTGCTTGCGGGGATGAGGAAGAATCTATAGAACATGTGCTTTTTTTGTAGTAGAGCCAAACGGGTGTAGAAATTGTCACCGGTGAAATGGGATAGGATAGAAGATAGTTGTTGTAACTTCAAAGCATGGTGGTGGAATGCGTACAAAGTGGACAGGAAGCTTGTATCAGAGGAAAGACTTTAGTTAACCACATATTTGTTGTGGTGGCTCTTGAAGTCAAAGAACTTGTGAAAATTCAAAAAAGAATGGCTGTTGGAACAAGAAGTGGTATCATTGGCATGGAAGGAATGGGACGAGTTTGCAAGAGCTTCAACCAGTGCGGGACAGACGTAAAGAAAACCAGGACTTACTAGGTCTCTTGTGAGTTCAGTTGTAAGTTCTGTGTACTCTTATTTTTATTAATAGCGTTGTGTTAGATTGTATTGGAATATTGAAGCAGATGAGTATGGTTGCTTGCCTTCAGTATAAATTGGTCATTGTCTGTTTGGGTATAGTCTTAGACTCAGTATTAAGCGGGTCTCTTTGTTTTGTGATTTGGGACGTGATCGTCTCACGGTTTGTAAATATTTTTGTTGTTGAATGAAAGTCTATCGTTTCGTAAAAAAAAATATATATTGCTATTTCACAATAAGAAGAGAGATTTTTTGCACCGTATATTGTATCTCCTATCATCCGTAGACATTTCAATAAGGAAATAGATTCATAAAAATCTTTGAGAAGTACAAAAAGTCAATCTAATCTTTTGATAATATTTTTTGATATATAGATTTGATAAATCTTCCAAAATTTTTCATGCCCAACATTAAAGGCACCCCCAATCATTCTCATTAAAGACATCAATATCCCAAAATCGAGTGGCAAATGAAGTTGTGACTCATACGCTGCTATGAACGAACATCGCCAAAAAATTGGTGGTAGAATTGCACTGCGTTTTTCATAATATCAATGTGTATCTAAACCCTTATTCCATTTAAAATGAGTAACCTAACTTCTTTTATTATCATTATTTTTTGTGTGTATTATGCAATACAAGGAATGCGTCTGCGTTGCAGAAATTATGTACTTCCTTGATTATGTACTTTCTTAAGATGACAACTTCTGGTTATGTGCAATAATAGTTGGCTTCATTGTATAGTTACCGGATTGAATTTGATGTTGTGAACAACTCCGCCACTGCGACTTTGCTTTGTTGGGACGATTATTGTAAGCCAATAATTGGATGGGGTTGCTATAGTTTCAACTGTGTCGTTGAAGAGGTAATAAGTGATTTATAGTTTATTTGACAATTGAAATATATCTTTTGTTTAAAGCATTAACTCTATATTTCACGAACTATATGAACTAGATTAAGAAATGGACTATGTTATAAAGTAGTGATTTATTCAGAATTCAGCACCAAGGTATTGTTCCATGTGCAACTCAATGTCTCAATCCACATCAGCTTGAAGATTTCTTTAGAGCTTATTCCATTGTTAAAGTGATAGCGGATCATCTTTTGGTGGAAAAATAATGTGAAGAGGTTAATTTCTAAAATTATATCTATTTCATTTATAATATTGTTTTATATATAAATTAGTGCGGTACCCATGCGATGCATGGGCTAGTTTTATTAAGGTAAACATCTAAATTTAGATGATTGGATGATTGGAAGAACGTAAAAGTCATGTATTGAAATAAAAAAAATGTAACTTATATATTATTAAACTCGTCATTGTACACAACATTACTTGTTTGGTCTTTTGGTACATCGTCTACCACCACAAATTATATTAGGATTCGAGATAGGCTAAAATAAAGCAATTATTTATTTAGCAGGATATTTATGATATTTTGTAAGTGTATGCAATCAATTTCAAATTTGTACAATAGAGGATTAAACAAAGCCCAAATTTTTAGGATGTTCCAATCCGATTTCATTTTGGAATTGCAAATTAATATTATCTGACTCTATTTTATGTTTAGAAAAATTCGAACTAAAGAAACTAATAGCCAAATGATAAGGAATTTTTAAATTTTAATTTTCAATTTAAAATTGGGCCTGATTTCTATGCCATCCGATTTTCTTTAATAAATATGATCTGCTGCAATTAGGTTAACATGTATGTTATAGTATTTTTCCGAATTCAAAATTCCTCATTTTATAGTAAAAATATTTTTTTTAATATAAATAATGAGAGAATTTTTACTTTTACAAAATAGTCATGCCGAATTTTACATAATTTAACCCGATTTATATGCAATCCAATTTTTTTGATAAACAATTAACCTGTTGCAATTAGTAAAAGATATATGTAATAGTATTTTGCCTAATTCAAAATTATCAATTTTATGGTAGTTAGTTTTTTTTTTAAATAATGAGAAGGAATTTTGACTTTTGTAAAATTGTAAGCATCAATCGAAGTTTACCTAAATTGAATCCACAAAATTCATGAATTTAGGGTGCTTATATACTGATTGGTTTTTTAAGAATAAATTTGAAAAAAAAAAAATGTTAAAAATAGAATGCAATAAATATTGGTTGGCTTTTCTTGTTACTATTTTTAGTAAATAAGTTGTCTTTATATATATATATATATATATATATATATAAATTATTAAACATATTTATTTTGATTTTCTTAAGGATACTCTAATGACGACAATGTTAGAATAAGCCGTCAAACCATGTGAATCTGACGGATACTGCTGGTGAGACTATTGCTGCCAAATAAGAACAAAGTGATTGCTATGGATCCTAATCCATGTGTGGAAAATCTTTTATATATTAGTTAGGAAGGCTTTTTTTAGTTAGGTGATAAAATTTATTTGTCCTTGAAAAAGAACGGGATACATGCAACTACTACTAGAATAAATTTCCTTTCTGTCAATTGATTAGTACAAATAAATTGAAGTTCTAAACACATTATATTGGTTTTGTGATTTTATTTTTCTTTAATAACTATTTGAGTCAAAAAAAAAAAAAAATGAAAAGAAAAGATAAAGTAAAACTTATTGAATGAAGTGTTTGATTAACTGAGAAATGATTAACTATATAACAACTCTATCTACAACTAAACAGTTCCAATCTATATATATATATATATATATATGGTTGGGTTCACATGAGAATGGTTCTCAATGAAAGAAATGAGAATAAATTTTAGCTATCCGATCAGAAGATCCAACGGTAACAAAAAATTCAGCAGGGTATATTAGACATTTTATTATCAATTATTGGACCAATACCAATTACCCATTCACACACATCCAATAAGTACATGCCACGTGGCCCACTACACCAACCCATCCCAGCTCTCTCTCTCTCTCACACACACACACACACACACAAACACACACAGCTGCCGACTCACACACACGCACCGTCCGGCGACCATTTTCTTCCACGACGGACCATTTCCCGACCGAAGGCTTAGGCACCGACGCAACTCCGCCATGACCATACGTGTTGTCGAACGTTGCCGATCTCCGGTTTAGTCCCTTCTCCACCGCACGCCGCTGCTGTGGAAATTCCTCCGGCGGACATCTTCTTCCACGGCCACCTCCTCTCCCACCTCCCTGACTCATCCTGCTGGTCCACCAATTCCACCGCCGTCCTCACCCTTACCTCCGTTGCATCGGAAAATCGAGCTTCAAGCTCGAACCTCGAGCCATTAATGGCGGTCGCAGATGTCACGCTCAACGACTGAACTATAGGGCCGTCGATTTCATCCAAATCGGCAACCAGTCACGATTCAGAGGTGATCCGGCGACGTCTAAAACCAAAGGAGGGAGAGGGACGTGAATGATTGATGCGTGAGAAAATTAGATTTGTGTTTGGGGTTTTGAACTGAGAATTTGATACTTCCCAGGGGCCTTAGTGCAAATATAAATATATTAATATATTTACAATATAATTAATGGCCTAAATATAATTAATTAGGGTGCTAATAAATGCACATTAAAGTTGGACAGCGCACGTGAACCGAAGAATTAAGTGGATAGAGATTTGACTTGTACAAAACATTTGCATATTTTGTTATACATGTATTATATTAAATAATAAATAAATATTAAATAAAAATAATATAAGATATTAAAATAACATAAAAATATTTTGTAATAATAACTAAATTATATAGTAAAAAATAATAAATCAAAAGTTATTCTAGTTACTTATGTTAATTTGATGTGCAAATATACACATAATTTATATGGGAAGTATAAATTAGCTAGTGCAATTTGTTTAGGGAAATGTCGCACTTTATATAATAACATGTTGCACTTTATAAAACAATAATTGCACTTTATCACACCCGTCTACAAAAAACAAGCATGTTAACATGCCAGAAATTAATCATTGTACTTTATATAGTAATACGTTGTGCATTCTAATATAAATACTGTTACTATATTGTTTTTTTTAAAAAAAAAATTACACTATCAATTCACATTAGTGTTAGTCTGATTGCACTTTAGCGTTAGACATGATGCACGTTAGTAGATGAGGGACTGCACTTCAGCGACCTTTCTTAAAAAAAAA
>CACSLK010031421.1:19989371-20019028 GCA_902706635.1 Striga hermonthica | reverse complement strand
ATAGTAATATTAAAATTTATATGTCGCCAATTTTGGAATTCTCATTTATGGAAGATTCTTTTTGATCTCATCATATTTATTAGAATCAATGATTTAGGTTGTGTTATATACACAAAATATAATATTACAGTAAGATTCAAATTGGTTTATTCATTGTAGCAAATTTTGAAAATAAACTTGACACAATTTGGTGATATTTAAAATAGTAAAACAAAAAAAACTTGACACAATTTGGTTGGTCCTAGATGACTAAGTTATGTATCAGTTTGATCACCAAATGATTATTGAACCTAAATATAAATTTTAATTTGAAAATACTTTATTACGTGAATTTGATGCAATCATAACTTTAAATAATCATATTAACAATACTTTTATGACAATATATTTAATATTATATAAATATTTACATATCATTTTAGTAATATGTATGATAAACAATTTATAAATCTCTATTTTATTTAAATATGTAATTTATTTACACTAATTCTAAATGTAGCAAAATTTATTTAGAAAATTGTATCGTTCCTACCAGTCCAATCGACTGGTGTTGACGGATTCAATAGCAAATACTTTATTCAAGCGAATTATAAACCGGTTCTCGGTCCATCCGGTCAGACTGTGTCCAACCCGGTTTAGTTTAAAACAATGGGTAGATCATTATCAATGTTATTTGTAATTTATAATACAATCGTAATATTGTTTTCACGTGCATCGCACGGGCCACGCACTAGTTACTAAGAAAATGGATTAATTATAAATCAATAGAACAAACGTTATATTGCGGCTATTATATGTTACATAAAATATCAAACAATGCTTAATGAAAGTTATTTGATTAATAAATGTAATGTACAAAATGGTTATATTTAAGTAGAACAAACGTAATTTATAAAATTATTTTGGTCAAATATTGTGGCTATTACTTTATTATTAGTTGCATGGATTAAATATACAAGAAAAAAAATAGATTTTTATCTAAAACAAAAAAGTAATCACCAATTAATTCTTTTAATAGCATTTAGGGATAATTTATATAATCATAGGCTATGTCCTGCTCGATTTGAAATAAAATAGTGGCTAAATACAATTCCAGTAAAAAAACAATAACTTTCACATTAAGAAAGTTTGTGTAACGTTCCGTTCGATTTATAAAATTTATTGGAATATTCTATTCATCGAATATTATTTATAAGGTTAGATTTATTCTATTTAGTCGCGATGTCGACTTAAATAAAATATTGGAGTTATTATTTATTTTTCCTTATTGTTATTTGTCCTCTTTATTATTATTATTATTATTATTATTATTATTATTATTATTATTATTATTATTATTATTATTATTATTATTATTAATATTTTAATTATTATTATTATTTGCTAGTGCTATTATTATTATTATAAATATTATTGCTAAATGCCTAAAATGCTTATTTGCTATTATTTGTTGTTATTAGTATCATTATTATTATTACTATTAATGTCTAAATGTTATTATATAAATATTAATTATGTGTATTATATATATATATATATATATATATATATATATATGGTTTCTATTTTATTTATCGAACGTTCGTGTCAGACCCCGATTATTTATTCTTATGTCGAACCAAGATTAAACCGGCCGAGCCCTTAAGCGGCGTCCGAACCACGTAATAGCCCGACCGGATTTTCTCCTTGTGCATGTGTGAGAGTGTGGCTTGGAGGAAAAGCTAATTAATTATACCTAATGCTATTTATGTGGGAATTAAACCCTTAGGCTTGAAAGAAAATCCGCAGCCACACCTCTCTCTCTCTCTCCTTACGATTTGCTTCGATCAGAATAATTGAATCTCTCGCCTTCTCTGTACATCATCATCTTCACCTGCGATCATCATCATAAATCCGCACCACCCTCCATCATCATCATCATCCCGTATCTTCATCACCAGCAAACCGCAGAAACCATCTCCTCGCGCCATCATCACCGTGTTCAACACCACAGCCCGCTGCTCCGCCGCCTCTGTTGCAAACCAGACCACCGTGCCCACCGTCGTTCCGTGCTGCTGTCTGGCGACCCGCCACCCTTCATCGCCGTTGTGAACCCTCCTTCGGCGGTCCCAGAAAGCCCCGCTGTCGTTGCTAACTCCACCAACAAGCCCGGCGTTCCGCTGTCTCTCCGCTGCCGCCGCGAGCAGCCCAAAATTCAAGATTTTCCGGCGTCCCTGCCACAGCAAGAAACCCTCGACGAACCCCCGACGAACACTTCCTCGCTACCAGGGTCAAACCCACGTCCTACAGCCCGTAGTTCTGCGTTCGAACAACCAGCAGGCCATCCTTCACGCTGCTGCTCTTCCACCAGACCGCCGGCGAGCCTTCTCGAGGTGTCGGCAACAACCAATAGTCCAGCACCACCTTCGTTTGAGTAGTGCACCCGCTGCCAATGCCGGAGAACGTATGCAGGTCCCGTTCCCACTGTTCGAGCGTCCCACGTGATTAATCGCTGCTCCGCATTGTGTCCCGAGATTCGTGTTCCGTCGGTGAGTCAAACAAAGTTGTCGAGCCCCCTCGTGCAGTTAATTTCAGCCCTGAATTGACCCTTTTCGTGACCCCCGTCCCGAGAACGGTACCCGAGCCTCTTATCCCGCTCGATTTGGCTATGTTTGTTCATGTTCTTGATGCTTAAAGTATGTGGAGGAGTTATCGGTGTAAATTTTTTTTATCTGCTAGCATGTGTTAACTCATGTTATTATGATTTATTACGTGATAATTGCTGAACGTGTGATATACGAGTTGGTTATATGCATTAGTATTTGTTCGTATGAATTTTGATATATTTATATGCCGTTTTGGATATCAAAGTGATTGTCGTCACTTTAGTTGTTATCGAACTACTTTTCGAGTGGTATTTTTCGTGGATACCCTTGAGTTATAAGTACTTGGAGTTGTCCTTGATTCATTAGTTTTGGTTTGAGGTCGTTTCGATGTGTATATCATGAGTTATGAATTTTCTAAACCGAGCATGCTGCTGAATTGTAATTAATTCATGATAAATCTTGTGATTGTACGAATGCCATGAAATTTTATATGTGATGTCCTGCGATGTTGTAAGTCCTATAAAAGTTTCAAGTCGAAACTCCATCTGTAGCTATTTTAATTTATAAAATCAGTTTCTGGTAAGAATTTTGTAAAATTCATTAAAAATCGTACACTTGGAGTTTTGATATGAAACTATGAGGAGTCGGTTATTTTGTGTTATTCTGTGTTGTGTTAAAATTTTAGATAAAAATTCGAAGTGTAGCTATATGAACTATTAACATCAAATTTTGGCAATGTTTTTGCTTTAATTATTTAAAAATGCTTCCGGGCGAATTTAGGGCTGAAACTTGGTGAGGTTATGTATTCTTGTATGCCCTGTGATGTGGAAAAGTTTCAGATTGATTGGTTGAGTCTAACTCCAGATTCTAAATTTTGTTTATTTTGGAGTCTAAATGCTCGGTTATCCATTGTTTAGGTTCGGATTGGATTTTATTGATGTTGACATGATTTATGTGTATTACCTGAAGTATATAAGCTGTGTTCGGGTCTAGTAGTCACTCCAGAGTACTTAACTCGATCAAGGTATCCACGAGTCACTTAGTCGATATGATTTCGACTAAGTATATGTGCTTTGTGTGTTGTCTTGTATTGGATAGTCAGTTGATAGGCTATTATAATTGTTGTAGGTTCTTCGAGCTGAACTTTTGCCACAATTCCTTCAACCCTATGTTTGGCTATATCTCGGTATCCAGGTGGGTTTTGAAAAATTGGCTATGCCGTAATTGTTATTATTGTTACTACTGTTATTTTTATTTTACTTGGTATGATCAAAGTATGCATGTGAAACATGTAGCCTTCGATGTGAGCTGTATCGGCCGTCGAATGGTTATCCCCGTAATTATAGAACGACCCCGATGGGGTAATCTCCTCTTTACGTCCTTGCGAAGTACACGTCGCTTGAGACCAGGGCTGTGCTCGGTCAGCGATAAGTACCCCGATGTAAGTCCGATTGCGAGGTCGGGCCTTCGGGGGAGACTCCTACTGGCTGGACACTCGTTGTAAGACCAGAAGGCCGAGGGCCGTGGCTTTCGATATATAGTCGGCAGTAGTCTATTGAGATAGGTGTGCACATGAGAACGAACTTGGGATAGGAGGTTGGAATAACTAATTATTTATGAATTCATGCTGAGATTTATACCTTTGATTATTGATTATTGTTTCATTATTCTAAATAACGTTTACTGCATAGTGGTGAGCACTACTGTTCCTCTTGTGCTCATCCCCACCTGTTCTTCATTGATGCAGGTTAGTATTGCGGCACGACAGAGGGAGGCGAGTGGTGGTCTATAATTAAATGTTGTTTCCGCCTATTGAATTGTCTTATGATATTATTGCGTTTTGGAATAATGGATATTGAATTATTGAGATTTGAATTATTGTTAAGGAGATTCTCCTTATTTCCTTTTGAGGATTTATGATTGATTAAATGAGAAATGATGATTGATTATTGAGAATTGTGATTAATGTTGATTATTGGAAATCGCTTTTGAAAATGAGTAACGCCTCAATTAGTAATGAAATAAATTTTTGAAAAAATTTATTCTGAATTTCATCTATTAAAAGTGGGGCGTTACAGTTTGGTATTAGAGCCAGTCTGCATTTCTGTAGACTGGTTAATGTGAATTATGAGGTTATGTGCTTAGACATTAAGTTATGACCACTCGCTCTCGTCGTGCCACGCCAGCTCAGGTATGAGTATTTGAATGATTTGAGATTATTGTGCATTGTTTGAATGTTGATTATTGAAATGAAATCAGGGCTTAGGAATTTATCCTCCTGCTTTTAAATATTCTTGAACTCTAGACGAGTGGTGAACTTAGTTGTATGAACTTGAACTCTAGTGGTATAGAGCTAAGTTCTTTTTTTAGAAGTGTTGGTTGAGAATTTCGATATAATGGCTGATTCTTTCCCCATTTAAATTCGTTCATTCTTTTCATTGGTGGGATTTGAAAATTCGTTGGTCGGGTATATATTGATTCGTATAGTCGTTCTATTTGGTTGTTTTTCTTGAATTCGTCATGGATATCCGGGAACAGCTTGAACCGATGACGGAGGCAATGAATCGAGAACTCATGGATGCGGGACAGTCTTGTTTCATTTTTGAATTCTTGTCTTCTTGTAGACTTTTTTTGTATGAAAAGTAATTTTGTATTGTACTTGAGGCTTCTATATGTTATTCAATTTTCGTACTTTGAGAATTCCATGTGAACTTCCCCTTTCTGGCGAGTAACTTCAGATGGAGTGATTTGACGCATGTCAAAGAGTGTTTCCTTCCACCTTAAAAGGTTATGCATGAATCTTTTAAGGAGGATAGTCGAGTCCAGAACAAACACATCGTGGAGTGCAGAGCCACCTTCACTTTGATGTTCATTCATTGTGTCTTTAGAAGCTCATTTAAGACTGTCGGCACGGTTAGCTGCGTGAATCAAGAGCTGACGTGACGGCCGACACTGTTAGTCGGAAGAGTCGAATGAGCTAAGCGTTCATTATTTTGGTAGTGACCGCTGAGATTGGGATTGTTCCTGGCTGAGGGACTGAACCTCGTTGCTTTTGGGAAGTTTTCTCGACCCCATATCGTAAGTTGTCCAGTGGTTATTGTTTTGTTTTGATTAGCGAAGGTAGTGGACTTGGAACTCAAACATCCCCCTTGCGATATTTGAGACTTTTGAAACCTTTGAAATTGTGAAACGACTAAAATATATATATTGGACCCAAAAATTCTCGTTAATTGGTAAAACCATTTCTTTTGGTGATTTGAGATTGAAACCTCCTTGTGAAACCTTGAACCGAACGCCGGCTCTGGCTGGGTGTAGCCACGCGAAGTGGTGGCTGAGCACGCATGACCGTGCTAAGAGACGGGAGGCTTGCGCGCGGCCGACCGTTGACTCGCATGCGAACTACAGCCGCCATCACCGTACGCACGAACTCCCCAAGCCAGTGTATACGGCCAACCATCGATGTTTTTTTTTCTGAACTATTGAAACCGTTTCATGTTGAAATATTTTGTTATCCTTTTGAACCCATTTCGTTCGAACCTTGAACCAAGAGCTCCGAGTCCCACCAAATGTGTGTAAGACCTTAATCGATGATTCTTGATTAAGGAATATGATCGATGAGTCCCTATGCTTTACTTGAGAGTTTCTCAAATCGGCAAATTGAGAATGTCGTATTGCTATTGGTCAATCCTTATGTTTGCACATAAGGGCTACGTTCGACTCGTGGAGTCACTATCGTATGGGTATGAGCATTTGGGGTGTGTTGTATACCGTGTCATAGTCTCTTATGAAGACACTCGGTCCTTGATAAAATCGTGAGCAAGTTATCAGTATGACTCGGATACGAGACTGAAACTTGGCGTCACGTGTCCACATTGTTGGTGAGCTAGTCGGAGTACGTTGGCAATACACCGAACGACCTGTTGAGGTATTGTGTGCTGTTAGGTACGAAGTTAATTGTTGGTATTCATGGGTTCAGGCCGAGCCGGGCTGGGTCCCTTGCAAAAGGATGTGCGTCTGAGCTCGAGCAGGATTGATCACCCTCCCATGCAATAAGGCAACCATATGAGCATAGGGCGAGTCGGATTGAGTCCTGTACGTGAGTGTATGCTTTTCGAGTATGTCGTTTTCCTTTAGATGCGTGTTCTTTCGTATTTCCGAGGACGGAAATATTTTAAAGAGGATAGATTGTAACGTCCCGTTCGATTTATAAAATTTCTTGGAATATTCTATTCATCGAATATTATTTATACGGTTAGATTTATTCTATTTAGTCGCGATGTCGACTTAAATAAAATATTGGAGTTATTATTTATTTTTCCTTATTGTTATTTGTCCTCTTTATTATTATTATTATTATTATTATTATTATTATTATTATTATTATTATTATTATTATTATTATTATTATTATAAATATTATTGCTAAATGCCTAAAATGCTTATTTGCTATTATTTGTTATTATTAGTATCATTATTATTATTACTATTAATTGTCTAAATGTTATTATATAAATATTAATTATGTGTATTATATATATATGTGTGTTTTCTATTTTATTTATCGAACGTTCTTGTCGGGCCCCGATTATTTATTCTTATGTCGAACCAAGATTAAACCAGCCGAGCCCTTAAGCCGCGTCCGAACCACGTTCTAGCCCGACCGGATTTTCCCCTTGTGCATGTGTGAGAGTGTGGCTTAGAGGAAAAGCTAATTAATTATACCCTAATGCTATTTATGTGGGAATTAAACCCTTAGGCTTGAAAGTAAATCCGTAGCCACACCTCTCTCTCTCTCTCTCTCTCCCTAGGATTTGCTTCGATCAGAATAATTGAATTTCTCGCCTTCTCTGTACATCATCATCTTCACCTGCGATCATCATCATAAATCCGCACCACCCTCCATCATCATCATCATCCCGTATCTTCATCACCAGCAAACCGCAGAAACCATCTCCTCGCGCCATCATCACCGTGTTCAACACCACAGCCCGCTGCTCCGCCGCCTCTGTTGCAAACCAGACCACCGTGCACCACCGCCGTTCCGTGCTGCTGTCCGACGACCCGCCACCCTTCATCGCCGTTGTGAACCCTCCTTCGGCGGTCCCAGCAAGCCCCGCTGCCGTTGCTAACTCCACCAACAAGCCCGGCGTTCCGCTTTCTCTCCGCTGCCGCCGCGAGCAGCCCAAAATTCAAGATTTTCCGGCGTCCCTGCCACAGCAAGCAACCCCCAACGAACCCCCGATGAACACTTCCTCGCTACCAGGGTCAAACCCACGTCCTACAGCCTGTAGTTCTGCATTCGAACAACCAGCAGGCCATCCTTCACGCAGCTGCTCTTCCACCAGACCGCCGGCAAGCCTTATCGAGGTGTCAGCAACAACCAAGAGTCCAGCACCACCTTTGTTTGAGTTGTGCACCCGCTGCCAATTCCGATGAACGTATGCGGGTCCCGTTCCCACTGTTCGAGCGTCCCACGTGATTAATCGCTGCCCCGCATTGTGTCTCGAGATTCGTGTTCCATCGGTGAGTCAAAAAAAGTTGTCGAGCCCTTTCGTACAGTTAATTTCAGCCCCGAATTGACCCTTTTCGTGACCCCCATCCCGAGAACGGTACCCGAGCCTCTTATCCCGCTCGATTTGGCTATGTTTGTTCATGTTCTTGATGCTTAAAGTATGTGGAGGAGTTATCGGTGTTAATTTTTTTATCTGCTAGCATGTGTTAACTCATGTTATTATGATTTATTACGTGATAATTTCTGAACGTGTGATATACGAGTTGGTTATATGCATTAGTATTTGTTCGTATGAATTTTGATATATTTATATGCCGTTTTGGATATCAAAGTGATTGCCGTCACTTTGGTTGTTATCGAACTACTTTTTGAGTGGTATTTTTCGTGGATACCCTTGAGTTATAAGTACTTGGAGTTGTCCTTGATTCATTAGTTTTGGTTTGAGGTCGTTTCGATGTGTATATCATGAGTTATGAATTTTCTAAACCGAGCATGCTGCTGAATCGTAATTAATTCATGATAAATCTTGTGATTGTACGAATGCCATGAAATTTTATATGTGATGTCCTGCGATGTTGTTGTAAGTCCTATAAAAGTTTCAAGTCGAACCTCCATCTGTAGCTATTTTAATTTATTAAATCGGTTTCTGGTCAGAATTTTGTAAAATTCATTAAAAATCGTACACATGGAGTTTTGATATTAAACTTTGAGGAGTCGGTTATTTTGTGTTATTCTATGTTGTGTCAAAATTTTAAATAAAAATTCGAAGTGTAGCTATATGAACTATTAACATCAGATTTTGGCAATGTTTTTGCTTTAATTATTTAAAAATGCTCCCGGGCGAATTTAGGGCTGAAACTTGGTGAGGTTATGTGTTCTTGTATGCCCTGTGATGTGGAAAAGTTTCAGAATTATTGGTTGAGTCTAACTCCAGATTCTAAATTTTGTTTATTTTGGAGTCTCAATACTCGGTTATCCATTGTTTAGGTTCGGATTGGATTTTATTAATGTTGGCATGATTTATGTGTATTACCTGAGGTATATAAGCTGTGTTCGGGTCTAGTAGTCACTCCAAAGTACTTAACTCGATCAAGGTATCCACGAGTCACTTAGTCGATATGATTTCAACTAAGTATATGTGCTTTGTGTGTTGTCTTGTATTGGATAGTCAATTGATAGGCTATTATAATTGTTGTAGGTTCTTCGAGCTGAAATTTTTCCATAATTCCTTCAACCCTATGTTTGGCTATATATCGGTATCCAGGTGGGTTTTGAAAAATTGGCTATGCCGTAATTGTTATTATTGTTACTACTGTTATTTTTATTTTACTTGGTATGATCAAAGTATGCATGTGAAACATGTAGCCTTCGATGTGAGTTGTATCGGCCGTCTAATGGTTATCCCCGTAACTATAGAACGACCACGATGGGGTAATCTCCTCTTTACGTCCTTGCGAAGTACACGTCGCTTGAGACCAGGGCTGTGCTCGGTCAGCGATAAGTACCTCGATGTAAGTCCGATGGCGAGGTCGGGCCTTCGTGGGAGACTCCTACTGGCTGGACACTCGTTGTAAGACCAGAAGGCCGAGGGCCGTGACTTTCTATATATAGTCGGCAGTAGTCTATTGAGATAGGTGTGCACATGAGAACGAACTTGGGATAGGAGGTTGGAATAACTAATTATTTATGAATTCATGCTGAGATTATACCTTTGATTATTGATTACTGTTTCATTATTCTAAATAACGTTTACTGCATAGTGGTGAGCACACTGTTCCTCTTGTGCTCATCCCAACCTACTCTTCATTGATGCAGGTTAGTATTGCGGGCACGACAGAGGGAGGCGAGTGGTGGTCTATAATTAAATGTTGTTTCCGCCTATTGAATTGTCTTATGATATTATTGCGTTTTGGAATAATTGATATTGGATTATTGAGATTTGAATTATTGTTAAGGAGATTCTCCTTATTTCTTTTTGAGGATTTATGATTGATTAAATGAGGAATGATGATTGATGATTGAGAATTGTGATTAATGTTGATTATTGGAAATCGCTTTTGAAAATGAGTAACGCCTCAATTAGTAATGAAATAAATTTTTGAAAAAATTTATTCTGAATTTCATCTATTAAAAGTGGGGCGTTACAGTTTGGTATTAGAGTCAGTCTGCATTTCTGTAGACTGGTTAATGTGAATTATGAGGTTATGTGCTTAGACCTTAAGTTATGACCACTCGCTCTCGTCGTGCCACGCCAGCTCAGGTATGAGTATTTGAATGATTTGAGATTATTGTGCATTGTTTGAATGTTGATTATTGAAATGAAATCAGAGCTTAGGAATTTATCCTCCTGCTTTTAAATATTCTTGAACTCTAGACGAGTGGTGAACTTAGTTGTATGAACTTGAACTCTAGTGGTATAGAGTTAAGTTCTTTTTTTAGAAGTGTTGGTTGAGAATTTCGATATAATGGCTGATTCTTTCCCCATTTAAATTCGTTCATTCTTTTCATTGGTGGGATTTGAAAATTCGTTGGTCGGGTATATATTGATTCGTATAGTCGTTCTATTTGGTTGTTTTTCTTGAATTCGTCATGGATATCCGGGAACAGCTTGAACCGATGACGGAGGCAGTGAATCGAGAACTCATGGATGCGGGACAGTCTTGTTTCATTTTTGAATTCTTGTCTTCTTGTAGACTTTTGCAACAAATTCCCTTTTTGTATGAAAAGTAATTTTGTATTGTACTTGAGGCTTCTATATGTTACTCAATTTTCGTACTTTGAGAATTCCATGTGAACTTCCCCTTTCTGGCGAGTAACTTCAGATGGAGTGATTTGACGCATGTCAAAGAGTGTTTCCTTCCACCTTAAAAGGTTATGCATGAATCTTTTAAGGAGGATAGTCGAGTCCAGAACAAACACATCGTGGAGTGCAGAGCCACCTTCACTTTGATGTTCATTCATTGTGTCTTAGAAGCTCATTTAAGACTGCCGGCACGGTTAGCTGCGTGAATCGAGAGCTGACGTGACGGCCGACACTGTTAGTCGGAAGAGTCGAATGAGCTAAGCGTTCATTATTTTAGTAGTGACCGCTGAGATTGGGATTGTTCCTGGCTGAGGGACTGATCCTCGTTGCTTTTGGGAAGTTTTCTCGACCCCATATCGTAAGTTGTCCAGTGGTTATTGTTTTGTTTTGATTAGCGAAGGTAGTGGACTTGGAACTTAAACATCCCCCTTGCGATATTTGAGACTTTTGAAACCTTTGAAATTGTGAAACGACTAAAATATATATATTGGACCCAAAAATTCTTGTTAATTGGTAAAACCATTTCTTTTGGTGATTTGAGATTGAAAACTCCTTGTAAAACCTTGAACCGAATGCCGACTCTGGCTGGGTGTAGCCACGCGAAGTGGTGGCCGAGCACGCATGACCGTGCTGAGAGACGGGAGGCTTGCGCGCGGCCGACCGTTGACTCGCATGCGAACTGCAGCCGCCATCACCGTACGCACGAACTCCCCAGGCCAGTGTATACGCCAACCATCGATGTTTTTTTTTTCTGAACTTTTGAAACCGTTTCATGCTGAAATATTTGGTTATCCTTTTGAACCCATTTCGTTCGAACCTTGAACCGAGAGCTCCGAGTCCCACCAAATGTGTGTAAGACCTTAATCGATGATTCCTGATTAAGGAATATGGTCGATGAGTTCCTATGCTTTACTTGAGAGTTTCTCAAATCGGCAAATTGAGAATGTCGTATTGCTATTGGTCAATCCTTATGTTTGCACATAAGGGCTGCGTTCGACTCGTGGAGTCACTATCGTATGGGTATGACTTATGAGCATCTGGGGTGTGCTATATACCGTGTCATAGTCTCTTATGAAGACACTCGGTCCTTGATAAAATCGTGAGCAAGTTATCAGTATGACTCGGATACGAGATCGAAACTTGGCGTCACGTGTCCACATTGTTGGTGAGCTAGTCGGAGTACATTGGCAATACACCGAACGACCTGTTGAGGTCTTGTGTGCTGTTAGGTACGAAGTTAATTGTTGGTACTCCTGGGTTCAGGCCGAGCCGGACTGGGTCCCTTGCAAAAGGATGTGCGCCTGAGCTCGAGCAGGATTGATCACCCTCCCATGCAATAAGGCAACCATATGAGCATAGGGCGAGTCAGATTGAGTCCTGTACGTGAGTGTATGCTTTTCGAGTATGTCGTTTTCCTTTAGATGCGTGTTCTTTCGTATTTCCGAGGACGGAAATATTTTAAGGAGGATAGATTGTAACGCCCCGTTCGATTTATAAAATTTCTTGGAATATTCTATTCATCGAATATTATTAATAAGGTTAGATTTATTCTATTTAGTCGCGATGTCGACTTAAATAAAATATTAGAGTTATTATTTATTTTTCCTTATTGTTATTTGTCCTCTTTATTATTATTATTATTATTATATTATTATTATTATTATTATTATTATTATTATTATTATTATTATTATTTGCTAGTGCTATTATTATTATTATAAATATTATTGCTAAATGCCTAAATTGCTTATTTGCTATTATTTGTTGTTATTAGTATCATTATTATTATTACTATTAATTGTCTAAATGTTATTATATAAATATTAATTATGTGTATTATATATATATATATATATATATATATATATATATATATATATCTGGTTTCTATTTTATTTATCGAACGTTCGTGTCGGGCCCCGATTATTTATTCTTATGTCGAACCAAGATTAAACCGGCCGAACCCTTAAGCCGCGTCCGAACCACGTTCTAGCCCGACCGGATTTTCCCCTTGTGCATGTGTGAGAGTGTGGCTTGGAGGAAAAGCTAATTAATTATACCCTAATGCTATTTATGTGGGAATTATACCCTTAGGCTTGAAAGGAAATCCGCAGCCACACCTCTCTCTCTCTCTCTCCCTAGGATTTGCTTCGATCAGAATAATTGAATCTCTCGCCTTCTCTGTACATCATCATCTTCACCTGCGATCATCATCATAAATCCGCACCACCCTCCATCATCATCATCATCTCGTATCTTCATCACCAGCAAACCGCAGAAACCATCTCCTCGCGCCATCATCACCGTGTTCAACACCACAGCCCGCTGCTCCGCCGCCTCTGTTGCAAACCAGACCACCGTGCACCACCGCCGTTCCGTGCTGCTGTCCGACGACCCGCCACCCTTCATCGCCGTTGTGAACCCTCCTTCGGCGGTCCCAGAAAGCCCCGCTGCCGTTGCTAACTCCACCAACAAGCCCGGCGTTCCGCTGTCTCTCCGCTGCCGCCGCGAGAAGCCCAAAATTCAAGATTTTTCGGCGTCCCTGCCACAACAAGCAACCCCCGACGAACCCCCGACGAACACTTCCTCGCTACCAGGGTCAAACCCACGTCCTACAGCCTGTAGTTCTGCGTTCGAACAACCAGCAGGCCATCCTTCACGCCGCTGCTTTTCCACCAGACCGCCGGCAAGCCTTCTCGAGGTGTCGGCAACAACCAAGAGTCCAGCACCACCTTCGTTTGAGTTGTGCACTCGCTGCCAATGCCGGTGAACGTATGCGGGTCTCGTTCCCACTGTTCGAGCGTCCCACGTGATTAATCTGCCCCGCATTGTGTCTCGAGATTCGTGTTCCATCGGTGAGTCAAACAAAGTTATCGAGCCCTTTCGTGCAGTTAATTTCAGCCCCGAATTGACCCTTTTTGTGACCCCCATCCCGAGAACGGTACCCGAGCCTCTTATCCCGCTCGATTTGGCTATGTTTGTTCATGTTCTTGATGCTTAAAGTATGTGGAGGAGTTATCGGTGTAAATTTTTTTATCTGCTAGCATGTGTTAACTCGTGTTATTATGATTTATTACGTGATAATTGCTGAACGTGTGATATACGAGTTGGTTATATGCATTAGTATTTGTTCGTATGAATTTTGATATATTTATATGCCGTTTTGGATATCAAAGTGATTGCCGTCACTTTGGTTGTTATCGAACTACTTTTCGAGTGGTATTTTTCGTGGATACCCTTGAGTTATAAGTACTTGGAGTTGTCTTGATTCATTAGTTTTGGTTTGAGGTCGTTTCGATGTGTATATCATGAGTTATGAATTTTCTAAACCAAGCATGCTTCTGAATCGTAATTAATTCATGATAAATCTTGTGATTGTCCGAATGCCATGAAATTTTATATGTGATGTCTTGTGATGTCGTTGTAAGTCCTATAAAAGTTTCAAGTCGAAACTCCATCTGTAGCTAGTTTAATTTATTAAATATGTTTCTGGTCAGAATTTTGTAAAATTCATTAAAAATCGTACACTTGGAGTTTTGATATGAAACTTTGAGGAGTCAGTTATTTTGTGTTATTATGTGTTGTGTCAAAACTATTAACATCAGATTTTGGCAATGTTTTTGCTTTAATTATTTAAAAATGCTCCCGGGCGAATTTAGGGCTGAAACTTGGTGAGGTTATCTGTTTTTGTATGCCCTGTGATGTGGAAAAGTTTCAGATTGATTGGTTGAGTCTAACTCCAGATTCTAAATTTTGTTTATTTTGGAGTCTTAATGCTCGGTTATCCATTGTTTAGGTTCGGATTGGATTTTATTGATGTTGGCATGATTTATGTGTATTACCTGAGGTATATGACCTGTGTTCGGGTCTAGTAGTCACTCCAAAGTACTTAACTAGATCAAGGTATCCACGAGTCACTTAGTCGATATGATTTCGACTAAATATATGTGCTTTGTGTGTTGTCTTGTATTGGATAGTCAGTTGATAGGCTATTATAATTGTTGTAGGTTCTTCGAGCTGAACTTTTGCCATAATTCCTTCAACCCTATGTTTGGCTATATCTCGGTATCCAGGTGGGTTTGAAAAATTGGCTATGCCGTAATTGTTATTATTGTTACTACTGTTATTTTTATTTTACTTGGTATGATCAAGTATGCATGTGAAACATGTAGCCTTCGATGTGAGCTGTATCGGCCGTCGAATGGTTATCCCCGTAACTATAGAACGACCCTGATGGGGTAATCTCCTCTTTACGTCCTTGCGAAGGACACGTCGCTTAAGACCAGGGCTGTGCTCGGTCAGTGATAAGTACCCCGATGTAAGTCCGATGGCGAGGCCGGGCCTTCGGGGGAGACTCCTACTGGCTGAACGCTCGTTGTAAGACCAGAAGGCCGAGGGCCGTGGCTTTCGATATATAGTCGGCAGTAGTCTATTGAGATAGGTGTGCACATGAGAACGAACTTGTGATAGGTGTGCACATGAGAACGAACTTGTGATAGGAGGTTGGAATAACTAATTATTTATGAATTCATGTTGAGATTATACCTTTGATTATTGATTACTGTTTCATTATTGTAAATAACGTTTACTGCATAGTGGTGAGCACTACTGTTCCTCTTGTGCTCATCCCCACCTGCTCTTCATTGATGCAGGTTAGTATTGCGGGCACGACAGAGGGAGGCGAGTGGTGGTCTATAATTAAATGTTGTTTCCGCCTATTGAATTGTCTTATGATATTATTGCGTTTTGGAATAATAGATATTGGATTATTGAGATTTGAATTATTGTTAAGGAGATTCTCCTTATTTCCTTTTGAGAATTTATGATTGATTAAATGAGGAATGATGATTGATGATTGAGAATTGTGATTAATGTTGATTATTGGAAATCGCTTTTGAAAATGAGTAACGCCTCAATTAGTAATGAAATAAATTTTTGAAAAAATTTATTCTGAATTTCATCTATTAAAAAGTGGGGCATTACAGTTTGATTTAGAGAATACATTACATAATGAAAAGGAAAACAAAAAAAAATTCTATGAACAAATTAACTATTGACAATCAATATGTAACTTTGAAAATGATTTTAAAAGGTATGCTAATATCAATAATACATTTAATGATAAAATGAATTTAAAAGACGTGAAAAATAAACAGATATTGTATACTTTTGCAAAATTGTTATGATTTATATGTTTGATTCTAGTCTATTCAAGTGGATAAACAAATACTGCATATTTTTAAACATAAGATAAACAAATACTTATATTTCTAAATATATGATAACTTTTACCACAATAACTATTCTATAGAATCACATGTAGTCAAATCGATTTTTATATAAAAAATTTAGAATGACATCTATTTTGAAATGAACATAATGTAATTTATTATCAATTACGTGCACCGTACAAGTTGTGTACTTTAATTTGAATAGACATGTTTTATGTATTTTTGCACGATTTAAATTTCATATAACATTTTCAATAAATTAATATAGGTAAGTTTTATTACATATTTATTTCATATTTTTAATTCGTAGACATTATTTAATGAGATAAAAATTTGAACGATAAGGTCATAAGGTGACCAACAACAAATCCAAAAAATTGTGAGATAATATACATATATATATATATATATATATATATATATATATATGCATGTGTGTGTGTGTGCGCGCGCACACACATACAAAAGGAAATTTATTGTATATTCTAAATTTGAGTTTCAATTTTAAAAGTCAAATTGGTAATTACTCATAACTTACAGACATTATCAACTTGGTCGTAAATGAAATAATTAATTATTTATAGTTTAATATATATTGCTCAACTACTTATTTTATTTTTTTTCGGAACGATAGAAGAACTATCATAAATGAAAAGCGCACAAAGTGGGAATAAAAATACAAAGCTCCCAACGGGAGAATAAAATGGGAGGACAGGTCAGAAGACCGCCTAGAACCCCACTAGCAACGCTAGAATAAAACTCGAAACTAAACAGACCAACTACGTACACGACCAACTAAAACAACTAAAATAACTAAAAAGACCCCAACAGGGTAATACCCGAGTGTCGGATCCCAACAGGATAATAAGTTTGACACACGAGTACATAGGGGTAGGGATGGCAAAACGACCTGGACACGACCTGATCGGGCTCGACCAGGAGCTTTTGGGACTGACTCGTGCCTTATTTGTAAAGCGGGTTGCGGCGGGTCTGCCCCCGTTTGAAAAACGGGCCAGGTCCGGGTCCTATCTATTGCCCCACCCCGCCGCAACCTGGCCCGGCCCAGCTTTTTTTTTTTTACTATATATATATTATATATATATAATTATCTTGAAAGTAGCCAAAATACCCAATCCATCGGCCCAGTTTTTTCTTCTTCTTGAAAAAACTCAATCCCTCGCCACAGACCCGTCACCCCCTCTCTTCTTTCCATCTTCACAAATCCGGCAAATCCACTGTCTCGCCTCGCCCTCGCTACCTCGACGTCTGGCCGACTCCAATTGCAAATTTAAAAGGTAATTAATATCTTTGAAATTGGTGGCTTTTATCTTTGTACCTCGACGTCTGGCCGACTCCAAGCTACTTGCTCGACTGTCTCCTCGATCATCTTTGGACCAAGTACTCTTCTCTCTCCAACATCGTCCCAATAAAGGGGCGAACGACACTTACGGCCATAAAGTGCTTCGTAGGGAGCCATCTTGATAGATGCATGATAACTGTTATTATAAGCAAACTCGACTAATGGCAACCACTTCTCCCACTTAGCACCTATGTCCAAAATACAGGCTCTGAGCATATCCTCAAGAGTCTGGATCGTCCTTTCAGACTGGCCATCTGTCTCTGGATGATAAGCCGAACAGAAACTTAGCTGCGTGCCCATTGCCTCATGCAAACTCTCCCAAAATCTACTGGTGAATCTGGGATCTCGATCAGATATGATTGTAACTGGCACTCCATGGAGTCTAATAATTCCATGGGTATATATTTCAGCTAACTTATCCATCGACATGGTCATTGTCACAGGCATAAAACGTGAGACTTTCGTCAATCTGTCCACTACTACCCAAATCGCATCATGTTGTTCTGATGACTTAGGTAGCCCTGTAACAAAATCCATGGTAACTTCTTCCCATTTCCACTTAGGTATCTCAATTGGCTGCAACAAACCTAATGGACTCCTATGCTCGGCCTTAACTTGCTGACAGACCAAACACTTCTTCACAAAATCTGCTACATCTCTTTTCATCCCCTTCCACCAAAATGACTTTTTCAAGTCATGATACATTTTGGTGCTTCCGGGGTGAGCTAAATATGGTGCACTGTGTGCTTCTGTCAAGATCTCCTTTCGCAAGGCCTCGACTTTCGGCACAACAATCCTGCCTCTGAATTCTAAGGCCCATCGGTATCTCGATAAAAACCATCTACTCCTCCAGCGTGAACTTTTTCTTCTATCTTTCGAACAAATTGATCGAAAGATTGTTCCCTCCGGATTCTGTCTCTCAGCATGGGCTGAACTCTCATTGAGTTAACCCTTCCGGTAACCTCCTTAGGAAGTTTCTTGACAACTTCAATTTGCATTCGAGCAAACTCTTTAATAAGTTAGTTCTGTTGAGTGATACAACAGACCAACCCACCCTTCACCTTACGGCTTAGGGCATCTGCTACGACATTCGCTTTTCCCGGATGATACCGGATAGTGCAATCATAATCTTTCACCAGCTCTAACCATCTTCTTTGGCACATATTGAGCTCTTTCTGCGTGAATATATATTGCAAACTCTTATGATCAGTGAATATTTCACACTGGCCACCATAGAGATAATGCCTCCAAATCTTGAGTGCGTGCACTATCGCTGCCAACTCTAAATCATGAGTTGTATAATTCTGCTCATGTGGTTTTAATTGTCGCGAAGCATATGCAACAACTTGACCATCTTGCATGAGTACACATCCCAGACCCCTTTTCGAAGCATCACTATAAATAGTGAAACTTCTAGTAGGATCTGGAATAATCAGCACTGGAGTTTATGTAAGCTTCTTCTTAAGCTCTTGGAAACTCTTTTCACAACGATTGGACCACTCAAACTTCACAGATTTTCTCGTTAAATTTGTCAAAGGAAGAGCAATCTTTGGAAACCCCTCGATAAATCTACGATAATAACCTGCTAATCCGAGAAAACTTCGAACTTCTGATGGATTCTTTGGCACTGACCAGTTCTGAATTGCAGCGATCTTCGCGGGATCCACTTTTACGCCTCTCTCAGTGATAATGTGGCCTAAGAATGCCACTTTCTTCAGCCAGAACTCACACTTAGAGAATTTGGCATACAACTTCTCCTTTCTAAGAGTACTGAGAACAACCCTCAGATGTTGCTCATGCTCTTCTTGACTCTTGGAATAGACCAAAATATCATCAATAAAGACGATGACAAATTGATCTAAATACTTATGGAAAACACAGTTCATCAAGTCCATGAACACCGCTGGTGCATTACTTACCCCAAACGGCATCACCACAAACTCGTAATGACCGTACCTTGTCCGAAACACTGTTTTAGCTACGTCAGAATCTTTAATCTTCAGTTGATGATAGCCTGAGCGTAAACCTATCTTTGAAAATACGCAAGCTCCTCTCAACTGATCGAACAAATCATCTATCCTTGGGAGCGGATATTTATTCTTTATTGTTAACCGGTTCAAGTCCCGATAATCGATACACATCCTCATTGATTCATCCTTCTTCTTGACAAACAAGTCAGGTGCCCCCCAAGGAGAAACACTTGGTCTGATGAAACCAAGTTTCAACAACTCTTGAATTTGAGTCTTCAACTCTTGTTATTCCTTTGGTGCCATCCGATATGGTGCCTTCGACACAGGTGCTGCTCCGGGAACAAGGTCGATTGTGAACTCCACCTGTCTGGTGGGGGGTCCTCCTGGTGGTTGGTCCGGGAACACATCCACAAACTCACGAACAATTGGAATTTCATGAGGTGTTTGTGCTCTCGAGTTTTCGTCGACAATGCTCACCAAGTAGCCTTGGCAATCCTCCCGTTTTATGATCTTCCTCGCCTTCGCCATGGAAATCACCCTAGGCAACGTTCGCGTCTTCGAGCTGAAGAAAGAAATTTGCTCATCCTCTGATGGATAAAGAATTACCTCCCGGTCATGGCAACGAATATCAGCACGATAACGTGTTAGCCAATCCATACCAAGTATGAGGTCAAAGTCCCTCATCTCGATAACGTACGCGCCGACCTCCAAGATTCGCCCTCCAATATTGAGTCTAAGGTTATCTACCTTAGAACTTGTCACTATTTTCTGTCCTGAGGCTAGACTTACCTCAAGAGGGTCAACAGTGTTAATGAGTTGAGCTCCTATGATTTCTATACATTGTTTTGACACGAACGAATGCATCGCTCCTATGTCAAACAATGCAAAAATAGGAATATTGTTCAGAATAATCATCCCAGACATAGTACCTGGGTTCTGTTCCGCCTGAGCCTGCTCCACAGCATACACTTGAGCTTGCTGCCCTGCTCTCCCCTGCTGCTGAGGTTGCCCCTGAATTCTCTGCTGCTGCATATCTGGACAATCCCGAAGGGCATGTCCAGGCTTCCGACAGAAAAAGCAAATGTTCTGTCCTGCTAGACATTCTCCTGGATGAGTGCGTCCACATTTGCCACAAGCTGGAAACTGTGGTCGGTTAACTAGACCTTGTTGCTTCTGTTTGTTATTTTGATTATTCTGAGGACCTTTCCACTTTCTCTTGTTCTTATTCTTTGCCTGCTGGACAGGCATGGGCTGCACTGGTGGATGTGCTAGAACCTGAGTGATTGGCTGCACCTGAACTTGGCCATCGCCCCTCCGGAAACTTGCGTCTACTTCTTGAGCCTTGACAACTATATCAGCATAAGTTTGAATACAGTGTCCAGCTACGTGATGACGGATTGCTGGTAGTAACCCTTCTTGGAATCGTCTTGCCTTCTTAGCCTCCGTGTCCACAAGATAAGGGACAAAGGATCCCAACCGAGTAAACTCCCGCTCATATTCATCAACTGAGCGGTTTCCCTGGACTATCGCCAAAAATTGACGTTCCATCTCAACACGATAGTGGGCTGGATAATATTTCTCCTCCAGCATCTCCTTGAATTGAATCCAAGTGAGATTCTCCTTCTCCCCAGGATGCATGCCCCAGTAGGAGTTCCACCATAATCTAGCATCTCCGGTCATTTTAAGTTGAGCACAAAGAATACGCTGCCTCTCTGTGCATTCAGTGATCTCAAAAATAGATTCGAGACCCTGAATCCACTCCTCAACTAGACGAGGATCTCCTTGTCCTGAGAATTTCTCAGAATTGTATCCGCGGAATTGGGCAACGACTTCTGCTGTCGTTATGTCCCTCCGAGCTTGGGGTGCCATCTAAAAATTTATCGTAAAAGATAAGCTTTTAGCACACTCAGAAAATATATGCTTAATTCTATAAATATTGAGCATCTAATCTGATTTCTAAAATTCGGATATATGTTTCTTATTGAGCATAGACTTAGTAATTTGCATATATTTAAACTTCATAAAAACTTTTAACAACACTTACCTGGTAGTCGGCGAGGTGTGAGTGTGGTGTGATCGGTTTTCCTTAAAAAATTTCTTTCTTAAACTTTTAGTATACAGAGCTCTTAATTTTGGCTCTGATACCAACTGTAACACCCCGCTTATCAGAGTAAACTTTTCGCAACTTATTTTGAAAATACTTATAAATTTTTCGAAACCTTCTTAACTTGGGATGCTACTAAAACTTATCTGCTTCAAAATCTGTTTCCTTAAAGCTTGTCTAACAACTGGTTAGATATAAATAAACAGATTTTAAAATAATGAACAAGTATGAACTCTCAACCCGTTCGTTCTGACGAACCGGTAATTTATTTAAATCACAACTTTAAATCACACATGTTCAAATCTTGAAAAAATGTAGCGGAAATCTTACAAGCATGGCATACAAACCGAAACCTTATTTAAAATCCACGATAGAAACTTAATCAAATCCACGACCAATACCACCACAGCTCATCACACTTCTGCACCGACCCTGTTTCCTGAAAAATGATTATAGTGGGGCGTGAGTACTAATCCACTGTACTCCGCAAAAACTCATACTAAAATAAACATTAATAATAATATCAATATCATGATCACATGTATATATATATATATATACACTTTACATTCTCAGGCACTTGGCCCGGTAACTTTAGACTTTTAACTTCTTGACCCTTGGGTCGATAACCGTGTGCACACTCTGATGGCTTATTAAGGCCTTGGCCTCCACCAGAACTCGGGATGGCTTATTAAGAACTCTGGCCTCCACCCAAAGTGGATAACTTATATACATACCTTTGAACATGATCTAGCTATTATACTCAATGTAATATCAAGGCTGAGTCCGCACCTTTCTTCTCGAAAATTGTTTAAAAATCTTAAGTGTTTTTCTGGTAGCTGACTCCTCAAGCTACATAAAAATATAAGCAAATAAATACTAATTACTATGCTCTTAATATTCTCAATAAGTGCTTGACTTGGCTAACTTCTCTGGATTTAAAATAACTGGTTCTAACTGGCTAACTCTTCCCAGAAAAATACTAAATAAACTTATAGAGCTTCAACTCGACATATATGTGGTCTTGATGTTATATATGACTGATTTCTCATCACAAAATTTTAAAATTTGACATGCATGCTCTCAACATATACAAACATGTCATAGAAATTTCATAATTTTATCATGCATATATCTCAACTTATTCCCTTTCAAAGTCACTGCTGGAACATGCACATAAAATTCAGCTTGCACGATAAACTTTAAGAATCTATAACTCGAGCTATACTTAACCAAAAGACATGATTCTTGCTCCTATGTACTCATTATTTACACAAGAAATGGCCATGATAATTTTAATATACCAGGTTATACATAGCATGCTTAATTCTAAATCAAACAACATAGAACAATCATGCATACGATCTAACATAACTTCTTACTTCATGACATGATTATAAATACTTAAAGGCTAGAACTTTAGCATATTTTAACACATATGAAGGCAATTTAAATTATCTATAAAACATTCTAAAATAATGACTTATTACCTTCTTCTTCTTGCATGAAACTAAAATTTGAACTTGAAAATTAATTCTTCACCTCTCCAAAATTTCCACAACTTATTTCTCTCTAATGAGTTATATAACTTTTGAAACTTTTATTTGATGAAAATAATCTGATTTAAGGCCTCTATTTATAGCCACAAAAGAGGGGACAAGATGATTGAGTGAATAAATAAACAAAATAAACAAACAAAACTTGTAAAAATAAATAAAGATATTAAATGGTAATCTTAACTTATAAACTTAACCAATCTATAGTCAATGCTTAAAAAGCCCCATAATGTGATACCAATCTGATTGACATTAAAAAATTCGTGAAATATGGAAAAATCTAGAATTTACGGAACCGAATTCGGACTTAAAACGAACAGTTACCGTAAAATCAAAAATTCTAATAATTTCAGATTTCCTTCTTTTGCTTTTGGCATTTTTTTCTTTTAATGCTAAAAAAACTTTTCTTATCTTGTAATCTACTAAAATATAAAGAAGACATAATTTAATTTATTTTCCGGAAGTGAAATCGAACTTAAATTCCGACTACAATCGAAAACCGAAAAACCCAAAAATTTTAAAACCATCACATTTCTCTCTAATAATTTAAATAGACTAAAATGTCTAAATAAATTATTTTACTCAAATGATTAAATTAGACACTCATGTCAAATTAATCATAAACAACTTGAAATAATTAATCCCTACTAATAAAATCCATTTCTAAAAATAAACGGACCGGAATTAATTAATGAACTGGCTCGATTACTAAATAAAATTTAACCAAGAATACTTTCACTTAAATTCAAACTTATAACTTATAACTTAATAACTGAACTCGCTACTAGAAACGAGCATTATTAATAAAAGTAAATATTTCAAATCTCAGAACTAAAATAATTACTTTTATTAATAACTGAGTGGGATATTACATTAACCGAGACAAAAGTAGCAAAAATTAAGGACAAACCTTTAATTGAACCGGAAGATGTCCCAGCCAATCGCCGCTTCGCCGGCGAAAAGGCACGGTCGTGACCTGCAGCAAGAAGAAAAAGCTAGGAGAATAAGTGGAGACCCAGCCAAGGCCGATTGCAGCTAACCCAGTCTCGTCCATTAGCCAAGCCCGCGCCCCAACCGTCACTGAAAGCAGCTGGACTCCGGCGACCTCCAAGGGAGCGAATCCGATGGCCGACGCCCGAACCAGATATCGGCTTCAACAACAGAGAAGAGAGCAGCCCCGCCATGGACGAGCGACGGAGGCCGTCCTCCGACGTACCCTGACGTCCGACGAGGGAGAATTGACCGGCGAAATTGAAAGGGGGAGTGGCTAGGGTTTTTCTGATTTCTGGGAACGGGAGTAGAGAGATGTCAACTACTTAAATTTTTTTCATTTGGATAGTTTATACAAAAATAAATTTATTTTAATTAATGAAACAATATAAGTTTGAAATTCTCTCCCTGAGAGCTCCGATTCTCTCTCTGAGAGCTTAGTTTTTCCGGTCATTTTCTCCGATCATTACCCAATTTCTATACCTTCCTTCATTTCCATTTCATCTGTTGTGGTTTCTCGCTTTATCCCCTCCCCTCTCGACCTTTAATCTTCCGTTCCTCTTTGTTAATAGATCTAGGGTTTCTCTGGTTTTGATTCTCATGGACCGTACCCAATCCTCAGCTTGCGATGATGAACTCTCCGATCGCCTCAAGATCTTCTCACTATCTGAAAGATAAGGCATCGTCTACGACATTGCCCAAGACGATATCAAACTAAGTGATGGTGGAGTCTTTTTTGGCAAAGTCATTGGAGATAGGTCGGCTAGTTGGATAGGGGTCAAAAGAACCATGTCTCAGATATGGAAGCTTAGTCATCCCATGGAGGTTAAAGAATTGAGTCCCAACTACTTTCAGTTCATATTTCAGAGTAGAGAGGACATGAAGAAGGTATCTTATGGCACAAACTGGAGCTTTGAGAATCAATACATAATTCTCAAAGAATGGACAACAAATATTAGCATCAATCATCCCAGCTTCAAGGAACTTGACCTGTGGGTTCAAATCCAGGACATTCCACTAAACTGGCTGAGTATGGAAGTTGGATTAAAGATAGGGCAGGCATTTAAAGAGCTCCAAAATGTAGTCATAGCTACAACAGGCAACCATGGAGGTAAGATTCTGAGGCTTCTGGTCACGTTGGATGTAGATGAGCCTCTACCGAAAATAGCAAAAATCAGACTGGGAGAGCAAATTGTTACTGTAAGTTTCAAGTATGAGAAGCTTATGAACCTGTGCCATTATTGTGGGATGATGGGGCACTTGGATAGAGGCTGCAAAAAAAAGATGGAAGATGTTAGAAACAAAGTCCTCAAAGAGAGCCAATATGGGGATTGGATGAAAGCAGCTGAAGGTTACAAATGGGGCCCAGTCAGTCTTTCTGACTCAAGAACTTCACCAACGCCAGAATCTCCACCTCCAACAGAGGTTGATCAAGTTCATCCCCATACAACACCTTCTAATCAAAGGAGTTTGAGCAACCAGTTAATACCAAGTCAGGAAGGAACTTTCTCACCTGCTAAATCCAGAGGCACTACTTCTCAATTCTCAGCCAACCATCAAACATCAAATGCTGGGAACAATGAAGACTCTCCACTACAAATAGTGGAGTCATCTATAATGGAAATTGAGAAGGAACAAACTTCAAATTCTCAAATGTTGCTACCTTCTCTGGAGGTCCCCACTTCATCATCCCCAGTCCTTAAAACCTGGAAAAGAACTGGCAGCAATATGGGTAGACTGCAAAGAGCCTCTGAACCTTCACAGGTCATCAATCAGTTAATAATAGGCAAAAGGACCAGACAGAGACAAGAACCAATTGAACAAGCAGAGGAGGCTGAGCTCAACAATAAAGGTTCTTCTAAAAAACTCAAAACTATTTTTGAAGAGGTGGGGGTTGCCAGCCTTGAGTGGCACCCCAGTGATCAATGCTAGCTGTGGTGTAGAATTGTAGAGGGTTGGGTGGGCCCCTACAATTTCCCAAATCCGAGAGCTATTAAGAGCTCACCACCCCCTTTTTCTTTTTCTTTCGAAAACCAAAAAACAATGTGGTTTTGTTAAGTCTGTAGATAGGAAGTTGGGTTTTTCTGATAGGATGTCTGTGGTTCATCCCTTAGGCCTTAGTGGAGGTCTGCTTTTGTGTTGGGATCCAAAGGTCCAGATTATGAATTGTATCTGTAAATCTTTTTACATTGCTGTTCAATTTCAACTTAACTCCCAGGCTCCTCAATGGGGGATATTTGTGTACTTCAATGCTTGCAAATCCATAAGACATGACCAGTGGCAGGAATTTATTGAAGATAAACCATCTTGGGGAAACCTATGGTTTGCCATTGGGGACTGGAACGACATAAGAGCAAATTCTAAAAAATCAGGTGGAATTACAAGAAGCCCTCTCAGCTGCCAACCCTTCAATGATTTCATTAATGATATGGAGATGGAGGAAATCCAGTTGGAGGGGTACCCATACACTTGGTGCAACAACAGAGCTGATCAAGATCTTGTGGAAGAGTACCTGGATAGAGCATTTGTCTCCCCTAACTGGTTTCAAATCCTTCCCAATGCCTCAATCTCTAATCTTGTTAGAAGTGCCTCAGACCACACCCCTCTGCTCTTTGATTTTGGCTTACCAAGGGAAAGGAAAAAATCAAGATTCCACTTTGATAAGAGGTGGATAGGCAATGAAGGCTTTGAGGAAACTGTTCAACATGCTTGGAGGACAAAAGTCTCTGGAACTCCCTTTTATCAACTCAAAGAGAAGATCAAACATGTCAGAACAGCACTTCTCATCTGGAGCTCCAAATTCCAGACTCAGAATCAAGCTCTCATATCCCACTTAACCAACAAGCTGCAAAGGCTAAACCAAGACAAATCGGGTAGCCAATGGGAAAGCTGAGAAAACACAAGAAGAGACCTGGAGAAAGCTCACAGACAGGAAGAAATGTTCTGGCAACAAAAGGCAAGGCTGAAATGGTTGAAGGAATGAGACTCCAACACCAGATTTTTCCACACCCTCACTTTGCAAACAAGGAGATTCAATGCTATCACAAGACTTCTTACATCCAGAGGCCAAGCAGTCACAAATCAGATAGATATTGCAGCTCACATAGCTGAATTCTACAAAAACCTCTTCTCTTCTGAGGGGAGCTGGGGAGGGGATGCTATGCTCCCTCTCATTCCTACCACAATCACATCAGAGTTAAATGCTTCTCTTCTTAAGCTAGTGGAAGAGGAAGAAATCAAAAGCTCTTTATTCAGCTTGCATCCTGAAAAAGCTTCTGGGGAAGAAGGTATGAGTGCTCTTTTCTATCAGCACTTTTGGACACTAATCAAGGATGATCTTGTGGCAGCCATTCTTAGTTTCTTCCAATCTGGTATGATGCTTTCCTACTGGAATCACACCATTTTATCTATTATTCTTAAGTGTCACAACCCAGAAACTCTGTCTCAGTTTAGGCCTATTAGCTTATGCAGTGTGGTTTACAAAGTTCTATCTAAAATTCTTGCACAAAGACTGAAGCTATGCTTAACTCAGTGCATCAGTGAGCACCAATCAGCACTCATTCAGGGGAGACAACTTTTAGACAATGTTATAATTGCAGAAGAGGCATTCCATCATTTAAACAGGCACTCTTCTGGTAAAAATTACTTTATGGCACTCAAACTTGACCTTGTTAAGGCATTTGACAGAGTTCAGTGGATTTGTCTTAAAAAAATCATGCTGCAAATGGGATTTCACCAGGATTTTGTCAAGCTTATTATGGTGTGTGTCTCCTCTGCTTCCTTTTCTTTCAAGGTTAATGGAGTGGTAAGTGGGTATGTTACTCCTTCCAGGGGAATTAGGCATAGGGATCCTTTATCCCCCTACCTTTTCATTATTGTGGCTGAACTCTTATCTGCTTTAATCTCTGATGCATGCAATAAAGGACATCTGCAAGGCCTTAAATTATCCAAGAATGGCCCTGTTCTGTCACATTTACTATTTGCATACGACTTCTTATTCTTTTGCAAGGCTGGGGTGGATCAAGCTTCTTTTCTTCTGAATTTGTTGGAGCAATACAGATTATTTTCAGGCCAACATGTTAACTTACAGAAATCTGCAGCTTTTTCTAGCAAGAATACACCTATGCAGCTTCAGCATTCTATCTGTCAAACTCTCAATGGAATTACTTCTCACAGATCTACCAGATATTTGGGACTTCCCCTTGGAATTGGGAAGCCAAAAAAAGAGGTATTTGATTATATCCTTACTTCTGTGAAATCAAAACTGAACAGCTGGAAGTCTAACCTCCTAAGCCCTGCTGGAAAGGAGGTTCTACTCAAAGCTGTGATTCAGGCCCTCCCCATATTCTCTATGTCTTACTTCAAAATCCCCATCTCTCTTTGCTCTGAATTATCCAAACTGTGTGCTGAGTTTTGGTGGAGATCAGGCAACCAAGAGCATTCTGGCATTCACTGGAAACAATGGACTCTCCTTGCTCTTCCAAAGATTAAAGGAGGACTGGGGTTTCTAGACTTCTGACTTTTTAACCAGGCCCTCATTTGTAAGCAATTGTGGAGGATAGCTACCAACCCTCAACTTCTGGTCAGTAAAGTTCTTAAAGATAGGTACTTTCCTAATCACTCCATTGCACATGTTGTTAAATGTTCTAATGGGTCCTGGTTATGGAACTCTTGGATGGATATGATGCCTTTGTTCTCAAAATGGCTTAAAATTGAAATAAGGAATGGAGCCACTACTAGAATTGCTGATTTTAATTGGATTCCTTCACTTACTAAACCTGTGCCTAATCTGATGGAGTTGGCTAGGGATCATTTAATCTGGGTGAAGGATCTTATGTCAGATAATGGGAAGGAGTATAATTCTTGGCTTATTAAGCAAGTTTTCTCTGATCACGATAGTGCTGCCATTCTCAGTATCAAGACTCTTAAACCAGACAAAGAAGACAGATTTTTGTGGGGTCTGCATCAGAAAGGAGTGTTCTCTGTTGCTTCTACTTATGCTCACTTAGCTGCTAATAAACTTTCTATGCTGGATATCCCTGAATGCAGCACTTCCTCACCTCAGAAGCAAGCTATAATTTTCAGAAGCTGGAAACTCAAAATTCAGAACAAAATCAAACACTTCTTGTGGAAATGCATCTCCGGTACCTTACCTGTAGCCACTCAGCTCATTAGAAGGGGCATTGACATTGATACCACGTGTTCTATTTGTGGAGCAGCTCCTGACACTCTAGAACATCTGTTCTTTTCCTGTCCCAGATCTATCAGGTTATGGGAGCTTTCTCCAGTTCAGTGGGACCCTCAGACCTGCAATACTGATCATTCAAAGGATGGTGGCAACAAATCTGCTCACTTGGCTCCTCAGATGTTGCTGAAGCACGGATTTAACTCTCCACATACTTGCTTTGGTGGCTCTGGAAGTCGAGAAATCTTTGGGTGTTCCAAAAATCTCTTATGCCACCACACAGAGTGATTCTGGCGGCCCAAGCTGACTGGTTGGAGTTCACTCAACCTGGTGGACATCTTTAGATATTTTTTTTTTTTTT
>CACSLK010031421.1:19965002-19981908 GCA_902706635.1 Striga hermonthica | reverse complement strand
ACTACGAGCGAAGCCGTACACTTGCGGTCGAGCTTTAAAAATATAGGCGAACACGTTTCATTTTAAGTGTGTTCGTGTGATTTTTCGACATTTTGTGTGGATTGTAAGTCTTCGATTGTTGTTGTTATTTTGCTCAAGCTCGTACTAGGAACGTAAGAATCTTGTGTAAGACTTATTATTCCGATTGTTCACTTATTTTACTATCTCATTTGAAGACGTAAAAATTTGGCTTGTTAAATAATGGCTTGTTTGTGTTGATTTGTTTATGTTTAAGTGTTTACCGTAAATTTGCTAATGTGCTTTAATATTGTTGAAGTTAAATTATTATTAGGAAAGTCGAGACTTTGAGTATTAAGTTCGATTATTCCGTAAGATGATATTGGCTTTGGCATTGAGGTTATGAATGAGTTTGGTTCATTAGTATGTTAATCGTTTTTAAAAATTCTTAACGACCCGGTTTAGGGAGTTAATGTTTTATTTTTAATCGCTCACTCAATTCAGTAATTACTTTTATAGTAGTTAAATTAGAAGTACAACTATCAACCCACGGACTAGAATGTCTAGGAATTTATTTTACTTTTTTGTGTGTTTCGGAAAGTTAAATTAGCGAATTACGCTCCGAATAGCATTCCTTTGAGAACGACTCGAGGTCGGGTAGCTCGATTACCAAATACCCAAAATTATACTAAACAATAATTCGATTATGAGTGGCTAAATCCTATTGCTAGGGAATAGGAGAATAATGTTTTGGATTCGTTTGTGATTGTGATGCTTGTTTATCATTCTTTTATGTGATCTGATCTTTCAAAAGGTTTTTTTTTTCAATTATTGTACTTGAATAGTGAGAATTGTTGAAGGGTGACACTTCAGTTCCCAATTGAGTTCGATTTATTCTTGCATGATGTTGGTTATTCTTATTGATTAGTCGGTTAACTCCCCTCTAATCTAATTAAATCGACTCTTAGAAACCAAAGGGGATGAGTCGATCGTAATAGGATCGTATAAGATAGGCTTGTTCGTAACTGTATTGCCTATGTGTTAAATGACTTGTTAATTTGCCATTTAAGTTTGTTCTCTTCTTACGAAAAGTTATTGAGGATGATTATCTGAACGAGTAGGTTATCCAAATCACTTAATCGAACGATCACTTGTCCGATAATTTCAATTCAAACCAAAACGGATATCTCCGACTCCCTAGTTTCTTTAATCTTGCTTGTTAATCGCCTTGCTTGATATTTCTATCTGCTTTATTTGAATTTTCGTAGTTTATGATAAAAAAAATCAATCTTCTGAATTAGAGTGTTTAAGAATTTGATTTCTCCTTTTGTGATTGAATAAACGTGCATAATAATCCGGCTAGCCTTCTTCGAGAGATCGATTCGGTACTCGGTAAAAATAACATAATTTGATACTACATTTTTTTCAATTAGAATCATTATCAATTAAGAAAATCTTATTTTTCACATAACATAATAGGATTGCAAAATAAGTCAAATACTTTAAAATGAAATATTATCACATTTTAATATTGAAATGTTCCTTGTTAGGCTATGTGTGTGTGTAACTTATTAATTATTATGAGGTATGATAAATTTAATAAATTGAATAAAAGGCATTTATGGTTTATTTATTTTAATTTATTCATATGTTTTTTTATATAATTATGTCAATAAATAATATTAATGGACACTGAATATTTATCATTATATATATATAAATATATATATATAGAAATACTAGTTTTATAAGTATATTTAATAATAATAATAACATTATATAACAATAAGTTTTAGAATAAAATAATAATTGAGTATTATGATGAATAAAATTAAATAAAGATTACTTTTATATTATAAAAATTAATATATATGTTCAAATATTATTTATATTATTATGAATGGGTCCGCGGGTTAATATATTTAAAAAAAACTAAAAAAAAATAAGTGACAAACTCATCTCGCAGAGGATGCTCACTAGTAATTAAATAATACAACTCAATCATTTTTATACATTAAATCAACTTTAATTCATTGTTCATTACTAATCACTGTACATCATTTCTATCATGCGTTTACGCCAAATTAATTTAATTATTTTATTAATATTATTTTAATATAAACTTAAAATGTCACAACAACTAACAATACCATTTTTTTTTTAAATTTATCATGCCAAACAAAAAATACAAACAAAATCAAAATATTTTATATCCAAACATCCCCAGAATAATTTACGCAAATAATGTGTAATGTGGTTTATTGATTTAAAGATGAGTAGTACAACACCTGTGTATTACACGGGTGCTTGTTAAAAATTTATTCTTAAATTTTAGAATTAATGAGAAAACTATATTAAATTTAGTTTACTTTTTTACAAAAAAAATATATTACTATATATTTTAGAATGATATGTGTTACTTATGACATAACTGTGTTATATTATATTAATTTTTATAACTTATATCATATAACTACATGAATATAAATATATTAGTTGATAAATAATTTTATTTTTCTAATTAATATTAAAAATAATTTTATTATTGTTACAAAGATAAATATAAATTATTTTTTTATACATACAATATGGATGTTAAATCGAAACTCATCAAAAGAAGATTAATTTGATATATTACATATGTAAAACTGATAAAAAAATACAAAGTAATTAACTTTTATAATACATATACAATTCAATAGTTATAATAAAGAATGATATTAAAATGCAATTAATGCATGTAACATGACCATAAATAATCAACATATTTATGGTAATCCGAACCTAATTATTTTTTGTTTGGAATTAAATTAAAATTTACTCAATCCTAATAACGAAGCATGTAATTTTGCCACATAGGATTTCGAAGCACTAAAAGCAGCCACGTAGGCTCAGCGCGTTCTGGATTAATATATAGGGGGATATAGGGGGATATGATATATAAAATCTTATTATGTTACAATTTACTAGTACGTACCCCGTGCAATGCACGGGACAAAGATATTAAATGAGTTATTTTCACAGTCTTGTCCGTTTAAGTGTAAAAGGTAATAATGTAATAATGTTATTATCTATTTTCTACCTCTTTTAATCAATGTTAAGTCTAAAAATTTATTAACCGCCCTCTGGTAAATATGTATGGAGTTATGTGTTCGTGTCTCATAAGTCACAAGCATTATGAATAACATTACAAATTATTCATTCAAACTTTTATTCATTGCAAATATATTAAAATAGTTTATATAACAGCCATTAGATACCACTTTCAATATATTTATAAATAAAAAGTACATAAAATTTCTGGTGTGTTCAAATTTAAATAATTTTATATGGGCTCAATTTTAAATCATCCTGACATTTGGTCAAACACATAGGTGTGTTCAAATTTAAATCATTGGCATTATGGTTGGTTGAAATTTAAATCATCTACCATGGTACTGTGATGTGTATTATATATACGTACAATTTTTCTAACAAATAATATGTGCTTTATAAAATCATAATAATAATTTCACAAGATTATAAATGTCAAATTTGGTTTTTAATCACAATAAAAAAATCATGGTAAGTTGTATTGAAAAGGTGTTATGAGATAAAACAATTAACTAAAATAGTTAAATAAAATACTTGATGAAAATAGAATGCATTAATTACCTTTGACTTTTCTTACTACTAATTCTAGTAAATAGAGTGCCTTTTTATATAAGTATAGATTTTGTCAATTTATTCACGCGTCAAATTTATTCCTCTTTTTAAGGAATCAAAGCCCATACAATATGTAATTAATTTACGGAATAATATGTAAATAAATCCATATAGATGCATTTACCTTTTTTTTACGGAATCAATTGATTTAATTAATTTAATTATTTTTTTTTTTTACGAAAACGCTCACTCGGCAAGAGATTCTAAATTCCATATTGCAGAGATTCTAATCGGAAAAAACATCTATTATATATAATAGAAAGTTTGTTAAGTTTATATTTATAGAGATTCTAATTGGACATATAATCTATTCCATATTTATAGAGATTCTAATCGGAAAAAACATCTATTCCATATTACAATATGTAATTAAGGAAAGTTTGTTAAGTTACTAATTTTAGACAATAATTAATGAATTTGGTGGGAAATCTATTCCATATTACAATATGTAATTAAGGAAAGTTTGTTAAGTTACTAATTTTAGACAATAATTAATGAATTTGGTGGGAAAAGATTACTAAAAGTGAATTAAGTTAATCTTTATTATATATTAATAAGTGTCTAAACTTTATGTTTGTGTAGCATATGTACGTTATATTGTTGCCATGACTCGTTTATTAATTTCTATAAACTCTTGGTCAAATATGAATCTGACAACACCGATTCGGGACAAAATAAGTAAAATGGTATTAGTAGCATTACAAAACTTTCAGACTATTTTAGAAAAATATTTAGAACATTTTAAGCACAATCACCCACATATTTCAAATTTCAAATATTTATTTATTACATATTCAGTGTTTTAATTACGAAAACTTATAATCAGCCCTACCAATGCAAAATTACATTTTTAGTTATGCTGGTTTAAAATCGTAATACTTTTAGTGCAAAATTTCAATTTTTTGTCTTTTGCTCAAGTAATTTAGTATTTTGCTGCAATTTCAGTCATTTGAGACTAAAATTGCAATAAAATCTAAAATTACAGAACTTAAATTGTTAATAAAAAATCAATCCAATATTTTTTTATTTACAATTTAAGTTTTGTAATTTTAAATTTTGTTGGATCTCCAATCTCAAATGACTGAAATTGAACTGAATTTTAAAATTATAGAACCAAATAGCAAAAAGAAAAAAAATCCCAATAAATCAAACCAACAAGCAGTGTTTTGTGACCCTGCCCGGCCCGGCGGGTCGACCCGGGATCCGGTCGACCCGGAGCTGGAACCGGTCCGGGTGGGCTAATTGGACCGGGCAACAACGGACCCTGTCAAACCCGGTCAAAACCCGGCCTTGACCCGGTCGACCCGGGGCATTGACCTGGCTGGGTCAACCTTGTTGACTCGGTCCCTATCTGTATTTTTTTTTGTTTTTTGTTTTTTAATTTTCTTTTTTTTTAAAAAAAAAAAATTATGTATATATATTTATATGGTAAATATATACATATTATTACTACTTTAATCTATAAATTTTACATACAAAACATTTAAATTTGTTATTTTTATGTATATTTATATATCACAAAATACTCTATTTATAATTTCATAAATTTTAAAATTAATTATCCGGTTTAACAATTGACCTGGTGACCCGGCGGTTGAATCGATGACTCGGTGACCCGGAGACCTTCGCGGGTCGGGTTTAAAAACTATGCCAACAAGACTAAAATTGCAATTTTTACGGCACTACAAATAATAGAATTTTCAGCAAAATATCCCCTTTCTTTAATTGACTACGGGTAATTGAGTTATGGATCCCTAAAATTTGTGTCTCCATTACATCGACGTCCATTTACCCAACCAGAGCGTGCCACGTCACCTTTCCTGCCAACGTGGCGCTCACTCCGCCAACTCTATATCACCCTACCATTGACCCTCCTTCTCATCATTCTTCCCTTCCGTATCGTATCGGCCTTTGCCCTCTCTTCACATGCAAAAAATATCCGAATAAATTATTCCCACACTTTCAGAGCTAGAAACAGAGCCATGGAGGCTAGGGTTTGGAGTGGACTGCTGGTGGTTTTTGTGGCGCTAGTGGCGGCTATCGGTGCACTTCCGGCGTCAGCGGATGATGTGGAAAAGGTGCTGACTTTGGACCATTCGAATTTCTCAGACATCGTATCCAAGCACGATTTCGTTGTCGTTGAGTTCTACGCTCCTTGGTATGTATATAGATTTGTGCTTATTTATGTGTATTTTCATGTAATTTCTGCAGATTAGCTAGCAATTTAACTTTATCTTCTTCTTTTTTTTTTTTTTATTCTCGTTTTATATGATTAATGTCTGTCCTGTTTGTATGTGCTGTGCATCCCAGATCGAGTTTTTAGCTGCTTGTTTTGTGACGTTCGAGGTGTTTTTCTGGGCAGTAAATGATGTTCATTTTGTTATTTTTAGTCGGACATTGGTTGGCAGCCTGACTGGGCTAGCTGCCTGCCGTGGCTTTCGAGAAGTACCTGTTAGGGATGCAGAATTAGTTCTCTGTATGTGGGATTAAGAAGTGTCTATAAATTATCTGTGAATGTGATTTTGCTTTTGTATGTGAAGTCATGTTCATATTGAGGTTATTTAGGAGTTTTAAGATTGTCAAAATTGACATATAATTACTGTTGCTTTGGCAACTATCTGAAAATTAATATATGAATGTGCACTTGCTTTGTGCATCTCTTTTTATTGATCTACAATTACTGTTAGTTCTCTTCCCTTATCATAAGAAACAACTTTTTCTTCACAGAATTCCTTATGTTTCTTAATTTATTGTTCATTAATGAAACCTCTGTTTATATGTGTTGATAAATCTCCCTCCTTGTTCGAACAGGTGTGGGCACTGTCAGGCGCTCGCTCCTGAGGTAAACATCCGGTTTTGCCTGTACCAATAAACTTTCTTTTGTTCTCATTTCCCTCCCTTTTCAATTGTAAATAAACAATGTATTATTTGGTTCTTAGCTTATGTGATAACTGTTTGATTCCTTGTTCTTTAATTTTCCCCCCCACACTTAGTACGAAAAAGCTGCATCTATATTGAGCAGCCATGAACCCCCGATTGTTCTGGCTAAAGTGGATGCCAATGAAGAAGAAAATAGAGGACTGGCTTCTGAATTTCAGATCCAGGGCTTCCCTACCATTAAGATTTTAAGAAAAGGTGGAAAAAGCATTCAAGAGTATAAAGGCCCTCGTGAGGCTGATGGCATTGTCAGTTACTTGAAGAGACAAGCTGGTCCTGCTTCGACTGAGATTAAGTCGGCTGAAGATGCTGCTAGTCTTATCGATGAGAAACAGATTTTTATTGTAAGTTACTTAGGTTTCTAGTTCTGACAATTTTTGATTTCATTTTTGCATTATCATTGGAATTCTTTTGAGCTTGAATTTTATCTGCTAGGTCGGAGTTTTTCCCAAATTATCTGGGGAGGAATTTGACAATTTCACTACTTTAGCTGAAAAGTTGAGGTCTGACTATGATTTCGGTCATACCCTAGATGCTAAACTCATTCCGAAAGGTGAATCAGTCAGCAAGCCCACTCTTCGCTTGCTTAAGCCTTTTGATGAACTGTTTGTGGATTCTGAGGTATTGCCAACTTATATAAAGTCCACAGAAGTTTCTTCTTTTTTCTTTCTTGTGGTCGTTTGTTTCTGAGCACGTCGCTTTTATAATCTAGGATTTCAATCTTGATGCATTGGAGAAATTTATCCAAGATTTTTCCGTACCAATTGTGACTATCTGGAATAGTGATCCTAGTAACCACCCGTACATAAACAAATTTTTTGATGGCCCCAATGCGAAGGTACAATCTTTTACTCTACTGGAGTCCTTTCTACTTTGTTGTATGTGAGGAAATAAACTGTAAATTGAGCATAGTTACTCGTATAATTTGAAACCTTTATTCCACTCAATGGCTAACTTGCCTTACTTGAGGAAGTAATTTTACAATCTAACATGACCCATTTTATGCAATGTCACATGCGCATTAGGCATTTGGTGTTGCATTCAGTCCACATCAAATTGGATACCCTTGAAGATGCATTGAATACATTTCTCCTTCTTCCAAATGTCATGTCCCTGCAACATGTATGATGGATGACACTTGCTTCTGTTCTGATTTACTAGATTATCTTGGAGAGTGGCTAAATTTGACAAGCAAAAGTTTGTGGCAGAAGTTTCACTAAGTTTTGTGCTGTACATTTTCATTGATAAAATCTATTGACGTGTTCCAACATGAACACACCTAAAAAAGGTCCCAATTTTGTCCCGGACTTTTGTGATTCTCTTTCTGCAGTTTGCTTGTGTTGGCAATTAACAGGCTGGGAACACTCTTGGACTGTTATACCAGTGTTTTGTTTGGTGTTTGAATGTTATAAGTTCATTTTTTAGACACATGCCATGTTTTTAACTAATGCATTGTTACAAATGCAAATTCTAGATTTGAGCTCTATCTAGATACTTCCACAGGTTTTGGCTGGCTATTTGTTCTCCACTTTAACTGATTTGATATGCACAGGCCATGCTATTTGTGAACTTCAGCGAACAGCATGATGCTTTCCTGTCAAAATATAAGGATGTGGCTACCCTTTACAAAGGGAAGGGCATAAACTTTTTGATGGGCGATGTTGAATCCACCCAAAATGCCTTCCAGGTAGTCTATTCATAGTCCTTCTCGTCATATTCTTTTTTCTGTTTTTCTTTTTTACTGGCTATCAAATTTGACATGCATGGCTCTTATTTGTGGATGGCAGTACTTCAGCCTGAAACAAGAAGATGCACCTCTGCTTATTGTACAGAAAACTGATGGTCAGAAATATCTGAAAACAAACATAGAGCCTGACCAGATTGCACCCTGGTTCAAAGATTACTCGGTACTTAGCATACTTTCGATTAATGAGTTGTTTGCATGTGATGTGGTTCATTTACATCTTCAATTGATGATACAGACAACTGACGACACCTTTGAATTCGTCTTAATAAAGTCCTATCTCGTTAGTGGTTGCTAATGTTAACATGGTTCTATCTTCAATTGGTGACAGGAGGGACAATTGAAGCCCTTTGTGAAATCAGAGCCCATTCCCGAAGTCAATGATGAACCTGTCAAAGTGGTTGTTCGTGACAGCCTTCAAGACGTAGTTTTCAACTCTGAAAAGAATGGTTTGTACAAAAAAACTTTGGATTTTTCTTTCTTCCGTTCATTTTGTATTCGTAACTTTTGAGCGTAACATTTGGTCTTCAAATATAAAAAGGACAATTATAGTTTGAGAAGTTTGTGACGCAGATGTATCTTGTGTTTTATGTCTTCAATCTTGCCTTCCTTTACAATATTTGTTTTGTGAGGAACTTAGAAAGTTAAACAAATTTTCAAACTGACATCGTTTTCGTTTGATGTAAGCGATTGGTCTGTTATGAGTACATCGTTTTCAAAATTTGTGTTAATTTCATACTCTGTGTTTTACAGTTCTCCTCGAATTTTATGCACCTTGGTGTGGACACTGCCAGCAACTGGCTCCCATCTTGGACGAAGTTGCCATCTCCTTCCAGAATGATCCTGATGTTGTGATTGCAAAATTCGTAAGTCTTTCTCTCGGCGGTGTAATTTGTACTTGAAGTGGTGACAGGGTTTCGTTTGAGAATTTGCATTGTCATTGGTACCCTGGCACCAGTGTATAATACCATAATAACTTGCCATTCAACTAAGCTCATAAAGATTCATGCACGAATATGTGCTGCTCCATGCTTGTTTTACGATGGCGTTGCTGGATAATCAAAGTCATCTCTGAAAATTTTTGCACTTGAGTTGCTATTCTCAATCTGTACACTATACTATGCCAAACTAATCTTCTGATATATTAGTTTCAAAGTTATAAAATTTCTCTAACAAAATAACTTCTCAGGATGCGACTGCAAACGACGTCCCTGGGGACACCTTTGATGTCCAAGGATTCCCGACCATGTACTTTAGATCTGCAAGCGGTAACTTGTCCCAGTACGATGGGGGAAGAACAAAGGATGACATCATCAGCTTTATTGAAGAAAACCGGGACAAGCCTTCTGCTGAGTCAACCTCAGCCAAACCAGAGTCGGCAGCAACTGAACCTGTAGATGCTGACTCTGTCAAGGATGAATTATAGAGAGGTAGTGATCGATCACGATAGAATCATTGAACTTAGTTTTGCTCTGTTCTTTTTCCTCACCCCATATATTTTTTTTTGGTTGCAAGGTTTGTGCTCGAAGAGAGAATGGTCGACCGAGTGGCGGATTGATACTTTCTTTTTGTTTTTTTTAATGTTTCTAGTGTTTTGAGGTCAAATAAATTGGTTATGTACCTGGATTCGGAACGGAACTCTAGTTTTCTGAAGTTAGTATGAGATCCAATCATTTAGTAGACATGAAGTATCAATAACAATATATATAATTATGCAAGATAAATTGAGTTTCATGGTCGTGCTCTTATTCATATTATTAATCAAATATGACGAAACCAATTAAACAACGAATTGTTTGTACAACGATTACATGAACTGATATTCTCTAACATGAACTGATATTCTCTCTCCCTCTCATATGTCGATGAAATCTTGTTGTAGACGAGTTGACTTGAGCTGATATGAGGTTGGTACTCGAATTACAGTACTCTGAAAGTGTGCACAGCTGCCGACAGGGACCAACTTGAAATTAATGGTAACAAGTGAACAAATATTACACGTATAATAATGGTAACAAGTGAACGAATATTATGTATAACACAACTCGAAACTACACGTATCTTGAACTATCATCAACAAGTTGACATAATGCATGATGCAACTTGAAACGCTAGAGACCTACGGATACCGAACTCCTTGGGGGCCGGAGAAAACACATATTCAACATATGTTAGAAAATAAGTTGTTCAAAATTGGGTTTGACCTGGTTTTGGTTTATTTTAGTATGGTGAAATATTTAATTCAGGTTGAATTAAATTGTGTAGAAAAATTTCACATTCGGAGTAGATACTCGTGATAATTTATTTTCTCAAAATCGACTATCGGTGAGTGAGAAATAGATGATTAAAATTAACTATTTATGGACACGTAAAACATTGGTTATGAGATTTAAAAGGCCAAGATTCAAAATTCTTTGTTATAATAAAAGAAGTTGAATAGGTCACAACAACAACAAAACTATGCATTAAGTGTTGATGATGACTTCAGCCACATGCGAGGCGGGCTCGGGCACGGGCCTAAGCATTGGCCTTGGAAACTCGACCTTGGGTTGGACTTGGGTGACCTAGAATGTTAACGCCGGTGTTGGGCTTAGGCCTTGCCCCTAGCTCCTGTAATCTTTTGACTGCAAATTTATTTGCAAGTATGTGGCCCAGAATGAAGTCCACTGAGTTGGATTTGGACTTGATTTTGACCCAACCCGTGAGAGACCTTTCAAGATAAATTATATCTGGACATATTGACTCCACTTGGCGATGTGTTAACACCTTAAAACTGCGTAGAGCTGCAGAAAGACACTTATAACATCATCTGCATTTCACTATCTCAAAAGTCTCATGCATCATATACAAGTGTTCAATTATCGACTTTATTCAAGTTCATCGGAGCTTGAAAGTCTGAAGTGTTACCGCTTCTAAGATGTAAATGTTGTATCTTTGGGGATGAGGCGCATGAATCCATCACCACACTACGGGGCGTATTCGTCATTCAGAAAGAGCAACACTCGCTTCGATTTATTGTCTTTCTACTGTCAAGATTTGCTGGTAATTTTCAGTTTTAATTCATATTGTACGAACTAAAAGATCATACTTTTCTATTCTTAGGCTTAGTTTGAACACTAAGCAAAACCAATAGCCTCAGCAGCCAATAAAAAGTGTTGTTCCTCATCATCATCCTGTATCTACTGAAAAGCACGAGAAGTTTAACGGGTTTGACTTCAAGAGGTGGTAGCAGAAGATGCATTTTTAACAAACTACTTTAGTTTTGGTGAAATACTTGAAGATGCATTCAACCGATTACCATCGGGTTATTTTCCAATTGATTACCAACGAATATGTTAGCAATGAATTACCAACGAATATTATACCAATAGATTACTAACGGATTTTTTCCAACGGATTAACAACGAATTTTCTCCCAACAGATTACTAACGATTTTTTTCCCAACGAATTACCAATGATTTTTTTTCAACGGATCTTTTCTCAACAGATTGCCAACAGATCCTTTACCAACAGTCTACCAACGGATTTTTCATTATTATAGAAAAGATATTTTATTTATCTCGATGGACCACCACAAGACACACCTTGAATGGCCTAACCCATAAGCTTCCACACAAATCATGATAATGTTTTTCCAATTTTGCCTGTAGTGGGACATGAACTCAAACACCACTTGCATCTTAAAGTGACTTCCACCACTAGGTTTATCAATGTCTGTGACATGGTTTTACAATTCTTTTTTTATTAACTATTACGTGTTTCATTATTGAAACTTAAATTAATAAAACTACTTTCAATTATATAAAAATCGATAATTGTATATATGATAAAGTCATATACTAAATATCTAGAAAGTACATTTTATTTTAAAATCTATAAATATTTTCCTTATTATTTAGAATCCAGTCGTCCATTTATATCTGGTCATTTGATAATATATGTAATCAATAGAAATAGTAACTAAATGCATCGTCTCGACTTCCATGGTGGAGTCTGCTATACACTTCTATTTGACACTCAGCCATATATTGTCTCCACCGCTATGAGTAATTACAAATTCAGAGGTAGATTTACTTTCTATCCGATCTGAATGGAAGTTAGAATTGGTGCAACCCACAGGGATCTAAACGCCCGATCGATAGATCAACATATAATCCTTGATCCTCTTTAGGTACCTAAGCACATGCTTTATCACAGTCCAATGACACTGTCCAGAGTTACTTTGATACTTGCTCACCATGTTTACCGATAGCATATATTTGGCCTCGTACACAATAATGCATACATGAGACTTTCTACGGATGATGCATAAGAAACCTTTCTCATATCCTCTATCTCTTGAGGCGTCTTGGCAGACATCTCATTGGATAGTGAAATTCCATGCCGTAATGACAGTTTCTTGGAATCTTGCATGCAGAAACCAGCCGGAACAGTGTCTATGTATGAAGATTGAGATAAGCACAATATTCTCTTATCGCAGCACCGAATCTCCTTGATGCGAAGAACGTGTCTTGTTTCTCCCAAATCCTTCATATAAAAATGCTTGGACAACCATACATTTACGTCTGACAACACCTTTATATTGTTTCTAATGAGAAGGATGTCGTTTACGTACAACACAAGAAACATCATCACGCTTCTGTCAATTTTATCATATGTTCAGTGCTAATCCGAACATTGAGTGAACTCGTATGACTATTTCAAGATCTTGAAGTCTGCTTTAGTTCGTAAATGGTCGGATTCACCATACAAACCAGATGCTCAAGGCCCTCTACAACGAACCCAAAGGGTTGTTGCATATAGATGTCTTCCTAAAAACTTCCATTAATGAGTTTCCCTTTTGCCTTTCATGGCGGCGGCCGTCACCGGGCCGTGCGGATTGGTCCCCGATTTTCGTCTTTTGTATGTCTTTTTTTTTCGAAGGAGTTGGAGGGCCGTACCTGGGTGGTTTTCGCCGTCTTTTTGGTTGCCATCTCGGGGAGGAGGTTCATCGGATTTCCAGGTATCGAGGTGGTGGCGTGCTTCAACATTTCATCGGGGGTTGGTTTGCGGCTCCAGTTGCCCTTCTGGCGGTGATCGGGGCGGAGGAGGGCTTTTCTCCCATGTCCCCTTCTCCCCTGGTGTTTAGACTGAGGGGACAAGCAACGAGGTAGGATCCTGATCTGTGGGTGTGAGCTTGGGGTTGTGGCTCGGTTATGGGTAGTCGACCGTGGGTGTCACCATCGTGTTACGCTCGATGAAGCTTGCCAGCTGAGGTAATGGCCTTAGTCTAGTTATAGTTTGTTTTGTGTTTGTGTGTTGCAGGCTTTCGTGTTTTGTATTTTTCTCCCGCCTGAGAGCGTTGATCCTCCCGTGTGGAAGTTGGTATTCTCCATTATTTGGAGTTTGGTATATTTGGTGAATGCATTGTTCAATTTAGTTCTAATATAACTTTTAGGCGAATTTCAAATTTGTCCTCAGTAGATTCAGATCTTTAGCTGTTTTGTCTGCTGTTGGGTTGGTTTCTAATTGTACATTTGTGTTTTATCCATGGTTCGGAACACCGGAACGGACCGGCTGGTTCAACCGATTCAACGGGAACCTGACAGGACAACAGTCCGATTGGAGGTATCAAACCGTTGGTGTTAGAAACCGATTACGAATCGTTTTCAACCAGTCGAAATCCAATAAAAAGGGAAAATCGAGACGGTTGGTCTGGCCCAGTAGTTTCCAATTTGGGTTTGTTCTGCCTTGTAACTCGCCACCAGATCCAACCCAATTCGAACAATTTCGTAACGTCATAGATCGATCACAGTACAACCGTCTTTTACAGAGAATTGAAAAACTACCTTCTGGAGGCGGCGTCACGACCAGGGAAGACGATCCGCGAGATGGCGAGGCAAGGCGAAGACGCAGGTAGATACCGACGACATAAGAGATTGTGTCCCGGAGAAGATGATTTGACGTGCAAAATAATGGGATTCAAGATGCGGATCGGCTCGATTGGAAATACGTCTGCGGCGCCGACGAGAAAGCAATTGACTTGTGAGAGAAAGCTCCAACATCGATGACCTTTTTTTTTTTGGCTAATGTCAACTATTCTGTTGGTTAAGTTGTGGGTTTGGACTTGGAAAAGCACAACCCAAACATGCTAAGCCTAATATCCAGCTCTTGAACTTTTCTTAACATTCAATATAAATATATATCTTTAACTTTTATCAACATTCAATATAAGATTAATGATAAATAAAAAATAAATAAAAAATTTATATATATTAATAAAGCCGATTCGAGCTGTTCGACTACTGGTCCTACCAGTGAACCATTGAACTGGTAGTTTTATCGATTCGATGACATGTTTGATTTTTAAAAATTAAAGCCTTGGTTTTATCTATGAAAGTTCTATTGTTCCCGAAAGACGAAAAAAAAAAAAAAAGAATAGGCTGTTACGCTGCTAGTTTTGATTGTATATCAACCTCGATGAATTACCATCTATGTCAACTCCAGAAGCAATACATTTACAAGGACAAAACAGAGAGAATCTCTAGTTTGTTCTATTCCCATGGAAAAAGGAGAGAGAGAGATAGAGAGAGACCTTCTCATGTATAAGAAATCGGCTCGGCTGGTAATGGCTCTCAACTTATGTGAGGAAAACAAGCACAAATAGAATAATAAACAAAACGAGTAAGAACAAGATCATCATAAATTGGCCTTTGGCACTGGCCTTCTTCATAACCATAGCAACCTTTTTCTGCAAAAAGAATATGAAATAACATGAGGCATAACTAACTACCATGAAAACTAAACAATTAACTAAAAAGAGAAGCTGAACCATCATATTCTTAATCGTCCGTGTCCCAAATCAACTCTTCACTAACGAAGTGCTAGGAGAAAAAAGAGTACTCGAATTTAAGAAAACATTTTACCTGAACAAAATCAAGACGATTTGATGTGCTATCCATCTCCATGCCCAGATCATCTATGATTTTCTCCTGCAATAAATTATTTAAAGATTGTTTATATTTCCCCAGTTAAACAAAAGTTTATCATACACTCACATGTATTGAAATTGAAGAAAATTGAGCAAACTAAAACATCAGACATTTGTGAAATGAACTAATAATTACATGGGTTTGGACAAATTTACCTGAGCAAGGAGTTCCTCGTGTATTGTAAGCCCAACACCTCCAATTCTTTGCACACTAGCACTCAATTCATCCAGTTCTTCATCCTGTTGCCTGAATGAAAAATAAAAAATAAAAAATCTAACTAGAAACAAGAAAATTGTAGAAATAAATGAAAATGAATGTATTCCACATTCTTAGGGTACCTCATACGATGATATAGAATGACCTATATATACAAGTATACAACCAAGCTAAAAAAGAAGGCAGATGAACTTGCCTAATCTATGGGATTACAATATTTTCCTAGTTGATATCCTAATATGTACCATATATAATTGTATACACATTAACAAAAACAAAAATTGAAACACAGCATAAATTCACCTGAAAATAAAGGTGAGTGCATTGCTACCAGTGTAGATCAAAATGCAAATACAGTTCGTTACCTAGTTCAAATATTTCAGAATGGCTAACAAATAGTTCTATGCATTGGACTATATAACTAGGAACCCAATTATCTGTGTCTGATTAGACTAGAATCCATCGAGCTAAAAACAAGATTAAGTGATGAGAGAGAGAGAGAGAGAGAGAGATGTGAGGTTCTCCCAGAAGGGAAATATGGAATATTTATTAGGTAATATATGGTGAAATGAAAATTAAAAAAGTATAAACAAAATTGTTTCTTTAAAACATTGTCAGGGTTCCGCATAGCAAGAGGGAATGTTTAAATGATATACTAAAATGCCAACTAAATAAATAAAATAAAGTTGGGATCAAATGACCAAAAGGATAGGAAGCATTGGGCCACAGTAGAAATTTAACCACCAAGCCCACGATTGAAAGATGTACAAGGCAGTGATTTAAAAGGCGTGAGGCAACCCGAGGCAACAAGCCTATTATTATTTGCCATGGCGTGAGGCGTGAAGAGAGGCGCTCAACTTATGAACGCAAGCAAACATAATGATTTATACACAAAGCATGAGTTATTTGAAAATGAAAAACAAAATATCATACCGAACAAGATTTTTTTTCCAAAAACAAATTGTGTCTTCAATTTTGACTCTAGCAGCCCTCTTTTACCAGCCCACTTGTAGCGATAAAGTATAAAATAAAAGAAAAAAGGAAAAGATGGGAAACAAGGGAGATTTTTTTACTGTAAAAAAAAAAAAAAGTTAAGTTCTGGACAGAAAAAATACAGAAAAAAGGGGGAGTAGAACAAAATAAAAAACACGCATTTTGTAAATACGTTTTCTGCACAATTTAATTGTAAAACTTATTTAGTGAATACGTTTTCTTTTGTAAAAAAAAAATTGTAAAATGTATTCACAAAATACGTTTTACAATGAAATTGTAAAGAAAACGTATTTTGTAAATACATGGTTTTTATGTTGGTCCACTCCCCCCCCCCTTTTTTTT
>CACSLK010031421.1:19933501-19948383 GCA_902706635.1 Striga hermonthica | reverse complement strand
ATTAACTGAGGCCTAGTTCGTTTACGACGATTAGTATAAAACGAACATCCCTCTCTGGGATCCTGTTCAATACATAAATGTACTAGCACAACTAATCGGTCAAGACAAACCATACGGTTGACACTACAACCGTTCCGATGGGTTGTTCAATTCCATCTAGGTTGTGAACCAATGATTCTTGTTTCGCAAGTAACTGATATAGTGATCTTCGGTACGCCCGATGACGACCCACTTATCTACATGCAAAGCAACAGAACGTGGAACTTATTTAACCAAACATAATTCTCATTCATCAAAGAATAACAAGTGTAATATCCACTAAAGCACAGCTTAAGTATATAACACCAACACATATCACGTGCACGCATCCCACTATCCTCGGGCAAGCTGTTATGCACTAAATCCAGTGCCTCCTCATCTGGCGGTCGTGGAGGATGGTCCAAAAACGCCCGATGGTCACCCGGGTCCAGCAACTCCACATCAGTCTCACAAGGGTTGGGTTGAGGGGGTGGGTCCAGCACCTGGACCACTTGATGCTTTGACGAGTCTAGAGTAAAAGGCATATGGGTCACTAGATATGAGAAAGGATTCTGAAGAGTATCCTCAGTAGCTGGCCCTTTGGAAGAGCCGGCAGCCCCTGACCTCGGCAGCCCCGTAGACAGCCCGCCAACCTCCTTACGAACACCCGACGACTCCCCCTTTTCGGCCTGATGATGAATCTTATTAGCTGCCCCAATATTATTCTTCTTTTTACCGGTAACAGTCCGCCATTCGGTTTCCTTACCACGATTTGTTTTACCCACATCCGCCGAGGGGCTCTCCTTGTGACTGACGCCCTGGGCAAAAACACGATAGTCCTCCCCGGTGTCCTCGCTCAGAACACGAAAACGCGAACTGGAGCCATTCCTGGTATCACTCTTCTTTCCGGTGGAGCCCAAGTCCCCTTTCTTATACCCCGGAGATGACCTACCAGTGGGTTTTGCGAGGAGCCATGGCCCGTACAATTCTCGTCCAACCGTGTCACTTGAGGCAACCCCATTATTTGAACCAGTGGCTTGGGCCCCCGCCACTATCCCGCCATCCTCCTTAGCAGCCGGTGTCCGGGGATTAGAGCCCTCATCCGCATCACTAGCCGGAGCCCCTTCAGCAGGCTTAGTTGTAGGGCGTTCAGGACACAACACCATAACATGGCCATAGAAACCGCAATGGAAACAAATCTCCGGGAGGAACTCATATTCGACACGTTGAAACTTCCCACGGATAGTGAACCCTGCGCATAATTGTTTAGACAAATCCAAGACCACAGCTAGTCGAGCAAATTTCCCCCTTGCCTGAGCAGCGGTCTGATGGTCAATCTTAACCACCTTCCCGACGATTTCTCCAATCGTTCGAAATACCTTCTTATGATACAGGTGTACCGGCATACCGGGTAAGCGAATCCACGTCACCAATGAAGTGATTTTATTGCAAGAGGCATCAAACTCTTCATCCCATGGTTGGACGTGAAGATAAAATTTCTGGTATTGTTTCGATACCATCCAGGGCCCCCCAACAAGTACCCACACAGCGTCATCTTGGGTGTTAAACCTAATCTGGAAATAGCCATTTTCCAAATCAATCATGTCACAACCATTCATGAAAGACCACAAAGTGATCAGCTTATTGTACAACAATTGCAGAGAAAAATTGGCCCCCATCACCTTCACGACCACCACATTTCTCCACGAAAGCAATAACTTGTTGTAGAAGCTATCAGTGATATGAACATCCGGTAACGGGCCCTTGCGATCCACAGTAACCTCCAGTGAAAATCCCACATTTATGTTGCTAAAATAGTCCCTATGTCTGCGCTGCACTATTTGGTCATTCAATTTTTTTTTTTTTTTTTTAAAAAATTGTATGTTTCTTTTTTCCTTATTTTATATGTTTTTATTTTTATTTTTTTCTTTTTGTGAGATTTCAGACCTTTGATGAGCAGACCTTTTTTTGATTTTTGGGTTTTATTTTTACAGATTGAATGTGAACAGGAGTATTAAATGGAGAAATTCGGTATAAACCCGGATAATGGTGAGAAGCCGCGGGTTCTACTACCTGTATGAAGGTATCGGTGACCTGTTGGGACTGATGGTCTATTAGGGAAAGACCGGGAGGGGTACTCGTCAATGTCCAGTAGTGGTAGTCGAGTTGAGGGCGAGACGACTTGGAAGAGGGAAACCGAGATTTGAAGGGAGTACCGAACACCTTGTGTTGATATTCCTCTTGTATTCTGGTTGTTTTAGTTTTTCGAATTCCGAGGACGGAATTCTTTGTAAGGTGGGTAGACTGTAATGTCCCATTTGATTATGGATTATTTGAGATTATTTATTTTTATTATTATTATTATTATTATTATTATTATTATTATTATTATTATTATTATTATTATTATTATATTTGTTATTGCTAAATGTTTAAATTGCCTAATTGTTATTATGTGTTTAAATGTTTATTATTAATAAATGTTATTGTGTGTATCCTATATATAGCCCGGTATTATTTTAATTATCGTGCGATCAAACTGAGTTTATCAGAATTCTCGGTTTAGCGATTGCCGATCATTTTTTAGCAGTTTTCAGTTCCGTCTATTTTAATAATTCTCGACTCTTTAGTATTATTTCGAGATCAATTGTTAGCATTTAATTTCATGAGCCTATAAACCGGCTCCTAAGAGTGAGGGAAATTCCGGCCATTTCATGCTTGAGTTGGGAGGGATTTTGAATTTGATATCCTAAGGCAATTATAGTAATGACTTTGGCCAATTCCTTCAGCCCCAAAGAACCGCACAAACCGCAAGAATCCCTTTAAATGTGCCAAAATTATACTACCTCCTGTTCATTATAAATGTCGTTTTGACTTTTGTGATTCATTCATTTTATTATGTATCTAGACATTAATATGTCTCGATACATAATAAAATGAATGAATCACAAAAGTCAAAACGACATTTATAATGAATAGGAGGGAGTATCTCTTATATTGGGCAATTAAATCTTGTGGATAGTCTTCAAAGTCTCCTTGGTGAATAATACTCCTTCCCTCTCCCTCACATCACGTTTTCCCGACTCAACAGAGCAAAATAAATTCTTCTCTTTCGTGCGCTCTGAAGCAGCCATCCCTCAAACCACCATTTCTCCTCTCGGCTTTTAATTTTCTCGCTAGCCGCCGGCAACACCCCGCATCGCACGCCTCTCCGATCACCACCCTCCGTTCGTCTACGCGCGGCCTCGTTCTTCGCCGGGAGCCCGAGTAGCCGAAAAGAGATGCAGCAGCCCGGTTCGTGGAGCTGGGTTTTATCGAGCTTTGCCGAGGCCGCTTCGTTTTACCGATCTTCTCTGACCCCGATTAGGCGAAACCTAGAAGAAAAAAGGTATATGGCTATATACTCTTCTTGAAATTTTATGTGTTATGTTGAAGGATTTAAAGTGTGTTTATGATTAATATTCATGATCATGAGGTTTACTAATTGAAAAGAGAAGCATGTAGATTTCGGTTGGGATAAATCGATTCTACTCGTTGTGTTGCTTGGTGTGAATTTCACGTGGAATTTGAACTCTCTCGTTGTGTTGTCGAGCCCTTTTCTTTTAGTTGTGTTTGTTGCTGATTTTGGTTGAATATTGGAATCTCGTTTAGTTACCCGAGCCCTTGCCTTGTGTCGTTTGATATTTGTTTAAGAATTGAGCTTGAAACCCCCGTTTTGAAACCTTGCTGATTGCTGTTTGGTCGCTGTTTTGACCTCTGAAACTCGGTTAAACATTTTCAAACTCTTTTAGTGATTTGTAGTTCAGTTTGTTAGGTTTCATCTCCAACAAGAATCGTATAAATATTCATTTTGTGCTGAGAGTTATTGCCAAATTACGATTGCTGCGCGTCCAGTTTTTCTAAATTATCGATACTGCATTTAGCCTCTGTCCTTTGCTGATTTTGAGTTCTGTAAACTTGTTATCTCTTTTTGGAGTCTTCACAAAAATTATAGTTCCAGGTGTTATCTCTCTTTTTCAAAAAGAATCGAGTACTTATCATTTTTATATTGAGAATTATGTCGAAATTTCGATCCTTGCGCAGTCAGTTTTTCGCTTTAAAAGCAGAAATTTGAGTCTATCGTTTTTGCAATTTTTGGGCTATTTCTGGTTACCTGGGAATTTTTATGTCTTCATATGATATGTAGCTTTATCTCTTAGGTTTCAAATGGCGTAAGATTCGTTCAAATGCCATTTTTATATAAAAAGCTACATCCAGTTTTTGATAAGTGCGCGAGCAGTTTTCTGTCAAATTGGACTGCAGTTTGTGGTTTAGTGTTGATCAGTTTTTACCCTTTAAACTTGCTTGTTTGAATTCGAGGTCTTCATGAAAAATATAGACCTATCTATTGGCTTCCGGTAACTTTAAAAATCAGGCTAAAATATTTTCTACATAAAAAATTATCTTCATTTTAGTGGGGCTGCGCGTAGGAAAATTGTCCATTTTCATCGACTTAGTTTTTCTGTTACCACCCGTATGTTTTTGTGCCGCTCGACTTGTTTTCGAGCCAAACCATAATTTTAACCTCATGACCATTGTCCCGTGTATTATTTCCAATCCTCTGAGAGTTCCAAAGTCCACAAAACTCCTACTAACTACTTAGTCGATAATGTTCGACTGAGGATGAATTCTCGTGATTAATTCTATGTGACAAGGTAGTGTATTTATGAAACTATCTTGATAAAATGTAGGTTTTGACGAGCCGAGCTCTCAACCTACCCGTGTTGTTCGAGCATTTCTCTGTTATTATTCAGGTGGGTTTTATTTGAAAATTTGCTATGCCGTAAATAATTTAATTGTTGTTGGGTTGGTATGATCAATGCATGTTTGTGAATTTGTGTAACCTTCGATGTGAGCTGGATGTCCTTCGAATGGTTGTCCCTGTAGTTGAGAGTTGTATGTCCTTCGACGGTGCCTTGTGAGGCAATCTCCCTAAGTCCTTATGTCCTTCGGTATGCACTCCCATTGTTGAGAGCTGTATGTCCTTCAATGGCTAATGATAGATGTGCACATGAGTGAAGTTATTGGTTTATTGATCGGAGATGTGACATGTTGATTGATTTATGATCATGCTGTGACCATACCCTTTGTTACATTATGTTGTTATTTACGTGCATAGTGGTGAGCACAAAAGTTCATCGTGCTCACTCCCACCTGCTCTTCATGGATGCAGGTTAAGCAGGTGCCGGCTGACGAGACAAAAGATGAGTGGTGTTGGTCTTTGACTGACTTCATTTAGTTTATTCCGCATGCTTGTAGACTTGGATTTATTTATGCTTATTTATGATTTTGGGATTTTGAGAACTTTGGATTGGGAGATGTTCCTTTATGAATAATTTGGATGAACTTGGAATTTAAAAAAAAATGTTGGATTTATGATGTATGATTTATGCAAGAATGATTTACGTGATGACGATTTATGAATTTATGTTGAGTAGCGCCACCTAGATATGAAAAGAATTTTAAAAAATTTTAAATTGATTTTTTTTTTTGAAAAGTTCTCTGACTTTCGTCAAATAAAAGTGGGGCGTTACAGTTTGGTATCAGAGCCAGTCTGAATTTCTGTAGACTGGTCTATATGTGAATAACTTGTTTATGTGATTTAGACCTTGTGTTGACCACTCGTCTTCGTCACGCCGCACTGCTTAAGGTATGTTTTATATAAGTATCAATGAAAATACTTATAATGTGAATTGTGATTTTGCACGAGTAGCAATAAAACTACTTGTGATGTTTTACATGAGTAGCAATGAAACTACTTATGAGGTTTTGCATGAGTAGCAATGAGACTACTTATGAAGTGATATATATGTTGTTTTGGAGCTTAGGAAATCTATCCACCTTAGGTCATGTGAACTCTAGTGTTTGACATTGAACTCTAGTGATATAGAGTTAAGTTCGGACTCTAGAGATTCCCAGTTGTGAGTTTCAGTATATTATTATTGAGGTAAGTGATGTTTATAGCATTTTCTCGCTATAAGATTCGTTCAGTGTCCTTAGAGTAGGACCATTCATGACCCATCTCGAAAGAGAAAGGTTAAGTATCGAGTGAACATCTAGTGTATGAGACCACTCGGGGAATTAGAACCTCAGTCGTCGAGGACCGGGAGTGTCATTTAGATGCCGCAAATTGGTTACTAATCAACCTCCATAGTTTAGGAGAATCTAATGCGTATCACCGTCGTAACTCTTGAGAGTGGCTAAGCCTCGAGAGGGATGATGGTTGATAATTCTCGTACGTTAGATCGAGCGTAAGTCCTGAAGACTGATGCATGGATGAAAGACGACGACGTCGTCCATAGGACGAGTGGATTGCTCCGACATCCCGTGAATATCCTGTGCGTTGGCTGCGAGGCCCGCAGTTGTAAAAGATATGAATTTGTAGTTAAGCATGATGTTGTGGCTCTATATGACTCGAGATTTTAAAATTGTTGTTATAAAAAGCATGCTTATGTGATTGAACTTGACGATTATTGCACGACCAGGATTCTTTAAAACTTGTTGTGTAGTGATCGTATGAGTTTTTGTGAATTTGTGTTAAAAATCATGTTAGGGCTGACTCTGTTATATTGTATATGTGCGTACATGAGGTGTATATTGTGATTACATGTGACCACTGATGCTATGTACATGAAATTATGTTTTTGTGCTGAAAATCGTATGAGGACTTCTCGTTATACCCTCTATTTGTGCTCGGATTATCGTGACCTAAAAGTTGTTTTCTGGTTAAGAGTTCTCCATAAATTTTGTAGTGCTTTGAGTTAGGTTTATGTGAGTTTTGAAATTTCATGATTCGGAGTTGAATTAAATTTATTATAAATTTTTGAAGTTGTAACTGCGAGCAGGTTTTGAAATTTTGGGCAGGATTGTGAATCATGATGTTGGGCTGTTTTTGACAATCTTAATGTGACTAAGTGAAAATATGATCAACATGAAAGTTGTATATTAGTGTGTTAGCTATCTTGGAGATTTTGAATTTCAGTAATATAATGTTTGTAGCTTCAGTTATTGTGCATACACTGAGAACCTGTCAAGCTGTATCTCTTCATTTATCCACTGTACCTATGTTTTGTATGTTTGTTGTATTATGTGCAATTCAATGATTTTATCTGCCTGAGTGTTCTTCATAAAAGTGATAGAGGACTGAGTTAGGGATATTTTTTTTAGTGGTTTCATCATGATACGATATCTAGACTAAAACCTACATGCATTTTAAATTCATCACGCATGCTAGAAATTGGTGCAAGTTCATGTTTAGGTTTCCAAATTGAGTTGTGAATTTCAAAAATTAGCTTTTCGTCAATTTTCATGTATATGTGCCCTATGTGACTGAATCTGATTAGTATTATAATGTTAGCTAGAAACACTTGCGAGAGAAGCTTTACGCTAGACCTCGAAGTGTGGAAGCTATAGGATGTGTATGTGGATTAGACTCGTTTAGGACTGCCGACACGATTAGCTACCTCAGTAAAAGCTGTCGTGACGGCCGACACTGTTAGTCGAAGAGTCAAACGAGCTAACCATTCTGTTGTTCGGCGTTGACCGCCGAGTTAGGAATGTTCCTAACAGTGATGCCAATGTTCGATCCCTTTTGGGGAAATTGTTGTTGTAAAACCCACACCTTTGTGTTTTTGAGATTTGTGGAGAAACATTTTTTTTTTTCATTTGAGTACTTAGGAAATTGTGAAGCCCGGAAATTGAAATTTTTAGTATTTGCCTCGAACCCAGTGCCGAACCTGACTGGGTGTAGCCACGCGAAGTGGTGGCCGAGACCGCACGTCCATGCTGAGAGACGTGAGGCCAACTGCAGTGGCCGACCGTTGACTCGCACGAGAGCTGCCGTCGCCATCACCGAACGCCAAACTCCTCAGGTCAGTGTGTACGGTCAAACCTTGACCTTGTAGCTGGTATCCGAGTGGGTACATGCACGCATCCCAGCTCCCCGCATATGCAGCGCCAGCGTGTGTGTCACCTCTCGGGTGACAGTGTATTAAACCCAGTCCGACCTTGTCCTTTTAGGGGTCTTTGAACCAGATTTTTGGTCAAAGTGTATGTTGATATTTCGCGTCGTAGTGTGAATTCCCTAATCAACAACCCTCGATGTGTGAGGTTAGTCGATTAGTTTCTGTTGCCACATGCGAGATTTTCTCGACATGGCGAGATGGTAGTTCCGTATTAATGTGGGGCGGATCCTTGAGTCTCGACTAGAGACCGACTCCGTGGGAAAAAATCATTATCGAGTATCTTGTCGTTACTCGCGAAGCCGATACAAGGTGTTACCCGTGTCGGCAATGAGTGAGGCCTTGTCATCGGTATCAAACAGAATCGTATGTTCTGAATATACCAGGTTTGAGTATAAGTGATAATTGTCGGTTCTATCATGATTTCTCGACCAAGTCAATAGCTTAGCCTGATGGTTGACTCCACCACCGGGACTTGCGAGGATGCATGACACGTTCTTGCCTCGTGTTGGAGGGAATGTGTGCGTGATCTCGAGGTATGTGTGAATTGACGAGCTGCGTGATTGGCAGAACCCTACCTGTATGAAGGTATCGGTGACCTGTTGGGACTGATGGTCTATTAGGGAAAGACCGGGAGGGGTACTCGTCAATGTCCAGTAGTGGTAGTCGAGTTGAGGGCGAGACGACTTGGAAGAGGGAAACCGAGATTTGAAGGGAGTACCGAACACCTTGTGTTAATATTCCTCTTGTATTCTGGTTGTTTTAGTTTTTTGAATTCCGAGGACGGAATTCTTTGTAAGGTGGGTAGACTGTAATGTCCCATTTGATTATGGATTATTTGAGATTATTTATTATTATTATTATTATTATTATTATTATTATAATTATTATTATTATTATTATTATTATATTTGTTATTGCTAAATGTTTAAATTGCCTAATTGTTATTATGTGTTTAAATGTTTATTATTAATAAATGTTATTGTGTGTATCCTATATATAGCCCGGTATTATTTTAATTATCGTGCGATCAAACCGAGTTTATCAGAATTCTCGGTTTAGCGATTGTCGATCATTTTTTAGCAGTTTTCAGTTCCGTCTATTTTAATTATTCTCGACTCCTTAGTATTATTTCGAGATCAATTGTTAGCATTTAATTTCATGAGCCTATAAACCGGCTCCTAAGAGTGAGGGAAATTCCGGCCATCTCATGCTTGAGTTGGGAGGGATTTTGAATTTGATATCTTAAGGCAATTATAGTAATGACTTTGGCCAATTCCTTCAGCCCCAAAGAACCGCACAAACCGCAAGAATCCCTTTAAATGTGCCAAAATTATATCTCTTATATTGGGCAATTAAATCTTGTGGATAGTCTTCAAAGTCTCCTTGGTGAATAATACTCCTTCCCTCTCCCTCACATCACGTTTTCCCGACTCAACAGAGCAAAATAAATTCTTCTCTTTCGTGCGCTCTGAAGCAGCCATCCCTCAAACCACCATTTCTCCTCTCGGCTTTTAATTTTCTCGCTAGCCGCCGGCAACACCCCGCATCGCACGCCTCTCCGATCACCACCCTCCGTTCGTCTACGCGCGGCCTCGTTCTTCGCCGGGAGCCCGAGTAGCCGAAAAGAGATGCAGCAGCCCGGTTCGTGTAGCTGGGTTTTATCGAGCTTTGCCGAGGCCGCTTCGTTTTACCGATCTTCTCTGACCCCGATTAGGCGAAACCTAGAAGAAGGTATATGGCTATATACTCTTCTTGAAATTTTATGTGTTATGTTGAAGGATTTAAAGTGTGTTTATGATTAATATTCATGATCATGAGGTTTACTAATTGAAAAGAGAAGCATGTAGATTTCGGTTGGGATAAATCGATTCTACTCGTTGTGTTGCTTGGTGTGAATTTCACGTGGAATTGGAACTCTCTCGTTGTGTTGTCGAGCCCTTTTCTTTTAGTTGTGTTTGTTGCTGATTTTGGTTGAATATTGGAATCTCGTTTAGTTACCCAAGCCCTTGCCTTGTGTCGTTTGATATTTGTTTAAGAATTGAGCTTGAAAACCCCGTTTTGAAACCTTGCTGATTGCTTTTTGGTCGCTGTTTTGACCTCTGAAACTCGGTTAAACATTTTCAAACTCTTCTAGTGATTTGTAGTTCAGTTTGTTAGGTTTCATCTCCAACAAGAATCGTATAAATATTCATTTTGTGCTGAGAGTTATTGCCAAATTACGATTGCTGCGCGTCCAGTTTTTCTAAATTCTCGATACTGCATTTAGCCTCTGTCCTTTGCTGATTTTGAGTTCTGTAAACTTGTTATCTCTTTTTGGAGTCTTCACAAAAATTATAGTTCCAGGTGTTATCTTTCTTTTGCAAAAAGAATCGAGTACTTATCATTTTTATATTGAGAATTATGTCGAAATTTCGAACCTTGCGCAGTCAGTTTTTCGCTTTAAACGCAGAAATTTGAGTCTATCGTTTTTGCAATTTTTGGGCTATTTCTGGTTACCTGGGAATTTTTATGTCTTCATATGATATGTAGCTTTATCTCTTAGGTTTCAAATGGCGTAAGATTTGTTCAAATGCCATTTTTATATAAAAAGCTACATCCTGTTTTTGATAAGTGCGCGAGCAGTTTTCTGTCAAATTGGACTGCAGTTTGTGGTTTAGTGTTGATCAGTTTTTACCCTTTAAACTTGCTTGTTTGAATTCGAGGTCTTCATGAAAAATATAGACCTATCTATTGGCTTCCGGTAACTTCAAAAATCAGGCTAAAATATTTTCTACATCAAAAATTATCTTCATTTTAGTGGGGCTGCGCGTAGGAAAATTGTCCATTTTCATCGACTTAGTTTTTCTGTTACCACCCGTCTGTTTTTGTGCCGCTCGACTTGTTTTTGAGCCAAACCATAATTTTAATCTCATGAACATTGTCCCGTGTATTATTTCCAATCCTCTCCAATCCTCTGAGAGTTCCAAAGTCCACAAAACTCCTACTAAGTCGATAATGTTCGACTGAGGATGAATTCTCGTGATTAATTCTATGTGTCAAGGTAGCGTATTTATGAAACTATCTTGATAAAATGGAGGTTTTGACGAGCCGAGCTCTCAACCTACCCGTGTTGTTCGAGCATTTCTCTGTTATTATTCAGGTGGGTTTTATTTGAAAATTTGCTATGCCGTAAATAATTTAATTGTTGTTGGGTTGGTATGATCAATGCATGTTTGTGAATTTGTGTAATCTTCGATGTGAGTTGGATGTCCTTCGAATGGTTTTCCCTGTCGTTGAGAGCTGTATGTCCTTCGACGGTGCCTTGTGAGGCAATCTCCCTAAGTCCTAATGATAGGCCATACCGTTGAGAGCTGTATGTCCTTCGGTATGCACTCCCATTGTTGAGAGCTGTATGTCCTTCAATGGCTAATGATAGATGTGCACATGAGTGAAGTTATTGGTGTATTGATTGGAGATGTGACATGTTGATTGATTTATGATCATGCTGTGACCATACCCTTTGTTACATTATGTTGTTATTTACGTGCATAGTGGTGAGCACAACAGTTCATCGTGCTCACTCTCACCTGCTCTTCATGGATGCAGGTTAAGCAGATGCCGGCTGACGAGACAAAAGACGAGTGGTGTTGGTCTTTGACTGACTTCATTTAGTTTATTCCGCATGCTTGTAGACTTAGATTTATTTATGCTTATTTATGATTTTGGGATTTTGAGAACTTTGGATTGGGAGATGTTCCTTTATGAATAATTTGGATGAACTTGGAATTTAAAAAAAAAAATGTTGGATTTATGATGTATGATTTATGCAAGAATGATTTACGTGATGACGATTTAAGAATTTATGTTGAGTAGCGCCACCTAGATATGAAAAGAATTTTGAAAAATTTTAAACTGATTTTTTTTTTTTGAAAAGTTCTCTGACTTTCGTCAAATAAAAGTGGGGCGTTACAATTCCTTTCCAGGGGAAAATTTCGCAGTTGAAGACTTTGGGAACTCATTTCAGAATTAAAAAAACGCCTTTTGGAGGTAAATGCTATATATTTCATTGACTGATTACATGAACTTATTACTATGTTAAATATGTTTTAAGTATAGTGTGTGACAATTTTCTTGTTATGGAGTAAATTTCTTTCACACGTTTATACTTGTAGGTAATACATTGACTCTCTTTTAACGTGAACCTTTGCCTTTATGAGCAAGGAATATGTGTTATCTTCTGGAAAAATTAGAAATTTCGTCCCGTAAGTGGCACCTATTTGAGGTTTGATCCTCTCTGATGCCCACTTTTGGATCACGTCCCGCAAGTGGCAAAAATCGTGAGAAATTGTCCTGTCACCGGCAAAAGCAGGTCATTTTTACCGGCTAGTCTACGTGGTATTTTTACATGATTTTTTTTTTTTGCTGAGTTGTAAATCTGATGCTTAGTTGGCAAATTATGTGGCATTTTTACAAAAAAAACACAAAGAAGGGGAAGTGAACCCGGGGTGATGGGCACCCAAGTGAGCTTCAATGCCACTTGGCCTAACACACTAATCTTAATAGATTGGACTTTATTTATATATTAATCATAAACATTTTATCTAAAAATAATAATAATATATATATTATTCAATTTATACTACTACTTTAATTATAAAATTAATACATGATATAGACGGTAGCTTGCACTAGGTTATCTATACTACTTTAAAAGGAGGAGTGTTTTTGTAAAAATTCATAATGCCTAAAAAACCCTTACTACTTTAAAAGGAGGAGTGCTTTTGTAAAAATTCATGCTACTCTATATCTGATCTAATATATGCTACTGATAAAGACGGTAGCTTGCACTAGGTTATCTATACTACTTTAAAAGGAGGAGCGTTTTTGTAAAAATTCATAATGCCTAAAAAACCCTTACTACTTTAAAAGGAGGAGTGCTTTTGTAAAAATTCATAATGCCTAAAAAACCCTTACTTTGATATAAATTTAATGGCAAATTAGTAATACACTAATACACATCATATTTTATTTATATTTTTAATTAAAAAATGAACTACCTAAAAAACCCTTAATTTCACATGTTTTTAATGGCAAATTGGTAAATATACTAATGTCATCATATCTTATATCATCCCTATATATAATTTACATAACTGTAAACAAAAATAATATAATTAATATAATTAAATATAAACCTTCTAAAAATATACTTATCGATGTAATCGAACTGAATTGTTAAACGCTTGTTAGTTTTTTGTTCTTATTAATTTTATGTTTAAATTTGAGGTGATAGACAATAGTCATTTGTACATTTATACATGTAGATTAGAAAAAAAAATCTTTATTATTCTAATTTTAAATAACTTTTTTATTTACTATATTAGTTTTTTTAATATAATATATAAGTATCATATTGAACAGATAAAACGAGAAATATTTTAATTATATAATATTTAATATGTAAGAAATGTAACTCAATTGGTAAATTAAAAGGTAATCTTGGGATAAAATAATGAGTGATTTCTGAAAAAAAATAAAAATTATAAGAACTAAAAAGTTCACTTGTTTAATATATTTTTAATAGAAAAATTGTAAACACAATTACTCAATAAATACTACATAAAAATATAAGAAATCTTATATCATCCCTATATATAATTAAAAAACATAACTTTTCTCAATTCAACATAAGCAAATCAATGAAAATAATATATTTTTAAAAAATTTATGAACAAAAGTTGACTCGACAATATTATTAATGAATTTATGAATTGTAAATATTTAATTAAATTATTAATTAAAGTTTTTAGTTAAATATAATATAATATAGGATATACAAATATTTGATATATAATGAGGCAGATGATCAAAAAAATTCTATACTTTATATTATGTGTTTTTCTGACAAATCTACAGTTAAGAATATGTGAAAGAACAAGATAAAGTTTTAAAAAAATATTAAATATAAGAAATAATATGAAAAATAACTAAGTTGTGATACATACTAATTAATATAAAACAAACTAATAAACAAAAACAATAATTAATATAACAAAATATAAACCTTCTAAAATATATTTATCGATGTAATCGAACTGAGTTGTTAAAAGCTTGTTAGTTTTTTGTTCTTATTAATTTTATGTGTAAATTTGAGGTGATAGACAATAATTATTTGTGCATTTATACATATAGATTAGAAAAAAAAAAATCTTTATTATACTAATTTTAAATAACTTTTTTATTTACTATATTAGTTTTCTTAATATAATATATAAGTATCATATTGAACAGATAAAACAAGAAATATTTTAATTATATAATATTTAATATGAGAATTGTAACTCAATTGGTAAATTAATAGGTAATCTTGGGATAACATAACGAGTGATTTATGAAAAAAAAAAATTTATAGGAACTAAAAAGTTCACGTGTTTAATATATTTTTAACAAAAAAATTGTAAACACAATTATTCAATAAATACTACATAAAAAATATAAGAAATCTTATATCCTCCCTATATGTAATTAAAAAAACATAACTTTTCTCAATTCAACATAAGTAAATCAATGAAAATAATATATTTTTAAAAATTTTATGAACAAAAGTTGACTCGACAATATTATTAATGAATTTATGAATTGTAAATATTTAATTAAAATATTAATAAAAAATTGTAATAAATATAATATAATATATGATATACAAATATTTGATATATAATGAGACAGATGATCGAAAAAATTCTATTGTTTATATTATGTATTTTTTTGACAAATCTACAGTTAAGAACATGTGAAAGAACAAGATAATGTTTTAAAAAAATATTAAATATAAGAAATAATATGAATAATAACTAAGTTGTGACACGTACTAATAAATAT
>CACSLK010031421.1:19909409-19922877 GCA_902706635.1 Striga hermonthica | reverse complement strand
CTGACCTAGGGCTGCCCGGATTTGATGAGATGTCTGCCCTAACTGCCCGTCCGTACATACCAAACGCGTGTGTCAGGGGTAGCCGCCTCCACTATCTTTTGCGCCAATCCTCTTTGGACGCGTGTCCTCCTGCACATGGGGTATGTTGTCAGAGGTGGTTATCGCCATCCACCACTGCCTTCTCGACACGTGTCCCCTTCACATGGGGCAGATATTCCCTTGGAATTCTGTCAGAGGCTCTTCCCACGCGCCATAAATAGGCCGATCATCGTGGTGTTAACTCCTCGAAGTAGTCGACCTATCGAGGTCGAATAGGTTGCTCGATCATGCATCTGGCCGAAAGATAGTTTGGTCGACAGCTTTATTTGGTCGACTGAGTGACCGCCCGATTTCCCCGACTTTCTCGTAGTACGACTTCTTCGACCGGTGCAGAGATCGGTTCGGCCCAGTGGAGATAATATCCCATATCAATATTGAACAGATAAAACAAGAAATATTTTAATTATATAATATTTAATATGTAAGAAATGTAACTCAATTGATAAATTAATAGGTAATCTTGAGATAAAATAATGAGTGATTTCTGAAAAAAATATTATAGGAACTAAAAGTTCACATGTTTAATATATTATTAATAGAAAAATTGTAAACACAATTACTCAATACTACGTAAAAAATAATGTTTGAGAGGACTACAAAAATTTTGTTATACTGCAATGAAAAATTCAACGGTAAGGTATTCGACTGAAAATTTCAACGAATATGATGCTTTCATTTGTTATTCCAATAGAGTTCAAATTAAATTACATGAACTTTAGTGGATGTAAAGATTTCAATTACCTGAATTTCTATTGAAATTTATTTTTTGGACCATATTTCAATCGTTTTGAAAAAATTGTCATTGGTATTATGTAAAAATTCAATAGAAGTTCCATTGGAAACATAATTGCAGTGATGGATCCAAAATAATTTCATATTGGGAGCATTATTTAGTTAATAGAAAAAAATATACCATCAAAATAACATCATTGCTATTTATAAATTATACTTTACATAATCTATCACCTTTCTCATTTGTAATACATTTTAATAAATCTATGCAATCACAATAAGGTAAAATATATTTAAGAAACCAAAAGTCAAGATTTTTCTAAAATCAATATAAGAAAATCGTTATATTTGTTGTAATTTTTGTTGGAATTTTCTCATTTTCTTGTAGTAAAACTAAGACTCCAAATCTATACAAAAAAATGCATTATATATAATATTGTGTGCAACTATTATTATGAAAATTTTTGATACGATAGAAAATATAACACATTCAATGTAATTGGCGTTCAATTTATGATAAGAATTAATTTTTTTCAAAGCAAACAAGATACTTTGAAAAGTCCTTAACTATTTCATTAGTATTGTAATAACTAAATAAGGGGTAAGAAAGATGACATAACTTATAACTCTCATTAAATCTAAAAGTAAAAATGCTGATAAAATTACTTAATGTACAATATCAATTGGAGTTGGCTAATGATAAATATAAAACATACTTAAGATACACATATATTTTAACTAGAACTTTTAAGTACATAATATACACACACAAACACACACACACACACACACACACACACACACATATATATATATATATATATATTCATATGTTTATTTCTTTAAAAGTGGGTATGTTAATCTTAAATTTTTTAGTTAAGATTTTTATTATTTTCTATCATTAATTTTTTTAATTTTCAAATACTTCATATTTTTTATTTGTTACCTTTTTATATGTAATATAATATATCACATTATTTATATATTTTCAATGATGTTTGAGTTCACCCATATATTGCAATAAAATAAAAATAATATAATTATTTATAGTGCAATATAAAATAATATATATATATATATATATCAGTACTAATTTAAAATAATAAATTAGTCTTAAAGTATATAATATAATAAATTTTATATTCAAGTTAAATCAATTTTATTAAGTATAAAATAACATAAGATAAACTTGTGGTATATTTTCCATACATAAATTTGAAACAATTCATATTAAAAAAAAAAAGTAAAAAAATAGGTGTAAACTTATAACTGTTCCCACGTTTTGGCTAGAGCGCCCAAATCGGATATATGTTTGACACGAGTTTGTCGTAATGCTGAAACTATGGCAAATGTACCTTAGGGTACAAACGAATCGAAGCAATGTAAAGTAATAGATAAAAGGAAATGCTAGGCCAGAGAAAGAAAATGAAATAACATTAGCTATGTGAAGTCAATTACTGCTGCAAAATGAACCCTATAATGGTGGTACCATATATGTATTCAGTGATTATGAAAATAACTTAGTTAATTAATATTTTATCAAACATTGGAAAAAATTCTAAAACTTTTTAATCTAATAATTCGTATAAAAAGTACAATTTTATCAAATATATTAAATTACATTTAATCTTATGTGATTATATTAATTGTAGCCTAATAAATAAGATAATTTGATACCATCATTATATAAAACACATGCAAAAAATAACATAATACGTATAAATGTGCTTTAGTTACTTAGCAAATAAAATATTATTTGTCTATAGAATAAGAAATAAATAATATAATAGTAATGCAATGAGAAAAAGAAAATATGCTAATTTTCTTAGAAAAGTATGAATACCAATATTTACAAACAAAAAGTCTTTTAAAATTACTACTTTTTTGTTGCTAGCGTTTAAATATATGGACTCCGTAAGAAATTATTTCTCATAAATAATGATCATATATTATTTATTTTCAATTTTAAATAATTAAAAAATCTAAAAAATCATATACGTGATGTATATTTTAATCATGACTTCATAATAATAAACTTTACAAATGACTAAAAGTATCGTCATATAATGGAATTCTAATTCTTATGTTGTCAAATATTTTAACAAATGATATGCTTCTTAATATTTTCTCATTGTTTTGTTTTATCATTGCAAAAAAATAGATTATATTGTTCGTCTATATTTTAGATAAATAACATAGAAAATGAAATGTAGGAGTATCAAAACAGTTTTGAATGTTAGAATTAAGTTGTCACTTTTTTATAGAAATATTTATAATCTCATTGGTGTATTGTGCTTGAACATATGTACAATTACTTTAGAGGTACTTTCATGTAATGGATGATGATTTCAAAAAATAATTTCGTGGGGCGATGCATCAATGGGGTAGACACCAATATATCTAGAGATAGAGGAATGTAGTAGTTTATACAGTGATAAAAACTCTCAACAATTTTAGTGACACCGTTAGTTATTTTATATAGATATTTATCATTTGTTAGTAGAAGTACCTTGTTATAAAGATTATACGATCATGAAGTTTGACTATATGTTGGGTCAGAATGTTTCTTAAGTGTTTGAATAAAATAGGCGTTTTGCCAAATTAATTAAGAGGAATTTTGCAATAGTATTGATGTATTGGACTCCAACGACTATGAATGTTCTTATGAGAACGTTAAAACTAAAACAAAAGAAAATCTTTGTGTTTTTTTACTAGGAATTTGTTTTTTTATATATATTTTTGTTGGAGTTTGTAAAACGTTATTATTTTTAGGGTAAATAATTTTTTCCAACCTGTACTATACGTGCTTTTGGGATTTTCAACCTAAAGTATTTTTTTTTGGTAAAATGCAACATGAACTACATATATAAAATTATTTGCACGTTCGACTACTTTTTGACCGTTCGATCAACAGCAAAAAAGGACACGTGTATGGTCAAGATGTGGTCGAGCGTGCAAATAGTGATTGTATATATAGTTCAGGTTGCATTTTACAACAAATAATACTTTAGGTTGAAAATCCCAAAAGCACGTATAGTACAGGTTGGAAAATATTATTTACCCTTATTTTTATATGAGGACATCATTACATTAATTCTAAATAAAAAAATCACATATGAGTTCATTTTTTCTATATTTTACTTTATTTATGCAATGATATGTTTAATAAATAAATTAATTTATTTTACAAACTTACTCCACGAAAATCATTCGACACCACGTGCATCGCACGTGCACTTTACTAGTTCTTTCTTAAATTTGTAAGTTCATTCGTTTATTTTTCTCTTTTTAATGATAATTGCTATTATTATTATTTAATCTCAGTTCCTGTGGGTGGGTTGCTCTGATGATATGTTATGGTCTTTATCTTGATTTTGTTTATTAATCTATCATATTTAGTTTCAACCTGCAGGCATATAATTTGGTTAGGACGGGATCAATTGTTTCTTTGATTGGGTTCATTCTGCTTTTATCTGATTTTCCAGTACAATTGTGTGAAATTCTGTTTTCCTAGCAAATACTAGGAAAAACAATATTGTTATTGGGTTTCATAGCACACGTATTGTTGTTTTCCTGCTATGGCTTTCGTGTTCATTTGTTATTTGAAACTTCAGTGGTTGATGAATTTTTCATTTTTGAATTGTTTTTTGAGATATATTTGTCATCGGGCAGGAGAGAATTTTTTTATTTTATATCTTTTTGTTTATGAGTTATTTCCATGTTGATGTTGCGAGGAATTCCTCACGATGTTGATGTTGCGAGGAATTCCTCACGAATTTCAAGAATGGAAAGGATATAGAATTGATGTTTTGACGAATAATAACTGGGGAATTTTGCTTTTTAGTTGGTCGCTTGAGAACTTCAATATGATTCTGTGACTTATCTAAACAGAATCCGTTAAGATGATCTCTTCAATTTTAGTATTGTTTTCTACTATTGTTTATATTTATAGAGACATTGGCTACTTAAGGACAGTTTTGTGTGTTGAATAGTGCATTAATGCTTGAATGTAGAATAGTGCATTAATGCTTACAGAGACATTGGTTGTAGAATAGTGCATTTATAACTTGCAGAGACATTGGTTGTAGAATAGCGCATCAATGCTTGCATGAAATAAATAGATTTTTTTTTTTTTTTTTTTTTTTTTTTTTTTTTATTTATGGTACAAGAAAGGAGGCAAAGCCTATGACATAGCTATGGCAAGACCCTACGAGGGTAATATACGCTGGTAATATCTTGTTGTAACCATAAGCACGCCCCCGGAGGAGGATGCCTTCAGTATATGCAAATCACCCGGTCCCTTAGCCGCCAACGACGCCAAATAGTCCGCCACAAAGTTAGCTTCACGATAGCCATGAATAATCTTCACACTCCATGAGCGGCTTAAAAGATTCTTAATGCCTTTTAAAATACTCATGCGGGCTGTGAATGTCATTGTGGTGTACTATCGTAACGACACTTTGATTATCAACTTCCACCATGATTTTGTGGGCTCCAATATCCCAAGCCAACTGCAATCCTTAAATAAATAGAATTTTGTGACATGAATTTGAAGTTTCTTCTGTTTTTTTATACGATTTTTTCTACCAAACAATATAATTTCTCATTCTAATGAGATTTTTTTTGTTTTGGGCAGATTTGTCGAACATGGTTGGTCTGTAATTTTATAATGATTTCATGCAAAGACACTATTGGTATTTGCTAGCCAAGATATTCTGTTGTGGGTTATGAATTATGGCGATCCCATACCAGTTCTAAACTTTATATTTATTATAGTATTTATTTGTTAGACTTTTTCCGACTTATTAATTACTTAAGACTTTAACTTATGTTTTCCTTCAAGTCATTGTACGTGAGACAAAACAAATAGGTTGAGTGAGGTGTAGTAGCGTCTAGCGTGTGTACAAAGCCACGACATTTCCACTAAAGGCGCTCACAACCCCACATCTCTCATCAGGAACATCACATCACCCCATGTTATCCCATTGCCATATGGCTACCATAGAAATTGATAAAAGTTGCACCGAAGCTAGCAGCTAACATGGCAATAAACATAAACAACACCGATGCATGAATGTGTGCATGCGTGTTACAAAATTTTCCCAAATATTAGTGATTATTATAGAGTGAATTAGAGCTGGCTGTGCGAGCACAACCACTGGCCAACTAGTTTAGTTCATAAGGATGACATATATAATTCATATCTTATGCATGTTTAGTTCATATTAAGTGCATAGTACTGTATGCATATTTAATTCATACATAACGCATACTAGGGGTCAATGGGTCAACGTCAAAAGTCAACGGTCATCGCCAAAAGTCAATGATCAACGTCGGAAGTCAACGGCCAACACCGTAAGTCAACGGCCAACACGGTAGTCAATGGTCAATTGTCAAAATAATATTTAAATAATTAATATAATAAAAATAAATAATTAAGTAATAAAAATAAAGAATTATTATTTAAATGAAGAGTTAAATCCTGGTTACACATCATGTACCAATCTAGTGGCTAGAAATGAGTCTCACATGCACACTTTTAATAAGTGTTCTCATTTGATCCAATCCCTATATATATACATATATATATATATATAATGTCTTTACAACAAAAAAATTATAAATTATTATACAAATATATTAAAATACTAAATATATTTTTATAATATAATTATAAATTATTTAGGTTAATCCAATTAACCAATCAAATAAAACCAGTATTTCGATTTTAGTTTGGTTTGGAAGAAATTATTAAAAAATAGCTACACTTTGAGTGCACATTGTGTTGGATTTATATATATATATATAGAGGGTCGCGCTCCGGTGAGAATGGTCCCCTAGGAAAGAAATAAGAATAAATCTTGACCATTGAATTAGATAATCTCATGACTAAAAAAAAGTCAAAATTATATTTTCATTAATGGTAATTTAGACATTATCATTACACACCACCATGCCATGTCACCATCCACACACTTAACACACACCCAAACACACGCACAAACACACACAGCACACGCGCAAACACATCGGCACACACAAAACACGCACACACATTTTTCTCTCTCTCATACAAACACACACACACACCCTCTCTCACCACAAAAACACACACACACACGCACCGATACACACACAAATACGACACACACCCACAGACACCGTCGGCTCATCATCGCCACCTGCAAATCGCCGCCGCTAGCCGACATTCGCCGCCGCTCACAGTCGTCGGAATCCAGCAGAGCATCAACCAAACGAAGATGGCTTCCCTAAAATCCGAGCATATCGGCAGACTCCTCAGCGCCATCCACCAGCGCCGCCCACGACCACCATCTATCTCGCCGCTTGACGCCCCTTGCAGCCGCCGGAATCCGCTGCTGTAACACCGAACAGACATCTTCATTAAATCCGACCAGATCGACCGGCTCCTCAGTGCCATCCACCAGCGCCGCCCTCGACCGACATATATCGCGCCCTCGCTGCCACCTTGTCATGGCGCTGGGCAAGATGGCCGTTGATTTCAAGTGACGGGATTGAACAATTAATTTGGCTTGTGGGGTCTTTTGTTTGAGAATTTGACAATTTCAAAGGATCCAATTGTAATTTCTAAATTTTTATTTAACTTCAATTTAGTTCCTAGGTATAATATGAAATTCATGAAAAAAAATATAACAACATGATTTTTTGTATATTTTTTTATACATCTATATATATTATCCATTTTGAACAAAAATACACATAAAAATATTAAAATAATAGATGAAAAACTTTAATATATAAAAAAAAATTACAATAATAATTATACTTTTGTAATGATAAATAATAGATTATTTCAATTACTTAAGTTAATTCGCTGTACAATGTATAATTATATCTACTAAATTTATGTTTAAAAAACACATACTTTATACGTGCTCATATAAAATAGTGTCATTTATATATCAATAATTCGCACTTTATATATCAACAATTTGCACTTTATAAAATAACACATTGAACTTTATCGTCACACTCAACAATTAACATCAGTACCTCCCTCCAAAAATACCATACAACATAAATATAAAAAACAAATATACATGATACTTTAACATCAATAATATCATTTATCCACACGAAACACGAGCATGATAACGTACCAAAATTATAGTGTTTCAATTTATAAATCAACACATTGCACTTTATAAAACAATATGTTGCACTTTACAAAACAATACGATGCACTTTATCATGACTATCATATTGCACATTAGAAAGAAAAAACGATGCACTTTATAAAACAATATGTTGCACTTTACAAAGCAACACGATACACCTTATCACAACTATCAAATTGCACATTAGATATCAAAACCGGGCGGACTAAAAAAATTTCAACCCAAAACATATAAAAATAATAAATAAGATTGGTAATATATTAAATATGATTTTAATATAAATAACTTGATTTGAGATCAAAAAATTTGTTAGCGGCAACCGGAGAATATGAAATTATTATTATTATTATTATTATTGTTATAGCAGGTGTACATTAGTGGTGCACGAAATATAAATTAATGACTATGATTACATACTAACAAATGATACCGACCGGACTAATTTTTTCAGTTCTAAGTCAGTTAGCCGACCGAATGAACCATGTAATTCGGTTCGATTTTAATTCAGTTTTGGATAAGAGTGTGGTCGGTTCAGATCTTCTAAATGTTCGACTCAATTATTTCAAATTTAATGTTCTAGTAGGTCAGTTCTCCAGAACCAATCGATAAACAATATTAGGCATTTAAAATTGTATTTTTATTTTATTTTTTACGTTCATACGCTATTGTGCAATTTACTTATCGTTAATGTGCAATATATTGAACACTGATGTGCAATATTTTAGACAGTAATATGATATTATTAAATTTTTAATAAATTACATATTTAACCCATAAACCAAATTGTAATATATTAAAAAATTCAAAAATTGCAAATGAGTCCATATGGAATGTCAAATTTTCAACAAAAGGTCTGAAATCTAAATCCCAAATCTAACATAAGAGACCACCAAATCTGACATTACAGACCACCCGATCTCATTCCCAACCGCCGACAGCCTTCCTGGTGAACGAAGCTCCGACGATTAACGTCCTTGTGGTCGGTTCCGAGGTAGAATGAACACCAAGTCAATCTTCACTTAAGCATCGTCTATGCAAATCGGTGAGAATAAGCCTCCTACTGGTTTCGGCGAGAAGATCATAGAACCGCCTGCAAATCGGTCGATTTGGTCGTCGTCGGGTCGGTGGCCTCGAAATTTGGGTTGGTTGGTGTCGGATTTATCCTCTTACAAGATGCGCCCAGTGGCCGTCGACACCACAGAATGAAGGCGGCGATGGCCGCCCGGTGGGGTGGTCACGGAGGAGACATGGACGACGGACCTGATAATGTGTCCGACGGCGGGAAAGGGGGTAAGGGGCACGCTGGTGGCGGTGACGGGGCTGAGAACGCGGTTGAAGTGCGGTGACAGAGGCGGCTACGTTCTGGATTGGCATAGGCGGTGAACGACGATGGTGACGTGATGATGGCGGCGATGTGGCTGAGCACGCGGCTGACTGGCGGCGGTGGCCGGATCTGAGGAGGCTGTGAGACGGGTGTGTGATATTTGTGTGTGTGCAGTGTGTGTAATTGTGATAGAGAGAAAATGATAGTACATGTAAAAGAGAGTAAATGTGGTGGGAGGTTATGGTGGGACCCATTGAAATTTAATGTCTAATTTACCCTTACTTATTGGTTAATATGTATATTTGATCCTAATGTGTAGGTTAAATTACTATATTGCCATTAATGATTGACTAAATTTTGATTTAATCTTAACCACAGATATGATGTATCCAATGATCTAGATTTATTCTTATTTCTTTCCTAGAACACCATTCTCATGTGATCCTAACTATATATATATATATATATATATATATTATGTCTTTACAACAAGAAATAATATAAATTATTATACAAATATATTAAAATACTAAATATATTTATATAATATAATTATAAATTATTTAGGTTAATTCAATTAACCAATCAAATAAAACCATTATTTAGATTTTGTTTGGTTTGGAAGAAATTATTAAAAAATAGCTACACTTTGAGTGCACATTGTGTTGAATTGATTGCACATTAGTGAACGCCAAATTGCACTATAGTGACAAAAAAATTGACCAAACTAAATCCGTGTGTCTGAATTTTAATATTTGGCTCGATTATTTGGTGTTATTTTTACAATTTTAGTTTATTTGGTTTGAAGTCAACTTTATTTTATAAAATAATAGAACCGCCCAAACTGCACAAAATAATCGTCGACCGCCTGAAGCTACATCCGGGCGAACTCTTGAATTAGCGGACTCTGCTGAGTAACGACGTACGTCAAGTCACCCCTCACCTTTCGGCTTAGGGCGTCAGCAACGACGTTCGCCTTTCCCAGATAATACTGAATCGAGCAGTCGTAATCTTTGACGAGCTCGAGCCAACGGCACTGTCTCATGTTAAGCTCCTTCTGCGTGAAGATGTACTGCAGGCTCTTATGATCTGTGAAAATCTCGCAACGACCGCCGTAAAGATAATGTCGCCAAATCTTGAGAGCATGAACAACGGCGGCTAACTCCAAGTCGTGCGTCAGATAGTTCTGTTCGTGCGACTTAAGCTGACGTGAAGCATAGGCAACGACCTGGCCGTCTTGCATGAGTACACATCCCAGTCCCTGCTTCGAAGCATCACTGAAAATGGTGAAACTCCGAGAAGGGTCGGGAATAGTCAACACCGGGGCTGAAGTTAATCTCTTCTTGAGCTCCTGAAAGCTCGCCTCACAACGATCAGTCCACTCGAACTTCACAGACTTCCTCGTCAGCTGGGATAATGGGAGGGTATCCTAGTAAGCGGAGTAGTCTTAATAGCTAATCCGCGTTGGTAATAAGTTTCGTCTTTCCTTCGCCCTTGGTATGGTCGAGACTCACTTCGCTCTCCTCTTTACTTAAATTCAAGAAGTAGAATCTTCCTCATCTTTGAAGTGGGAATGCTCCTTCACTGCCATAAATTGCTAAAGCTTACTGCCTCGGAGGGCGACCTTGCCCTTCTTCTTGCAACAGAGGATTCGTTCTCTACGCCGAAAAGGAATGTCAAGCGTACAAGTGTAGTTTAGTGGGATTTTAGTTTACCTGCATTACTACCCCTTTGACCACTCTACCCACCTTTTTCCTTTTCAGTCTTTCTTCTTCATCTAAGATTTCGGCCATTTGCCCGGTCCTACAGCCTTTTGTTGTAATTATTTTCCTGAGTAGAATCAAAAGATTCGGACTCCGGGTTGTGTCTCACGAGGAAGGTCAGCCGGTATATAATGTACGATTATTCAAACACGAAAAGAAATAAAATACCTAAACATACTAATTCAAATTATTGGGTTTGATTTAATTATATACTAGCATGAAAATTTAAATGAAGCAGTAAAAATAACGAGCTAAGACGAAGAACAAATAGGATTAAAGGAGCTAGGGAGTCGGGGATATCCGTTTTGGTTCGAGAATGCAATTGATGGGCAAGTGATTGTTCGGTTAAGTGATTTGAATAACCTACCGTTCGAGTTTTTATTCTCAATAACTTTTCGTAACAAGAGAACAAGCTTGAACGACAAATTAACAATTCAATTAACAGTTACGAACAAGCCTAGTTCATATGAGCCTATTTCGACCGACTCCTCCCCTTTCGGTTCTAAGAGTCGATTAACTTAGACTAGAAGATGATTAATCAACTAGCCCGTTTAGAATTAACAACATCAAACAAGAATAAATCGAACTCAATTGAAATCAATTGGAAATTGAAGTGTCACCCTTCAATAATCCTCAATATTCAAATACGATAATTGAAAAACCCTAGAAAAAGAGCAACTCGTACAATATGAACAATCTAAGCCCGACAATCACGAACGAATTAAAACATCAATCCTCTAATCCCTAGCATATTGATTTAGCTACTCATGATCGAATAATTAACACAAACATCCATAATCAAAGCAATCATATTCATAGATTAAATGTATCGAAAACTTACGATTAATAGAGATCGAGAAATAATCCGGTAAACAAGATTAATCCGAAAGAAATAGCAAAATCCAAAATCCGATCCGTGTTTTCCGTCGATAATTATTAAAGAAGATGAAAAGAACAAGTTTTTTTTCCAAAACTAAGGAACGAAAAAAAATCATAAAACCTAGCTGCTGGGAATTAGAATGAATCGTCCAAAAACAAAATCTGCTCTAATTAAAAAAACTAATCTGCGCGCATTCTGGCCGTCAGCTTCACGGCGTGGTGGTGGCTGCTTTAAGGTTTGGGGGAGCGAGCTGCGTGTTGTGCGTGGAGGTCCGAGAGTGATGTCGCGGCACGGTGGATTCACGGTGTGGATGAAGATGGACTGCCGTGAAGGGGATGAATTGTACGAGCCGTGAAAAGGGATGCTGCGCGACACCGACATGACACGAAATTGAGGCTCGCTATCGGACGATTTGCACGAATTCATGCTTGGGACTCTTTTGAACTCGTTCGAGCTTGGGCCGAATTTCTGCTTCTCCTTATGTGACTCCGGCGAATCCTCTACAAGCTTGCAAAACATATTTATGTCCATAAAATAATAATCCACCGCCTAACCTGCACACCATAAGAGGAAAACAAAAACGGAGAAAACAAAGAGAATAACCGAAAAAATACACAAAGACTCTAAAATAGAGAAAACACACGACACGAAGCAAAACGGACCAAAACTAATAAAAGAAACATAAAATGGGGGAAAAGAAAGGAAAAAATAATAACGAAAAACGTAACAAAAATGGGACAAACAACTCCCCCACACTAAGACCTTTGTTCGTCCCGAACAAAAAGAAAAGAAAAGACACGAAAACAAGCAAACGAGTATGGATAACGTTTTCAGATAAGACAAGTCTCAAATTAATCAACTTAGCCGAAGAGAATTCCAATGACCAATCATGCATACCTCAACTACACTTGAATACAACATTTCGAAAAGACAACTCTCGAGCACGAAAATATAATATATAAATGTCTCACTCGGTTTCTTCATGAATATAAAACTGGGGCGCTCAAATTGGTCGATCATCATGCATCAACATAAGCTTGCTCATTTTCTGTTCATACTCTAAACAATCAAAATAATGAAATGTAAATCAAAAGGACTTTCGGTTGCAGGGTAGGTATCAGGGAAGGAAAAATTTAAGGACAGAATGGCTCAAATAAACAATCACATCCTCGATCATATAAACCACTCGAATATCTCACCATCTATCCAAAATCAGCACAACATCAATAATTCCCATCAGAACTCCATGCAACAATAACATATGCTCAAGCTGAATTGCACTTCAAGTACTCGACTTCTTTTTCTTTTTTACTTTTTTTTTTATATTATTTGGGGATCTTATTATTTTTTTTAACAAGACTGAGACATCAGGACGACATTCTCTAGGTTTAAACATTGGAGGTCGTCCAAGTTTCCTAGAGTAGTTTCCCAATACTCATTACTCGTCAAAGCATTTCAACAAGTAAGCGGAGTAGAATCCTTCAGTCCGTCTTGCGAATCCCTTTTTTTTTTT
>CACSLK010031421.1:19861554-19893666 GCA_902706635.1 Striga hermonthica | reverse complement strand
ACGATAAGGAGGGGTGTTACAATACGATGATCTTGTTTTAGTTTAATTTGGGAAAAATCATTAAAAACATATTTGCACTTGGAGTGCACATTAGTGTAAGATGGATTGCACGTTAGTGATTGTCAGATTGCACTATAGCGACAAAAAATTGATCGAACTAATTTTGTTTGTTCAAACTTTATATTTTGGTTCAGTTATCTGATGTTATTTTAAAATTTTGGTTATTTTTTTTTTGGAACGATAGAGGTAAACACCAACATAGTTCGAGTACAAATCAAGACTATCGCAAATCAAAGACTGAGAGGACTCGCATGCAAGCGGCCTAGAACCTCACCAAACTAGAAGTAAGGAAAAGAAACTAAAGGAAGCCTCCCCACTGCAATCAAGCCTAGGGAGACTAAAAGTCATCAAAGCAAACCAAAACAAGAAAAACAAACTAGCTAAAAGAAAAACAACAAAGCTAAAGAACTAAACCTCAGACTATAATAAAACCAAAATAGAACACTAAGAGCAGGTAGATTCAAAAAACTCCAACCATTCTTTATGACCAATGTTGACAAGTTGGAGAGACTGAATTTGGATATATTGGAAGAGCCACAAGTTTCAAGATTTCCAGAACCACCAAAGCATGTAGGTTGTTAATTGAATCCGAGCTTCAGAGGTATCTGATTTGTTGATAGCACAAACATCAAACCACCAGCATCTAAAAGAAGAAGAGGGATGCAACAAGTTACTCCATGACACTGGAGCTAAGTCCCAAACTCTACTAGCTTTAGAGCAAAGAAAAAGGACATTTTCAATAGTCTCAGCCTCAACACCACAGGATTTGCAGATTACATCTATGTCTAAGTGTAACACCCCGCCTAAACATACTAAAATCAGAGTAAATTTTTTGCGCTATAAAAGGAAAGCACTGATTTAATTTTCGAAAACTCATATTAATTTTTTTTCAAAAATACATTAACTTTAAAATGCGGGATGCTACTGAACTTTAATCTTATATCTTTATCTCTTTAATCTAATATTCATGCGCCCAAGTAAATTCATTCTAGAATTAAGGCCATGAATAATACCGGATAAAACATGCATATTATGAAAATCTGACATAATCTGACATCTGAAATAATAGTCTGGATTCTGACATCTGAAACACAAGTCTAACATGCGGAAGCAAGTACAAGTTCAAAAAAGCAGACAAGCATAAAACAAACATAGATAATTTAAACATGTTCAAATACTATATGACATGTTTTCACAAAAATGTCCTGAAGCTGGACCTATTGGGATCAATGAAGATCTTGTTATGCACAAATCACGAATTCAATAGCAAAACGTAAATCTATGCGCAGCGGATCTAAAGGTTTGCGTAGAGAACTTACGGCTTAAAATTTATGGCGATCTGGCTAATCTTTTGGATGGCCGTACACAGCCACCAATGAATTGTTGACTGCAAATAGCGTCCTAGGATTGCACGAACAAGATCGGATCGAAAATCGGATCAAACGAGTGCAAAACAGATGAAGACAAGTTGCAGTCCTAGGACCTTGCGGCGGCGCGTGCGGGCGCGTGGGTGGTCGGGCGGTTGCGATCTCGGTGGCGTTGGAAAGCACTTGTCGAGACGGTCGTCTAGGTATGCTGCACGTCTTGATCGAACCTCCGTTAGTAATGTACGACCAAATATATTTTGTCTCACTTTACCCAAAGATCTTCTACTGTATATCTCAAACACCTCTTAATCTTGTACTAGTGGAACAACAAGAAGAAGATGAAACTCGAATGGGAACTGAGAGAGAGAAGAGAGGCGTGGGGAGCGATTTCCAAGATGTGGAATTCTCTTCTCTCCCATGAGCTTAATAATGTATATATAGAGCTACAGTAGGGATCCTTAGGAGATTAGGATTAGGGCTCTGTAATTAATTAAAATACTTGTGGACCAAGCCGCTTATTTTAATTAATTAAATAATATTAAATGGGTCACCAACATAATATTATTGCACTCCCTTTTCCTAGCCCAATTTACAATTGAGACTCCATTAATAATTACTTGATTTATCTCCCCATGTTTAAGATATAATGTCCATTACTTAATTCGATTACAGACAATCAAGAATTAATTAATTTATAATTATTTCACCAAAGCTAGCGTTCGTTCATCACATTATTACTATGCCGGAATTTAATCCACCTGCAGATTTAGCATAATAATCCTTCATGAACTCGCTCCAAGGACATCATCAAACTAACGCACATGGTGACCGTAAATATCCTAACAGAACATCCTACATGTAGCAATATTACCCAAGACAGCGAGTCTATTGGCCCAGTTCACTAAGCCTCACCCATGTGAATCAAAGTAATACATACTACACATATATGTCTGTTTAATATCTTACGGGTTAAGAGTACGCAGTAATTAACCGAGGCCTAGTTCGTTTACGACGATCAGTATAAAATGAACATCTCCTTTCTGGGATCCTGTTCAATACATAAATGTACTAGTGTAACTAATCAGTCAAGACAAACTGTACAGTTGACACTACAACCGTTCACGATGGGGTGTTCATGTCCATCTGGGTTGTTAACCACTTATTCTTGTTTCGCGAGTAACTGATAGCATGATCTTCGGTTCGCCCGATGACGACCCACACTTTCTAATGCAAAACAACAGAACGTAGAACTTGTTTAATCTAACATGTTTCTCATTCATAAAGGGTAAAAGTGTAATATCATCCAAAGCCAAGCTTTCAGTATATAACACTAAGAATCTCCCACTTATACTTATAGCTTTCGCTTTTACAAATATAGTCCTATCAATCCGCTATTCTAAAAGACCTATGTCGATCCTATCGCCATGCACTTGACTCTCATTCCTGTCACGTGTTTGACGAAGACCTTCTCCGGCAAACTCTTCGTGAAAGGATCAACTAGGTTGTTCTCATATTCAATTTTGGCAACATCAACGTCTCCTCTACCAACTATCTCTTGGATCAGATGGTACCTGCGCTCTATGTGTTTACTTTCTCTGTGGGATCGTGGTTCCCTTGAGTTTGCTACTGCTCCACTGTTATCACAGTACATGGTGATACCACGTGGCAAACTCGGAATCACCTCTAAGTCCACCAAGAAGTTTCTGAGCCAAACTGCCTCTTTCGTTGCCTCTGAGGCTGCTATGTACTCGACTTCCATGGTGGATATTTCCACGTATTTCTGCTTAGCACTCCTCCATGAAATGGCTCCACCTCCCAAGGTAAACACATAACCAGAGGTTGACTTACTCTCGTCCCTATCTGACTGGAAATCAGAATCAATATAACCCAGAGGTAACAAGCTGTCTGCACAGTAAACTAACATGTACTCTTTACTCTTTCTCAAGTACTTGAGTATATGCTTCACCGCAGACCAATGTTCCCTACCCGGATTACTTTGATATCTGGCTACTAAGACAACGGTGTAACTGATATCTGGCCTGGTACAAAGCATAGCATACATAAGACTTTCTACTGCCGATGCATAAGGAACTGCCTTCATGTCCTCAATCTCTTGAGGCGTCTTAGGAGACATCTCCTTAGAGAGAGGGATTCCTTTCCTGAAAGGCAAGGTACCTTTCTTAGAATCCTGCATGCTGAACCTAGCCAAGACAGTATCTATGTATGATGACTAGGATAAGCACAACATTCGCTTCTTACGGTCTCGTACGACCCTAATACCAAGAATGTGTCCTGCTTCTCCTAAGTTCTTCATATCAAACTGCTTAGACAACCACACCTTTACGTCTGACAACTCCTTCTCACTGTTTCCAATAAGAAGTATGTCATCCACGTACAACACAAGAAACACCACCACGCTCCCACTGATTTTCTTATACACACAGTGCTCATCCGAACATTGAGTGAACCCGTACGACTGGATCACCTCATCGAACCGAATATTTCAAGATCTCGAAGCTTGCTTCAATCCATAAATGGACTGATTAAGCTTACACACTAGATGCTCAGGTCCTTTTGCAATGAATCCCTCCGGTGCTACAACCAAGAGAATCTGAATGGATTTAAGCATAGCTACTTGTGAAAAGGTCTCATCATAGTCTATACCCTCAATCTGGGTATAACCTTTCGCAACAAGCCTAGCTTTGAAGGTTTGTACCTCTCCATCCGATCCTATCTTTCTCTTGTAGATCCACTTACATCCAATGGGTCGTACCCCATTGGGTGGTTCTACAAGATCCCAGACCTGATTAGAGTCCATTGACCCCATTTCAGCATTCATTGCAACATTCCATGATTCTGCATCTTTATCTTGGAGTGCCTCGTTGTAGGTCCTTGGGTCCGATTCTAGGTTTCCTGGAACTGAGCCCTTAGACTCTCCAAGACCTATCCATCGGTCGGGTAATTGAGAAACCCTCCCACTACGACGAGGTACTGTCTGCACTGGTACACTCTCAGTGTGTCGTGTTGCAGTATTATGTGATGTATCTACTTGCGCACTCGGTGGGGACCTATCGACTTCACCCCTCAACTCCTCTAAGACTAGTCTACTCGCAGGCTTGTGATTCATAATATAGTCTTCTTCCAAGAATCTAGCGTTCGTGCTAACAATCACCTTTTGATCCTCAGGACTATAATATAATCCACCTTTCGTTCCCTTGGGATAGCCTACAAACACTCGTGCTTTCGAACGTTTCTCCAACTTGCCAGCTTCCTGCACTAACACGTGTGCAGTACTACCCCATACTCGAAACTGTGAGAAACTGGGCTTGCGCCCTTTCCACATCTCATAAGGAGTAGTTTCTACCGACTTTGAAGGAACCATGTTCAGAAAATACACAGTTGTTTCTAAAGCCAATCCCAGAACGAATCTGGTAACTTTGAATAACTCATCATTGACCTGACCATTTCCATAAGAGTCCTATTTCTTCGTTCTGCAACCCCGTTCTGCTGGGGCGTGCCGGGTGCAGTCAATTGGGATTCAATCCTAGCTTCTGATAAATATGTCATGAACTCTCCAAAGAGGTATTCGCCATCTCGATCAGATAAAAGCGACTTGATACTTTTACCATGTAGCTTCTCTACAACTGCCTGATACTCCTTGAATTATTCAAAACATTCAGACTTGCGATGCAACAGATAAATGTACACAAATCTCGAGTAATCATCTATAAAAGAGATAAAGTACTCGAAACCTCCTCTAGCCTGGATCGACATAGGACCACATAAATCAGAATGAATAAATCTTAGCACTTCTTGGCTCCTATACCCCTTTGCCGTAAACGGCCTCTTGGCCATCTTACCTTCTAGGCATGATTCAAAAGTTGGATAGTGCTCTTTCAATGTACCGAGAAGTCCACTGGCCACTAACTTTTGAATCCTCCTTAGGTTGATGTGCCCAAGTGTAAGGTGCCAAAGATATGCTTGATTCATTCTCGAAGATTCCTTCCTCTTATTAGATTTAGTCGTGACATTATTCAATTCAGTTTGTTGCAGTGTGGAAGTGTTTGGTTTGAGAACATATAAATTGCCAACTAATGAACCAGAACAAATGAAATGGTTTCCATAACGAATAACAACCATGTCATCAAACGTAAACGAAAATCCATCTGAAACAAGTTTAGAAACTGAAACAAGATTCTTTCTAACTAGGAACATAAAGGCAATGTATCAAAACCAAAATACTACTATTAAAAGATAAAGTAACGTCTCCCACTGCAACAACTGCCACTTCCGTAGCATCTCCCATGTAGACGGCGATCTCTCCCTCCCTAAGCCGTCTGGTTTCCTAGAACCTTTACACACCAGGTTCTGGTAGATACAACCGTTAAACATGTTTCTACGACATTAACTCGAGAGTTACCTTTCTTGAAGAGAGGGCAGTCGACCTTCCACTGTCCTGACTTGTTGCACTAGTGGCATCTACCTTTCGGCTTCTTTGCCACAGACTGAGGGGGCGGTCGCTGTACTACCGGGGCATCCTGCACCTTTGTCTTTTCTGCAGACTTCTTTCTCTTCCTGCCCTTGTGAGGCCTGGAAGGTCCAGCCTGCTCAGCAACCAGTGCATGAGGCGCCTGAGTGAATAAGGCCTCTGCCGACTGAAGCTCTGCTAACAGTTCTGGAAGAGCCATATGCATCTTGTGCATATTGTAGTTCAACCGAACTGATCAAAACTCTTCGGCAGAGATTGGAGAATGATATGAACCTGGGTTTCCCCGTCGATAAAACCTCCCATAACCTCAAGCTCATTGAGTAGCACCATAACCTTGAGTCCATGCTCCCTTACGGGTGTGCCCTCTGCCATGCGCGTAGTCATCAGAGCACTCATGCCTCTTGCCTAGCATCCCTAGACTGGTGTCCGAACAGATTCCTGAGATTGAGAAGTATATCCGCCGCAGTGTTCATAGACTGATGCTGATGTTGAAGAACATTTGACATAGATGCCAGAATGTAACACTTCGCCATCTCATCAGCCTTTTTTCACCGGGCATACTCCCCTTTCTCCTCCTCAAGAGCATCAGCCGCGGGCTCTGTCGGGCAAGCCTCAGTCATCTTAAACTTATAACCCTCAGCAGTCAACACAATGTCTAAGTTCCTCTTCCAATCAATGTAATTAGGATCAATAAGTTAATTTTCTTTTAGAATGACAGATAATGGATTGAACGACATGATGAATATCTGAGAAACACGAAAATAATTTTACAGATTAAACACATTTGAATTTAACTGCTAATATTGATATTCTCAAAACAATATTAACTTAAATTCACCGACATCTCAAAACACCGAGAGTTAATGCATGATGCGAGGGCAACTCTACACAACACAACATTCGCAAGAGAAGGGCTTTCAAAGGCCCATTAATTTCCATAAGTCAAAACCAAATTCATGACGAATGAAATTAATAGTCGGTCTCCATTTGGCCATGCAATAAATTCAGGGACCCCGAGGGGAGTTATAAATAAATCGCATTCTAAGTGAATCCCATTTATCGATCCTGAGTTCATACGAATTCAATTATACGTCATCCGAGGGGAAGCCCGTACTCTCTCATAAGAATCTCTCTAATCGTCTAATTAGAAATTCGTCCTGGTAATTTTCTACAATTAATTTTAGCGATGTCACCCGAGGGGGAGCCCATAACCACAATTAATTGATTTACCGACAAATTAGAAATTGAGGCCTTAGGAATTTTACAATTAACTTTAATTTAAAATCCCTTCTCAAACTTTGTATAATTTAAATGAGGATTTTTACTTATTTAAAAATTTATGCAATTCTAAATTAATCCTATGCAAATGCAATAATTAATTAACATGCATAATTAAAATGCAATTTAAAATTAATCCCATGCAAGTACAATAATTAATGAACATGCATAAATAAATAAATAAATAAATAATGGCATAATGAATTTAAATAAATATATAAATAAATCCACTATTATGACCAATAAATATTGAGTTCCATAAACAAGGAAACCTTGTATATCCTTTCCTTGCTCAACTAGAACTCACACTGCAGTAGAATCCTTGTAGATCTTGTACTGCTTGGACACCAAGTAAACCTCTCCACCGCCGTCAGCCCGCCGCCGCCGCCGCCCGCCGCCGCTGGTGGTCGGAAAATAATTTTTTTTTCTTCTCGCGCGTGTCCGTGCGCGCCTCCAGGCTTCGTCCCGGTTGGTCTTTCGAGGCTCGTTGATCTCTTGTGATCTCCCGGCAATAAATCCACGATCACAACACGAAAAATATAATTTACAAAATTACATAATCCGATCCTAGATCCAACGAATGGACGTACATGTTTTCTAAACAAAATAATTAAATTTATTCGGTCAACCCCCGGGCGAATAATCATTACAAACATTCATCCATCAAATTCCTCGACATGTCCGAGGCTTTAAAAACAAATTTAAAACCATACATCACATTCATCAACATTCATCAAGCATATAATCGGCCATAATAGTGGATTAAACTAATTCCTGCAAAACTGAGTTATGCGAATATAATCCAATATATGGCTGCGTTTGAACACATCTTCACAAATAAAGCCGTAAAAATTCGAACTTGTACACAACGAATTAAACCAAGCTCTGATACCACTTGTTGGGATCAATGAAGATCTCGTTATGCACAAATCACAAATTTAATAGCAAAACGTAAACCTATGCGCAACGGATCTAAAGGTTTGCGTAGAAAACTTACGGCTTAAAATTTATGGCAATCTTGCTGATCTTCTGGATGGCCGTACACAGCACACCAATGAATTGTTGACTGTAAATCACGTCTTAGGATTGCACAAGATCGGATCGAAAACGGGATCAAACGAGTGCAAAACGGATGAAGACAAGTTTCAGTCCTGGGACCTTGCGGCGGTTCATGTGGGCGCGTGGGTGGTCGGACGGCTGCGATCTCAGAGGCGTTGGAAAGCTCTCGTCGAGACAGTCGTCTGAGTATACTGCACGTCTTGATCGGACCTCCAGTTAGTTCTGTACGACCAAATATATTTCATCTCACTTTACCCAAAGATCTTCTACTGTATATCTCAAACACCTCTTAATCTTGTACCAGTGGAACAACAAGAAGAAGATAAAGTTCGAATGGGAACTGACAGAGAGAGAAGTGAGGCGTGGGGCGTGATTTCCAAGATGTGGAATTCTCTTCTCTTCCCATGAGATTAATGATGTATATATAGAGCTATAGTAGGGATCCTTAGGAGATTAGGATTAGGGTTTCTTAATTAATTAAAATACTTGTGGACTAAGACACTTATTTTAATTAATTAAATAATAATAAATGAGCCACCAACATAATATTATTGCACTCTCTTTTCCTAGCTCAATTTACAATTGAGACTCCAATAATAATTACTCGATTTATCTCCCCATGTTTAAGGTATAATGTCCATTAATTAATTCGATTACTGACAATCGAGAATTAATTAATTTATTATTATTTCACCGAAGCTAGCGCTCGTTCATCAAATTATTACTATGCCAGAATTTAATCCACCTGCAGGGTTTAGCATAATAATCCTTCATGAACTCACTCCGGGGACATCATCATACTAACGCACATGGTGACCGTAAATATCCTAACAGCACATCCTACATGTAGCAATATTACCCAAGACTGCGGGTCTATTGGCCCAGTTCACTAAGCCTCACCCATGTGAATCAAAGTAATAAATACTACACATATATATCTGTTTAATATCTTACGGGTTAAGACTATGAAGTAATTAATCGAGGCCTAGTTCATTTATGACGATCAGTATAAAACGAACTGCTCCTCTCTGGGATCTTGTTCAATACTTAAATGTACTAGTGTAACTAATCAGTCAAGACAAACTGTACAGTTGACACTACAACCGTTCACGATGGGGTGTTCATGTCCATCTGGGTTGTGAACCACTTATTCTTGTTTCGCGAGTAACTGATAGCATGATCTTCGGTTCGCCCGATGACGACCCACACTTTCTAATTCAAAACAACATAACGTAGAACTTGTTTAATCTAACATGTTTCTCATTCATAAAGGGTAAAAGTGTAATATCATCCAAAGTCAAGCTTTCAGTATATAACACTAATAGGACCAACACCACATATATGCTCACGCGACACGCGGGACTCCATCACCTGAAAAATAGGGTAGTGGGGAGGCGTGAGCAAAAAGGAATCAATGGTGCTCCGTCGAAACCGGCACTGAATACTCGACACAATTAATAACAAACTATGAAATAAACATATATATGAATAAATTGGTCTGACTATGGGACTGACGGTAAACCGATACTCATATGCACACTCTGGGGGTCCCCTCCCACAGAAATCCAGGCTGGGCATCGCCCACTCATCTAAGTCATAACTGAAATCTGACATCTTGACCAAGATGGGATCACTCATCCATGTCGGTCCTGCAATTTATTCACATATAGACCTCAGACATGGTAAATTATTAAAAACGATGAAATACACAGTACATGGACCCCACCTGGAAACTGGCGAATGCAAATGCTGAAATATCTGAAATGGGTAGCTGATGGATGCTCAACTCTCCTCAAGCTACAAAAAAAATTGAGCGAAATATTCTAAGTACTGGGCTCATAATAAAACTCAAATTTATTATTTGGCCTGACTAGGTTCGCTCACTCTGCTTTTAAAAAAATCATTTTAGAGATTTACGAGCTAATTTTGAAAATATTATTGTCTTTAAGGCATTCTAGAGTTCTCGGAAATATTTCTAATTTTGGAACTAAAATCTGACTTAATCTAATCTGACTGAAATCTAAAATATATCTGGATCTTTAATCAATCTGGAATCTTAACTTTATCTGGAATCTTAAATATATCTGAAATCTTAATCTGACTGGATCTGAAATTTATCTAAAATTCTATCTAAAATATATCTCGAACCGTCTGAACTGACTGAACCGGATCAACTGAACTGGACCGACAGCTCACTCGGAGCTGGTCGGTCATTCGCTTGACTATGTGCAACTCGGTTTGACCGTGGTCCGAGTTCGGCGTGGCAACTCGGGTCGGCATGAACTCGACTAACACGGCTTAGCCGGTGCACGATCTTGAAACGGTGCCACGGTCACTGACGCAGGGGCGTGCTTGGACGACGGCTAAAAGAACAGTACGTAGACGGTAGGTAGGATGGACTCGGTGCACGGGCACGCACTCGGCGGTTCGGCTCCAACTGTCGGACGAGAGGCGATCACGGGCACGAGACGACGATACGCATTACAAATTACGATATGACGACTAATAATTATCCAGACAGTACTAGGGTTCAGTCCTTTAAAATCGGATCCAAAAGTATACCCGATTATCGGAACCAGATAAAACTAGGGTTCGATTCTCGAAGAATCCTAACTCATTTAAGGACAATAATTAATGTAAATATTCTATGTGATTTATAATGATTTTAAAATTAACAACTGCAGCTAAAATCAAATACGGCCAATCTTCTAAAATACCGCATTCCTCGGCTAAAGTTCTGATCTTATAACTAAGTCTAACGGTATCCTAAATTTATGAAATTTGAGTCATAGCATCCTCAATATACTAATAGTAAACAGTCAACATAACAAGTCAAACGGCAACTCCTAATCTAGTCAACTCCAAATTACTACGATCAGTCAACGCATTTGAACGACTCATTTACCTACTAAACAATGTCCAAAAATTATAAAATTTTAACCTACGCCTCAATACGTTGCGACGAAATTAATGGTACTTATTTCAACATTTTATCGAAATTATTTAACAAGGTCCCGAAAAATTGCTTTAAGCTCGTATGTTCCGTTTTTGTCAAAATCGCTCAAATCATATATCATTTTTCTCTTATCTCATTTATAACATTAAGTCTAAGCCGAATAAATCGAGTTTTATCGATTATACCTTTAAATGTTTGGAAATGAGTGGGTCAAGAAGAGGTCGAGCTAAGAACAAGAGTCAAAGAAGCGAATCGGCCGGAACCAAGGGTTGTGGGTCGTAGATCTCGGGCTGAGGAGCTGAAAATGGGACGAAAATGCTGCTATCATGGGTTTTGGTCGCGATCGACGCACGTAAACAGTAGTTGCGCGCAAAGGGGCTATTTTCTGACAATTTCGGGCCTGGGTGCGCGGAGGCGAGCTGGACGCGCGGTGGCTGGTCGGGAAGCACCGGAACTTGGCTGGAACGACGTGAAATAGGGTCGCCGGAGGTGCTGGTGTGCGTATGGCTCACCGTCGGCTCAAGGTCGCCGAGCTACAGTGGCGCGCGTTAGAGGAGCTGACAGGGTTGCTTTTTCTGGTACTCGAAGCTACCTCGGTTGGGCTCGTCGTGGCTGGAGAGGTCGTGAACTGAGCTGGAGAAAGTGCTCGTGCATAGTCGCGCACCTCCGTGAATGGTGGCGAGCTCGGGCTGAAGCTGGTGGCCCAAAAATGGCGAGGAGGGTGGCAGATCTGCTGGAACTGAGGTGTGGTGGCTTGTTGTGCGAGGTTGGAACTAGGCTGAGGTTGTAGAAGAAGAGGTGAGTTCGCCGGAAGTTGTTTAGGCCATGGTGGTGGTAGAAGAAGACTTATGTTCTTGGTGTTGGAAGGTATATCTTTGAATTTTAAGGCTAGATTCTTATAAAATGTACTAGATCTTTGAAAATGAAAGAGTTTATTAGCTTAGATCTTATAAAATGAAGGTAGGATGAATGGAGAAGAAGGTGAATAGTGATATGTCGGCTAGGGTTTGGATGTTGGGAAATGGGGAACATCTATTTATAGAAGGGTGTAGAAGACTAGGGTTTTTCTTCTTGTTGGGCCAAGAATCGGGCCTAACAATCACTAAAGTCGGGCTCATAAAAATTGTAATGTAGTCAGGCTAGTAGAAATCCTACGCTCGGGCTCGATTAATTTGGATAGTGACTAGAAAATTAAATGTTCGGTTTATAATTAAAATATGACGGCTTGTAGTAACAATTTCGACTTGGGCCGAAACTAAATATTGGGCCCGGAATTAAAATACTACGAGGGCTCGATATTTAAAATATCACTTGGGCTTGGAAATTAATTCGACTATGCGAATTAAAAATGACCGACTAAAATTATAATTTAGATCCGCTCGAAATCCAATGGGCTCGAATAATTAAATTATTCAGCTTCGGTTCGCTTAAATAAAATTACGATTAATCCGAGGCTTGGTTATAATAATATAACTGATACTTGGGCTAGATAAATCCGACTTTAATAATTAAAATCGAATGAATTTTTTCATGGCTTAGACTTTAATACTAATTATTTATTTTAATGCAAATAAATAGAATAAATGCATCAAATTTAGAAACTTAATATTTATGAAAATATAGTCGAGCTCCACAAATAGTAAATAAAAATCTGAGCGTTACAATCTATCATCCTTAAAATATTTCCGTCCTCAGGAATGCTAAAACCAAACACAAGTTCGATTCGACTAGAAACTAGGAAACGAAAAGTACATATTACTAATCAGAATTGAAACTCTGGGTAACGAGCGCGGATTTCATCCTCTCGCTCCCACGTGGCCTCGGCCTCGCCGTGGCGGCTCTAGCGAACTCGGGTTAGAGATACATCTCTATTCCTCAGTCGTTGGACCTTTCGGTCAAAAATCGCTATTGGCTACTCCTCGTAAGTCTGGTTATGCACGAACTCGAGCTTTTTGAAATTCAACACGTGCCCTAGATCATGCACGTAACTTCTCAACATCGACACGTGAAAGACGTTGTGCACACCCGAAAGCTCGGGTGGCAATGCCAAACAGTATATTACCTTGCCCAATCAATCGAGGATCTCGATTGAGCCTAGAAAAAGAGGATCTCGGTCTGACACTATGGTCTCGGCTACTCCGTGGAATCGAGCAATCCCGCGGATGCAAATACTGGCAATCTGCTCCATGGTCATCGTCATCCTCACGGCAAAAAGCGGGTCGACTTCGTCAGTCGGTCCACAACTACCCAAACCGCATCAAGTTGCTCCTCCGATTTGGGTAGTCCCGCAACGAGATCCATGGTAACGTGCTCTCACTTCTACAACGGAACTTCTAGTGGTTGTACGAAACTAGGTGGAAACTTGTGCTCAGCCTTCACTTGCTAGAAAACTAAGCACTTTTTCCACGAACTCAGAAATTCTAAACTAAGGTATATGTCAAAACTCTAAACTTCAAAGCTAGAGAAAAATTAAACTCAAGTCTAGGATTTCTAACTTTTAATTTTGTCTTCCTCCTGCTAGCGATCTCGGCTATGCCATGGAAACTCCGGTATCAAGCCCCCAGGTAAATTCAGACCAGTGACTCTTATTTCAAGCCTCCATAATTTTCCGGCCTTATGGCTGTTATACACCATTAACCCAAGTTCAAAAACTGGGGTCTCTGTCTGCATATTGTAATATGGTTGTACCGACATCGGCTGGTCTCGCTGGTACTTGTTGGCCATGGCGACTCGCTAAAATCTCATTATGTGCCTTTGATAAAATCCAAGACAAAACTTAGAAACTATACTTGGGAACTTCAAAAGAAGCTCATCTATTCTCTTAGCAGTATCGCCCTAACTATGACGACCTTCAGGACTCAGAGAGACCTACTTCTCGTCTCTCTAACTAGCGTACCTTCTGCCAAAAAGTGGCCGTAGGCACTATCTTACGGGTCAACTCGGATCAACGTGAGGCTCATCGAAGGCTTCCACGTGTTCGAGCTCGAGCACATCTTCTCAAACTCGAGATGTGGGGGAAAATTGCTCAACATTTCCCGAGAATTTCGGCGACAAAGCCTCAACTGTTAGGCTTGGCTCGTCGTCTCGGCTATATGTTGAAAATGACTAGGGTAACTAAGTTGTTACTCATCTGCGGTTGTGACCCTTGGGGCCATCTTGCCATTCACATTGGTCTAAAAGTTTTTCTGTGGCTGGCTTGTACGCGACTTTTGTCGATTCAGGGTTACCTTAAGTCTTAGCGTAGATCACTGATCTCTTCTCTATTGTCCGTCGGCTACTATTGACCGAGAATCTCTCGCACTATTTCTTCCTTGTACGTCAACGATCCACAGTTGTGTTCGCACTAAATCGTACGTTATCATGTCAACCGACATTTATTAACTATCTTAGTAGCAAATCGCTCTTTCGAACGGATTTGTCATTCAAAACGCAAGCATCTAGGCGTTCTGATCGTCCATTGATCTGTAATGTTGATGAGGACAACTAGAAATCGTGGTTCGACTTGCTGTGACCCGGCTCCTGACGATGCGATACGTTGCACACGGTACGTTGCATGCGGCTTACCCACTTGTTGGGGCCCACGGGCGCGGAACACTTGCATGCTATACCTGCGTGCGATGTACCTGCGGCGTCAGCGTCGCCTGCAGTAATGAACACAGTCATACCCACGTCTTATGCTAGTGGTTTCATGGTACTGCGGCGCTGAGTTAACTCGGCACACTACTACCAGATCTTTCTTTTTCCTGATACAAATCGAGGGTCTCACTACTTATATGGGCAAAATTTACCCAAGGGTACTTAAAATTTCAATGTTGAGACTTTTCTGTTCTTTCTTCCCTCAACGTCTAATCTAAAGCTAGCGATGTCGTACACCACTATTACTTGGAGATGATTTCATCACCTCAACTTTCTCGTGTTTTTGATCTTGAGGCTTCGGGCTCCTCAACTTCTCATAGAGGATGTCCTAGCTTCAAGTTCAATCTTGGAACTTGTTATCTTCTTGCTTGGGTCGACAACTTTTCGAATCTCAAAGATGAGTACTTACTATCCTTCTTGAGTCTACATAACCTTTGGTAATTGGTGTACATCTCATTTTTTTTCACGATCCATTGGGTGCACCCTAGGATAACCCTCTTGGTCCAACAATTCACAATTTGGATCTTGGTCTTATGTTCTTGCAGCTTCTTGGTGTCTGGGTCTTCAGCTCTTGTAGCTTCTGGGCATCTGGGTCTTCCGCTATTGCAACTTCTTGGAGTCTCTCGGTTTGGCGCTCTTGACACGGGTCCTTCTCCATCATCAGGTCAAACGAATTCCATTTGTCAGTCAGGTGGTCTTCTCTATAACATTTTGAAAATACATACGCGTGATTTCGATCAATGGTAACTCTCACGGCGTTGTCAGTGAAATGTTCTCTTTTCATGGCTTCTAGAATTTATCTATCGGCATATCGTCCATCTGCCCACAACTTCCAACTCGAGAGTTGTGGCATTTGGCACAGGTTTGCAAAATTTATAAGTCTTCGTTTTCTTAAACATGCTATCTCAACGTCCACTCGACTTTCATTAAATTCTCTGTGAACTATCGTCTGAGTATTCTCACACTATTGGAACTTCCTTGGGTGACAGTGTCAAAACATGACTCAACGTGCAATCCTCGCTCTAGTTTCCCTTAAACTGGGTCTCATCTTCCTCTAACTACTAGAGATCACCTCATATGGAAAATATATCTGCTATGGTTCAGCTTCAAGCCTCCATGGTTTCTCTTGGACTTATGGCTTTTATTTCAAGCCTCCAGAACTTACCCGGATCTATGACTCTTATACACTGAAAAACTATTACTTCTTATACTAGCTGAAAGGCTCTTGCCAACTCAAGTGAGGTAACCTCTAGAGTTATAACTTAACTTAAAACTCACATAGTTCAAGCAATGGAAAGTCCACTACTTTATCTATGTGTTGCAATCTATTGGTTTGTTAATCTAACTTCCGCAAGTGTCGAATTATAGCAATAACTCGCTCCTTGCGGTCTTTATCTTATGGAATGCAATAAAGTTTTTTCAGTCTCAACTTTGAATTTTTAACGAAGGTTTCGAAATATGAAGAAATTCTCGCAACAAAAGTATTGCGAGTTCATGGAATGGAGATAATTAAACTACATGCATCTTCTTGAGTCTTCTGGACTTCTGCTTCTAGTGGTGACGGGCGTAGGAATTGGCACTTCCTCCTCCTTGTTGATCTTAAGTCGGTTATTGCTTGTTGGGTTCTGCCATATCTAGCAAAATTCATTGAAATGTAGAATTTACTCCGTCTTAACTCTAAAATTCGAAATCGGTCTTATAGCTCTAATATATCGCCACGGTTATCCTCAATACGTAGAAAAAGGTACTTGCCCACAACATAATCGAGGTTGTTTCTAGAGTTATATTCCGCTCTGCCCTCAGAAAAGTCGACGGTAGAGCGTACAAATAACTGACACTGCTGAAATTCTGACTAAAGCAGTATAGCCGATTAATAAATAGCTACACTATACTTTAATAATTTATCAAATTCCGAAAACACCTAGTTTGGCTAGAGTTCCGGTTATACTAAAATCTTCTAAGTTCTGGCTAGAGTTCTGACTAGAATTCTGAAATCATAATCAAAGGATAGATCGTACACCCCTGAAATAATCTGACTATAATTAAATATGCATTCGTAAATAAAAGTTGTACATGTGACGTACCTCGGAGTCGGCGTGGCGTGAGCGTGGTGTGGTCATATCTCAATATAATTTCAGTATACAGAACCACTAAGTGGCTCTGATACCAACTGTAACACCCCGCCTAAACTTACTAAAATCGGAGTAAATTTTTCGCGCTAAAAAAGGAAAGCACTGATTTAATTTTTGGAAACTCATATTATTTTTTTTTCGAAAATACATTAACTTTAAAACGCAGATGCTACTGAACGTTAATCTTATATCTTTATCTCTTTAATCTAACATGCATGCACCTAAGTAAACTCATTTTAGAATTAAGGCCATGGATAATACCGGATAAAACATGCATATTCTAAAAATCTGACATAATCTGACATCTGAAATAATAGTCTGAAATCTGATATCTGAAGCACAAGTCTAACTTGCGTAAGCAAGTACAAGTTCAGAAAAGCACACAAGCATAAAACAAACATAGATAATTCAAACATGTTCAAATACTATATGACATGATTTCACAAAAATGTCCTGAAGCTGGACCAACACCACATATCTGCTCACGCGTCACGCGGGAATCCATCACCTGAAAAATATGGTAGTGGGAAGGCGTGAGCACAAAGGAATCAACGGTGCTCCGCCGGAACCGACACTGAATACTCAGCACAATTAATAACAAACTATGAAATCAACATATATATGAATAAACTGGTCTTGCTATGGGACTAACGGTAAACCAGTACTCATGTGCACACTCTGGGGGTCCCCTCCCACAGAAATCCAGGCTGGGCATCGCCCACTCATCTGGACGCTGGACTTAGGCTGGGCCTCGCCTACTCATCTAAGTCATAACTGACATCTGACAACTTGACCAAGACGGGATCACTCATCCGTCCCGGTCCTTCAATTTAATCACATATAGACCTCAGACATGGTAAATTATTGAAATAGATGAATACACAGTACATGGTCCCCACCTGGAAACTGGCGAATGCAAATGCTGAAATATCTTAAATGGGTAGCTAATGGAGGCTCGACTCTCCTCCAGCTAAAAAATATATTGAGCGAAATATTTTAAGTACTGGGCTCAGAATAAAACTCGAATTTATTATTTGGTCTGACTAGGTTCGCTCACTCTGCTTTTAAAAAAATCATTTTAGGGATTTACGAGCTGATTTTAAAAATATTATTGTCTTTGAGGCATTCTAGAATTAATCTAATCTGACTGAAATCTAAAATATATCTGGATCTTTAATCTATCTGGAATCTTAACATTATCTGGAATCTTAACTATATCTGAAATCATAATCTGACTGGATCTGAAATTTATCTGAAATTCTATCTAAAATATATCTCGAACCATCTGAACTGACCGTACCGGTTCAACTGAATTGGACCGACAGCTCACTCGGAGCCGGTCGGTCATTCGATTGACTATGTGCAGCTAGGTTTGACCATGGTCCGAGTTCGACGTGGCAATTCAGGCCGGCATGAACTCGACTGACACAGCTTAGTCGGTGCACGATCTTGAAACAGTCACGGTCACTGACACAGGGGCGTGCTTGGACCACGGCTAACGGAACGGTACATAGACGGTAGGTCAGACGGACTCGGTGCACGGGCACGCACTCGGGGTTTGACTCAGACTCGGTGCACGGGCACGCACTCGGGGTTTGACTCGGACTCGGTGCACGGGCACGCACTCGGCTGTTCAGCTCCAACGGTCGGACGAGAGGGGATCACGGGCACGAGAAGACGATACGCATTACAAGTTACGATATGACGACTAATAATTATCCAGATGGTACTAGGGTTCAGTCATTTAAAATCAGAACAAAAAATATACCCGATTATCGGAACCGAATAAAACTAGGGTTCGATTCTCAAAGAATCCTAACTCATTTATGGCTGATAATTAATGTATATATTCTATGTGATTTATAATGATTTTAAAATCAACACCTGCAGCTAAAATCAAATCCGGGTAATTTTCTAAAATACCGCATTGCTCGGTCAACCGTCAACATAACAAGTCAAACGACAACTCCTAATCTAGTCAACTCCAAATTACTACGACCGGTCAATGCATTTGACCGGCTCATTTACCTACCAAACAATGTTTGAAAATTATAAAATTTTAACATACGCCTCAAGATGTTGCAACGAAATTAATGGTATTTATTTCAACATTTTATCGAAATTATTTAACAAGGTCCCAAAAAATTGCTTTAAGCTCGTATGTCCCGTTTTTGTCAAAATCGCTCAAATCACATATCGTTTTTCTCTTATCTCATTTACAACATTAAGTCTAAGCCGAATAAATCGATTTTTATCGATTATACCTTTAAATGTTTAGAAACGAGCGGGTCAAGAAGAGATCGAGCTAAGAACGAGAGTCAAAGAAGCGAATCGGCCGGAACCAAGGGCTGTGGGCCGTAGATCTCGGGCTGAGGAGCTGAAAATGGGCCGAAAACGCTGTTGTCACGAGTTTTGGTCGCGATCGACGCATGTGAACAGTAGTTGCGCACAAAGGGCCTATTTTCTGGCGAGTTCGGGCTTGGGTGCGCGGAGGCGAGCTAGACGCGCGGTGGCTGGTCGGGAAGCACCGGAACTTGGCTGGAACGACGTGAAACAGGGCCGCCGGAGGTGCTGGTGTGTGTATGGCTCGCCGCCAGCTCAAGGTCGTCGAGCTACAGTGGCGCGCATTAGGGGAGCTGATGGGGTTGCGGTTCTTGGTACTCGGAGCTACTTTGGTTGGGCTCATCGTGGTTAGAGACGGTCGTGAACTGAGCTGGAGAAGATGCTCGTGCACAGTCTCGCGCTGCCGTGAATGGAGGTGAGCTCGGGCTGAAGCGGGCGGCCCGAAAATGGCGAGGAGGGTGGCAGATCTGCTTGAACCGAGGTGTGGTGGCTTGCTGTGCGAGGATGGAACTCAGGCTGAGGTTGTACAGCTGGTGTTCTCGTCACCGGCGGTGGTTTGGCCGGAAAAAGAGGTGAGTTCGCCGGAAGTTGTTCAAGCCATGGTGGAGGTGGAAGAAGACTTATGTTATTTGTGTTGGAAGGTAGATCTTTGAATTTTAAGGCTAGATTCTTATTTGAGCTAAGACATAATGTGTTTATATGTACTAGATCTTAGAAAATCAAAGAGTTTATTAGCTTAGATCTTAGAAAATGAAGGTAGGATGAATGGACAAGAAGGTAAATAGTGATATATAGGCTAGGGTTTGGATGTTCAGAAATGGGGAACATCTATTTATAGAAAGGTGTAGAAGACTAGGAGCATGTTTGTGTATGGAAATTTTCAAAAGAAAATTCAACATTTTAACTCAACCATTTTTTTTAACCCAACTTTAACTCAACCTCACTATTCAATATAATTAAATAATATCAATCATCATTAATATACACCACATCAACCTTAATTCACTATTCATCCAATCACATTATTTTAACTAACTATCACATCAAACCATCTCTCTCCTACTTTTACATCAAATTATTTTAATTTTTGTATTTTAAATATTATCTTTATATACCCACGAACAACTAACCATACTACATTTTTCAAAATTAACTAAACCAAACCAAAAATCTCAAACAAAACAAAATATTTTCATAAACAAACATGCTCTAGGTTTTTCTTCTTGTTGGGCTAAGAATCGGGCCTAACAATCACTAAAGTCGGGCTCATAAAAATTGTTATGTAGTCGGGCTAGTAGAAATCCTACGCTCGGGCTCGATTAATTTGGATAGTGACTAAGAAAATAAATATTCGGTTTATAGTTAAAATATGACGGCTTGTAGTAACAATTTCGACTTGGGCTGAAATTAAATATTGGGCCCCGAATTAAAAAACTACGAGGGCTCGATATTTAAAATATCACTTGGGCTTGGAAATTAGTTCGACTATTCAAATTAAAAATGGCCGACTAAAATTATAATTAGATCCGCTTGAAATCCAATGGGCTCGAATAATTAAATTATTCGGCTTCGGTTCACTTAAATAAAATTCCGGTTAATCCAAGGCTCGGTTATAAAAATATAACTGATACTTTGGCTAGATAAATCCAACTTTAATAATTAAAATCGAATGAATTTTTTCGTTGCTTAGACTTTAATACTAATTATTTATTTTAATGCAAATAAATATAATAAATGCATCAAATTTAGAAACTTAATATTTATGGAAATATAGTCGAGCTCCATAAATAGTAAATAAAAATTTGTGTGTTACACTAAGCCTTTCCTCCATAACTTGGTTTTCACAGGAAGAGTGCCATTAAAGCACTTCCAAATGAAGTGCTTAAGTTTACCTGCTACTTTTAATTTTCAGCACCTGGATGGACTAGCACAGATGCAGCCTGATGAAGAACTACTGCCAGGGATGTCTAAAGCTAACAACTTCTGGTCTGTGAAAAAGGCATTAGTACTTGCAACAGAGAATAGGCCTTTCTTGTCCAACTTCCAGTATTTTCTGTTAGGATGATTTGGATTGAGAGAAGAGATAGAAAGAATAGCAGCACTGTCTCCTGGATCAAAAACTTGGTTGACTGACCATGAATTCCACTCTGAGCCAGTATCATAAATAGGTCCTTGACCCAGATCAAGTGATTTCTAGCCAGCTCCATCATATCTGGTTTGGGTTTGGGCAAGTTAGGCACCTAGTTCACATCAGCAATCCTAGTTGATTCTCCATTTCTAATCTCCACAACAAATCCTTTTGCAAAGATAGGGATCACATCTAGCTAATTTGACCATAACCAGGAACAGTAGTGAGATTTTGTGGCTTAAAAAATAGAACAATGAGGGAAGTATATGTTCTTAATGATCCTGCTGACTAACAAATAAGGGTTAGCTGTGATCCTCCAGAGTTGCTTACAAACGAGTGCCGTGTTGAAGAGTTCGATATCCAGAAAACCTAAACCTCCATTGTCCCTAGGCAGGGACATGGATGCCCAGGATTTCCAGTGTATACCCTGATATATTCCTCTCCATTTTCCACCAGAATTTAGAGCATAGTTTGGAGATTTGAGCACACACAGAGGCAGGTAATCTAAAGCAAGACATGGAGAAAACTGGTAGAGCTTGGATGACATATTTTATAAGTGTTTCTTTACCAGCAGGAGATAAGAATTTAGTACTCCAGTTCTCAATTCTAAATTTCACTGTGTCAAGAACAAAATTGAAAGCCTCAACTTTGGATCTACCAATACCCAAAGGTAGACCTAAGTATCTAGTGGACCTGTAAGATATGATGCCAGGTAATATAGAGCAAATGCTATCCTGAAGAATATGGGGAGTGTTCCTACTAAAGAAGATTGCTGACTTTTGCAAGTTGACCTTCTGATCAGAGAAAAGTCTGTATCTGTCCAAGATAGAAAGAAGAGTTGCAGCCTGGTCAACACTAGCCTTGCAGAAAAATATGGAGTCATCTGCAGAGAGCAAGTGTGAGAGAGGTGGACCATTTTTGGAGAGTTTAAGACCTTGAAGGTGGCCAAAATCAGAGAAAGCACAAATCAGAGCAGATAACAACTCAACAATTATGATGAAAAGGTACGGGGATAAAGCATCCCCCTGCTTTATTCCCCTTGAAGGATGCACATACCCACTGACTGAACCATTAACCTTGAAAGAGTATGTATAGGAGGACACACATAACATGATAAGATGAACAAATTTCTGATCAAAACCCATTTTAAGCATTGTCTTCTTAATGCACAACCACTCAACTTTATCAAATGCTTTCATTAGGTCCAATTTCAAGGCCATAAAGAAGTTCTTCCCAGAGGAGTGTCTATTAAGGTAATGAAAGGCCTCCTGAGCAATAACAACATTATCCAATAGTTGTCTTCCCTCAATGAAAGCAGATTGGTAGTCACTTGCACAAGCATGAAGGCAGGTTTTAAGTCTTAGAGCAAGGATTTTAGATAAAATTTTGTAGACAACTGTGCACAAGTTTATTGGCCTAAAGTGAGAAAGAGATTCAGCACTCAGAATTTTGGGAATTACAGAAATGATGGTGTGGTTCCAATATTTGAGAAGCAATACATTATCAAAGAAACTAGATAAGGCAGCACATAGATCAAGTTTAACCACATGCTAAAACTTTTGAAAGAACAGGGCAGACATACCATCTTCCCCTAGTGTCTTATCTGGGCTACGGCTGAAAATAGCTTCTTTTATATCATCTTCAAGGACTGGCTTGAACAGAGTCTGAATTCATGCTTGATGTGATAGATTGAGGAATGTGGTGAAATGTAGTATCACCTCCCCAAGAGAATAGTGAAGAATAGAACTCTGCAATGTGACCTTGAATTTCTTTTTGGGAAGAGCATTCTCTGTTCTGGTCAGTGATCAATCTACAAATGGCATTCTATCTCCTTCACATAATTACATAAGCATGGAAGAATTTTGTGTTCCCATCACCAACCTTTAACCACTTTAGTTTAGCCTTTTGTTGCCAGAAAGTTTCTTCTGCATAATGAGATTTTTTAAGCTCAGATTTGGTAGCCACCCATGCATCCTAGTTGTCTGACCTGTTGTTGTCTCTGAGAGCTTCCAGTTTTGCTATTAAGTGCTCAATATTTGATTGGTTTTGGGATTTAAATTTAGAGCTCCAAATGATTAGGGCTTCCCTGCACTTGATTTTCTCTTTGAGTTGAAAAAAGGGTGTTCCTGATTGCACTGTGTTCCAGGTTGTGGCTACAACTTCAGCAATACCTGGCTTGAGAAGCCATCTTTCGTCAAAGTTAAACCTGTGATTTATTCTTTCCTTCAGATCTCCAGAGTCCAAAAGCACCATGGAATGGTCAGAAGAGCTGTTTATCAGGTTTGATAAAGGGGCATTAGGAAATGTTGTAAGCCACACCACAGAACCAAAGCCTCTGTCTAGCTTTTCTTCAATGAGGTCTTTATTTGATCTATTGTTACACCAAGTGTACTGATAACCAATCATTCTGATTTCCTCCATAGACATGTTATTGGTAAAGTCATTCAACCCAACTAAGCTCTTCCAGTTCTAAAATTTCCTCCAATCTTCTTTTCTTTTGCACAGATGTCATTCCAATCTCCAAGAAAGAACCATTTGTCACCCCATTGGTTTTTATCAGCTTTAAGTTTCCTCCACTGATCAGCTCTAGTATGAGTACAGGTACTGATGTAAACAAGATGCCCCAACATGATTTGCTATTTGGAAGAGAGAATTCCACAACAATGTAGAAATCAGTGGAAATACTTTGCAAAATATTAACATCAGAATTCCACATAAGCAACAGGCCTCCACCTATGCATATAGGATCAACTAAGATTGATCTTCCTTCAAAACCTAACTTCTTAACAACAATTTTAACAAAAACAGAGGGTTTTTTTTTTTGTTTCAGACAGAAAAGAAAAGATGGGTGGTGAGCTCTTACTGTCTCTCTGATTTGGGAAACTGTAGAGGGCCCACCCAACCCTCTACAGTTCCACACCGCAGCTAACATTGATCACTTGGGCGGCATTCGAGGTTAGCCACCCCCACCTTTTCAGAAGAAAGTTTGAGTTTCTTATCAACTGGAACAATGGATTTTCCTTTGATGTCATTCAGAACCTCTTCTTTCTCTGGATGTCTTTTCCCTGAGATGGGAGGTTCCTTTATAACCAAGTATGTGCTCTGTCTTTGAAGCCTACCCTTCTTATTGCCTGTTCTTTCCATGTTCTGATCAAAGGCTTCTGATACATCGGAGTATCTTTGGTCTCCAAATTAGGAAGAAGAGAGGTAAGTTTGATGCAGGAAGTGTTTGCAACCTCAGGAGTAGAAGTAATAATAGAATGGGGCTCTATGCTTAAGTTGGAGGCCTTCACTGGGACCTCATTCCCTAATGAAGATTCACAGTTGACCTCTGCAGGGGTGGAGGAAAAGTTTGTGGGTGGATGTGGAGGATGAGTTGATTCATCTTGAATTAGGATTAGTTGGTTATCCTCCATCTGACTGGTAGATGATTTGTGTGGTGATTGTTGATCTGGTGGAATGTGATTTGCTGAGGGAGATTCTCGAGTCTCTGAAGAACTTAGAATAGCCCAGTGTTGACCCTCAGCCCTCATCCAATCGCCATATTGTCCCTCCTTAAGGGTCTTGCTTTTGATATCTGCCAAACGGGAAGAACAACTCCTATCCAAATGTCCTACCAGCCCACAGTAATGACAAAAATTTATGAGTTTCTCGTACTTAAAACCCATATTAAAGACTTGAACCCATAAATTAAGCTCTTAAAAAATAGGATGCTTGCTAGATAAACCTGCCTGCCACACTGAGAGAATGAGATATTGGTTGTCAATACTATAGTTGGTACCTTTTCCAACTCTCTCAATATCTTCCTTACAATCGAAAATAAGTTGAAAGTAATTATGCTATAGTTCTTTGACTTCCATCGGCTTCCCGAGCTTCTATATAAAACCCATAGCATGTTTCACTCCGATCCAGCTTGCTTTCCGGTCACCGATGACTTTCCCGAACAAACTGCGCTGACATTCGTCATCACTTAGCTTAATATCCTCATGCCTGCTGTAGACAATCGAATCCCTTCTGTTGGATAAGGAGAAATTTTCCAATTTTTGCAAGATTTCTTCGTCCTTCTTCTTACAGGAGTGAGAGGTCATTGTGAATTAGGGAAAACAGAGCACCAAATGAGGTCGAGAAAAAAACCAGAGATGAATCAGAGGATGAGAAAATGAAAGAAACAAAGAGAATCACGGGGGAATTTGCATAAACAACGATCGTAACGAAAAAGGATCAAACTACGGTCGCTCTCCAAGAGAGAATTCAATTTTTTAAAATAACTGAACCAGCGAATCTGTATAAAAAATGATATAAAATAACATAAAATATTAACTAACAACTTTAATATATTAAATATATTTTTGTAATATATTAACAATCATCAACTTAAAATATTTATAGTTTTTATTGTGATATTCTAATGGATGATAAATAGTTAATATGATCTAATACTTATAAGGACGAATAATTTTGTAAAAAAACTTACGGACTAAACAGGTTCTTATGTTTATATTAATTGTAATGACAAAATTGTAATAATCATTAAACGTCTCAATAAATTATAATCACAATTAAATATCACAATAAAATAGGAGTCTAACAAAAAAACACCTCTTTAAAAAATAAAATCTAAACAAAATAGATTTAAATAGATTCCTTTAATAAACAAGATGTAAACTATTTGAAAATTTTTTGAATTGCATTAATATATACTCCTAAATTGTTTATTGAACAAATAAAAAAGTAGTGAAGTATTATTCTCAATTCACATACAATATTAAATATATATTATTTCTATATTACTGATTACATAACTACATGTTATAATAAGCAAAGAGATATAACATAATATGTAAAATTACACAAAACAAATAACATGACATTTTTTTCCCGAAACGATAGGAGTATTATAACTAAAAAGGCGAACCAAGTTCGAATACAATGGGATAAACCTCGACACACCAACTAAAAATAAAAATGAGAGGACACGCACGCAGGCGGCCTAAAGACTCAAAACACTAACCTAAGCTAAGGCATGGACATACACAACCCTTAGCTTACACAAAACTACCTGCAGAAATTCAAACCACAGCTACTGTCCAAAGGACCTAGCCAACATCGCACACGAACAAAAAACACTCTAGAAAAGATGAAAAACCAAAAGGAACAAGACAGCCAGCCCACTCAAACAAAGAGAAGCTAGCAAAAACACAGGGTCCTACTCCAAAACAGAAAAAAAAAAAAAAAGAAAAAAACAAAAACAAAAACAAATAGCAACTACTACTACTTAAAAAACAAACTGCTAAAATGAAAAAGACACCCTACACTACCTGTTCTCCGTTGAGAACTCAGACCAATCCCCAACTGCCTTTTTAATCACCAGATGCTTAGGGATCAATTCCTGCTGGAATAACCACATATAACGAGTTTTCCACAACCACCATAGTAGGTATGTGGATAACTGTATTCTGTCTTCATTAATTGCCTCCTTTTCTGTTTCACAGATATAATTCCACTATTCTATGAAAGTGCCAATATCAGTGTTGATCCCCTCCCATTTCACTGGGCTCATTTTCCATATCCTTGCTGCTCTAGGGCACTGAAAGCATATATGTTCTATAGTCTCTGTTCCTTCTCCACATGATTGGCATATGCAGTCCACCATCATCCCTCTCTTCTTCAGATTCAACTTAACAGGTAAGGTGCCATTACATCACTTCCATATAAAGTGCTTCAGTTTCCCTTTTATTTTCAACATTCACAACCTGTTCCTAGCTTTTTGACCTTGCATATCTTTGGTGTTGTCTTCAGGGATATTGACGCAGACGAAAGCACAACGAGAGAAGCTAATATAAACGAACGATAAAAGTTTCATTAATTTTCTTCAATCTCCTGCTACTGCTGGCATACATCGGTTTTAAAGAAAAAGAGCAAGAGTCCTACTACAATCAAACCCTCCCAAAATAATCAAGAGATAAGTAGGAAAATTATTAAATAGCTACTTATTTATTTAAAATAAAAGAAGAGATAATAATAATAGAAATAATCCCAAAACAGCTTAGACGAGAGGCGCCAAACGATCATGTCGGTCAAGAAATGCGAGTGCAATCTCGTCCTCATCATCCTCCCCCGGTTGGGAAGGATTCGCCCTCGAATCTTGCAAAATCTCGTCCTCAGAATTTTCCCCAAGGAAAGGAATGAGGTGCTTGACGTAGAAAACATCGGATGTACGGACATGCGACGGCAAACGGAGGCGATACACATTCGGATTAATCTTCTCAACAATCTCGACCGGGCCAATTTTTCGAGCAGATAATTTGTTATACTCATGAGCCGAAAAACGGTCTTTAGTCAAGACCGCCCACACAATCGCCAACCTCGAACTCCACATGGCGGCGGTGTACATCGGCCTTTCGCTTGTAAGCAGCGGTGGAGGCCTCCAACGTGGCCTTAGTCACATCGTGCGTGCGCCTCAAAGCCGAAATAAAATCCTCGGCACGACGGTCAATAGAAGAAGATGCCGGCAAAGCGACCAAATCGGCCGGACCCCGGGGCTCGACCGCGTACACGATATGGAAAGGGGACAGACGTGTAGACCGATTCACAGCCGAATTGTCAGCAAACTCGGCCTGACTGAGGCGCTGGTCCCAGCTACGCAAGTTCTCCCCCACCAAGCAGTGTAAAAGATTACCCAGTGACCGATTAACGACCTCGGTCTGGCCGTCAGTTTGAGGATGGTACGCGCTGCTGAAGTCCAACCGAGTGTTAGCCAGTCGCCACAAGCTACGCCAGAAGTAGCTAAGGAAGCGAGTAGCACGATCCGACACAATAGATGTCGGTAGTCCATGCAGACGGTACACCTTCCGAAAGAACAACTGAGCAACGTGAACGGAATCGGTCGTGCGTTTGCACGGTATAAAATGCACCATCTTGGAAAAACGATCGACCACCACAAAAATAGAATCAAAACCTCGCTGAGTACGAGGCAGGCCGAGCACAAAATCCATACTAATGGCAGACCATGGTTGAGACGGACTAGGCAGAGGCCGATAAAGGCCCGCATTCGAAGCCCCCCTTTTCGAAACCTGACAAACACGGCAGCGAGCAAAAAACCGAGTGACATCCCTACGCACAGTCGGCCAAAAATAATGCCGCTGGACAAGCTCCACCGAACGATCACGGCCCACATGGCCCGCACCATGTATCTCAGCAACCAATTTCAAACGAAGACTACAATCGGGCACGCACAAACGAACACCGCGAAAAATAAATCCGTCAGTGAGCACGTAATCGTCAAAAGGGCCAGACGACAGACGGACCCAGATAGGCCCGAAAAATGGGCAATAAACCGTCTATAAAATGACGCCAGTCCATGGAAACTCCAGGCCTCCGTGAACGAGGTAGGAGTGGGCCAGTCACGAATAGCCGCCACCTTACCCTCATCCATGCGCACACCTGCAGCAGAAATAACGAATCCCAAAAACAACACCGAATCCACCAAGAAAACACACTTCCGAGGGGCCGCATAAAAAGACTCAGTGAGAAGAATAAGCAAGACAGCACGTAAATGCAGCAAATGATCCTCAAGAGTACGGCTATAAATAAGAATATCATCGAAATATACGACAACACACTTACCAATATGGTCCCGGAGTGCTTGGTTCATCACCCGCATAAATGTACTAGGTGCATTGGACAAACCGAAAGGCATAACCATCCACTCGTATAACCCCTCCCAAATTTTAAAGGCCGTTTTCCACTCATCACCTGGTCGGATATGAATCTGATGGTAACCACTACGGAGGTCGAGCTTCGTAAAAATGGAAGCACCGTGTAACTGATCTAATAAGTCATCAAGGCGAGGAATAGGAAAGCGGTAACGGACAGTGATTTTTTTAATCGCCCGACTATCCACGCACATCCTCCAAGAACTATCCTTCTTCGGGATAAGCAGGGCGGGCACAACACAGGGGCTCAGGCTACGACGAACCACGCCACGCTGTAATAATTCCTCCACTTGGCGACGAAGCTCGTCATGCTCCGTGGGACTCATCCGGTAATGAGGGCGGTTAGGAAGAGAAGCACCGGGAACAAGGTCAATCTGATGCTGAATATCACGAACAGAAGGTAGACCGGGCGGTAGATCCTCAAGAAATACGTCGGCAAACTCCTCAAGTAACTGAAGAACAGCTGTTGGAGGGGGCTGCCCAGAAGACAAATCCGTGCCCCATAATAAGAAAAAAAAAAGTGTCGAACACATCTACTCGTCGAACGAGAACCGTGAAAGGAATAAAACCGGCGAAGGATCGGGAGCAGGCAAAGCTCGAACCGGTGAAGGATGAAGAACAACTTTAACCCCCTCAACCATGAAGCTATAAGTGTTTAAACGACCGTCGTGGGTGACCAAACGATCGAATTGCCAAGGCCGGCCCAACAGGAAGTGACATGCATCCATGGGAACCACGTCACACCAAACCGAGTCCCGATATCGGGGCCCAATAGAGAAAGACACCAACACGCGACGGTCTACCCGAACGGCACTATCCTTTTGTATCCATGCGAGAGTATACGGGTTCGGGTGTGGTTCAGTTAGCAGGTTATGCTTCTCCACCACATTCTTAGCCATGAACTTCTCGCACGAGCCCGAGTAAACAATAAAATGACACACCTTCCCCCCGACTGTACATGTGGACTCAAATATGTGATGCCGCTGAACCGATTCGACGGGCCCTCCGTGAGGAGTCAAACACGACCTCCGTAACACAAGAGCCTGCCCCACATCTCAGGACCAATGTTCCTCCGTGGCGGTAGGTTCTTCATCAAAAATAGGAGGAGCCTCATACAACCCACCATCCATCTGATCACTCACATCCTCCGTCAAAAGAGCACGACCGCCGGTGTAATGAGGACATGCCGATTGCTGGTGTCCCATGTCGCCGCAAGAAAAACAACGAAGATCGCCCGCCGGATGAGACCCCGCCAGCTGCTGAACGGACGACCCCTGGCCGATGATCGACGGAGGGGACCCTCCAGCGTGCGTCGCTGGCCCCCGACCAGTGGCAGTACCTACTGCGGGAGCACCACCGCCGATCGCCGAGGACTTGAAATGCCCCGCCGCTGCACCCGGTTGGTTCGAACGGACTGGAAAATATGTTGTTGACGCTCGTCGGGCCAGTTGTTGTTCAATCACAAGGGCCCGCTGATGGGCATCAGAAACCGAGTCCGGGGAAAACAAAATCAAAGTGTCCTGTATTTGTGTCCTAAGACCGCCAATGTACCGTGAAACGAGTTGGTCTGGTGTCTCTCGAACATCTAACCTCATCAAAAGGCAATAAAAGCCTCCTGTATACTCATTAACGGTGCGCTGTCCCTGTCGTAAATTTTGAAATTGCATAAATAAAGAACGCATATAATTGTACGGGAGAAACTCACGGTCCAAGTGTTTGCGGAATTTAGCCCAGTTCGTGATTTTTTCTTTGCCTTGACGACGCCGGGCCGCCTTGAGCTGGCTCCACCATGCTGCACCCCGATCCCGGAAACGGGTTGCCACGAGCTCGACCCTCGAATTCTCCGGAACCTCCTTAAAGTCGAGAGCGGACTCGACCGCGGCCATCCAATCCAAGAAATCCGACGCCTCGAGCCCGCCGGAGAATTCTGGAATATCGACACGGAAAGAGGATTTCCAGCGGGCCTCAGCAGCCGGAATCTCCTCGCCTCTATCCGGATGTCCGAAGAGGTTGATCTCGGAGACGATGTCATCGCTTTCGACACCGTCAGTATCCCAGGAAACCGGCGATCGCCCGCGAGGACTTGCACGCCCTCCGCGGCCCCAACCACCGCGTGCTCCACCGAGCCGTCCGCCGCGGTCCCGGTTCGTGTGATTGCCGCCGTTCAAGCCGGTATGGACCGCCATCGTTAATTCCTCAATCCTCGCTGTCAGAGTTTCCACCAATCGATCGGACGCGTTGCAACGTTGAAAGAGGGTTTCGATTGCTGCGTCTTTGTGTTCATCGGATGGGTTATTCCTCTTGGGAGGCATCTCGGATCGTGACTGGTCACTGATACCAACTGACGCAGACGAAAGCACAACGAGAGAAGCTAATAAAAACGAACGATAAAAGTTTCATTAATTTTCTTCAATCTCCTGCTACTGCTGGCATACATCGGTTTTAAAGAAAAAGAGCAAGAGTCCTACTACAATCAAACCCTCCCAAAATAATCAAGAGATAAGTAGGAAAATTATTAAATAGCTACTTATTTATTTAAAATAAAAGAAGAGATAATAATAATAGAAATAATCCCAAAACAGCTTAGACGAGAGGCGCCAAACGATCATGTCGGTCAAGAAATGCGAGTGCAATCTCGTCCTCATCAGATATCCATCTCCTGAATTTTCTTCTCCATAAGATGAGCATATGAAGTTGCCACTGAAAAGGTACCTTTCTGACTCAGCTTCCATCTCCACCTGCCCTCCAAATTTGGGTTAAGTGATATGATCTTCAAAATGGCTGCACTATCTATCTCCCCAAACACCTGGTTGATCAGCCATTCATTCCAATATGTACCATTAGTGCTCATCAGGTCACTTACCCAACATGTAGGTTTTATTCTACATGACATATAAAACTACTTAAATGCATTTTTTGAAAAAATAAAGTACCAAGTATGATAGTTGA
>CACSLK010031421.1:19842168-19861541 GCA_902706635.1 Striga hermonthica | reverse complement strand
AAAAAAAAAAAGAATAAAGAAAAACACGTGATATAACATGAAAGAAAACCAAAAATATATTTTTCACATGAACTTATTTACATAATATCCAATATTAAAATATAAAAATATATAATTATTTTATGGCAAAATAGCTCGTTATATCACAACCTTTTACTAAATTGCTAAAACATCACGACTTTTAGACCTTGGCAGAGAATATCACAACCTTTGATTTCTTTGCAAAACGATACACGAAAGTCGAAAACCGACCTTCGTTACATTACTTAAAATCATTTAACGAAAATCTGAAAGTATCATTACCTACGAAACACTCTTTATTGTTCTCAATAGTTACAAATCTTCCTCCATAGTGTATCAAAGATGGTCGGTTTCTGACTTTCGTGTATCGTTTTACAAAAAAATCAAATGTTGTGATATTCTCTGCCAAGGTCCAAAAGTCGTGATGTTTTAGCAATATGGGAAAAGGTCGTGATATAGCGAGCTATTTTGCCTTATTTTATTTATTTAAATGTACATTCAATTTCTAGAATTAAAATATTTGAACACGGTAATAAGTTGATTTAGAAAAAAATATTAATGTGAACTAATATCAATTCTTATTTTATTATACTGTGAATTTGTAAATTATGTACTAATAGTTTAGTGAAAATGTGCATTTCATTAAAGTAAAGTTTAACAACTATTTTCATAATATTTTTTATCGAAAAAGTTAATTTTGAAAAAGTAACAAAAACTTTTAAACTAATATATAATGATAAAAACTACTTTTTAATTGAACAATGGATAACATGTAAAAAATTACTTGCGGAGACTTATTGCTAAATAGATGATGTTGATTGTTTAAGATATCATTTATATTAGTTATATTTATAATAGTAAAACTATAATTACAACCATTAGTAAAAGAGACAAAAGTATAATTTATTGGATATACAAAAAATAAAATGGTTTTGTTTGAATTTTTTAGTTTGGTTTGATTAATTTTGAAAAATGTGTTATGGTTAGTTAGTGAGTATATTAAAATAATATTTAAAATAAAATTGTTAAAGTTAATTTGATGTAAGTAAGAGAGAGAAGATGTGAAATGATAGTTAATTAAAATTATATGAGTTGATGAATAGTGAATTAAAGTTGATGTGGTGTGTAAGAATGATTGATTGATATTATTTAATTATATTGAGAATATTGATAATAGTAGTGAGGTTAAGTTAAAATAAGTATTTTTCAACTCGGACTGGCCCGTCAAATCGACCGGGGACTCGATCGACCCAGAGCCGGAACCGGTCCGGGTAGGCTATTCGGGTCGGGCAATAAAGGACCTGGTCAGACCCGGACAACCCGGCCTTGACTCAGTCGACTTGGGGATTGACCCAGTTGGGTCAACCCGGTTGACCTGTAGGAGTATGTATTGATTAGTATCCTTGGAAAATAATAGCAATCACTTAATATTCCAAAAAAAATCATTTATTTTAAGTTTCATTAATGCATATAAGTCTTTAAAAAAAAAAAGAATAAGTATCGTTTAAAAAAATTATAGGTCTATTTTTTCATTATTTAAGGGAAAAACTATTGATTGTGCAGTTGTTAAGTGTTTCTTTATTTTTCAATGGCGTGCTTAAGATATCATTTGTGTTGGTGTGTATTAATAATAAAATTATTAGTACAATTAAATATTTTAATGGAAGAGATTTTAAGTATGATTGCACGGAGGAAAAAGTCTTTGTGTTTCTGTTATTTTTAATGGCAAAACTGTAATAATCATTAAGTATTTCACTTATAATCAGAATTGAATATCAATAAAATAGTATTCTAACAAAAACAAAACTTTTTAAAAAATAAAAACTAAACAAAATAGGTTTAAATAGGCAAATAAAATATTAGCTTATCTATAAAAAAATATTATTAATATTGAAAATTTCTATTTATTTATTTATCAAAAAATAATTAACGCAATAGTTATAATGTTATTTTATAATTAATTTACTTTAAAAAAGTAACATTGAATAATAAATCAATGATAAACAATAAAATAATTAATTATAATATGTTTAACCAAAAGATGTTGTTTGTGCTTGAAACTAATAAAGGTCGTGTAATAATGTAAAAATGAGTTAGCAAAACTACTGAAGATACCCTAACATGTTTTTCTATTTTAATATTTTTCATATTTGTTTTAAAATATGAAAAATATTAAAATTAACTGTAAGGAAGACCTAACGAGTAACGAGTAAACATTCATATATTTCCAAAAGGCATACTACACTCAAATTGAATTGTCATACTTTAAAAGCCAGCATAAATAAAAGTTTAATGATTCATTGCATATGTATATAATTTTGTAAGTAAAAATATGAAGGATCAATCTGTCTAATGGCTATTATGTCTAATACACGAATTTATGTAAATTAATATGTCAACTTAATAAGTATTTAATCAATAAATTTTACTATAATTATCGAGTAATGAAATTACATCTAACCTAAGATATCATATAATATATAAATACAACTTGAATGAATAAAATATTATATTTAGTAGCAAATGTTAGACAAAAATTTGACCAAGTTTATATGTGTGTATATATTTAATTCTACAAAGTTTATATTATAGTTCATCTACATCACGTATTTGAGAAAATTTTAAGGTTTTGTAGTTATGAACTTATGATTATACATTTTATGTGGTTTACTACACATTAATTGGTTGATATTTACACAAGTTATTTCAATTACAATTATTTTAGCATTAAATGTGAACTGAAGGTCAAAACTATCGCTAATTATACTTTTAATTTTCGAAATGAGAGAGATATTATATAAAAACGCACAAATGTTCAAAAGTACAGCCGCTAGTTGAATACAACAACCAATGGCTGAATAGACTGTGATGTCATGTCAAAAAACCGCCTAGAATCGACCCCAACAACAAGGTAATACCTAAAAACACAAAAAACTACAACAAACTATAGACACTAAAAGCTCCCAAGAGGAGAATGAGAAAGAAACGACCCCAATATGGTAATACCCATTCACACTCGGGCAAATACATAGGACAACGACCGAAACCAAAATCACAAAACCTAACAACACAAGAAAACAAAGTAAGAACACACCTAAAACACACAGAAAGACCAAAATTAGAACAACAAAACAATTACTACTACTATGAAACCCTTCCCGCAACCGGAAGCCTGAACAAGCACAACAACGGTAGTTAAGGCCCAGGACCCGATCCATAAACAACAAGAGGACGCCTAACTATATCGGGAACCATCGGACTCAACCTACATCCAAACGGACAACGCCACAAGACCCGTAAACCCGCACCCCCGAAGACCACAGGACTGCCAACACCGACTCGGACCGCGAGTGCAACAACCCAACCAGAAACCACACATCTACAGTCGAATCCTCCACCCGACGACCTTGAATGCACCCCCGAAGACCCTCTGAGTGCAACTACCCCGACTCAGACCTCGAGTGCACCCCCGAAGACCACCCGATTTGAGGAGAGAAGAATGGCCAGAGGCGGCGTCTCCACCCCAATCCCTAAAGCGGGAAAAAATTGGGGTCGTAGCCACCATCAAGAGGACCCCAGAGGACCACCGCAGCGAAGATTCTGGTGAAAACAACTGCCCAACACACCTTCCCGGCACCAGAAACAGCAAAAATTCCCGCTCAAGGCGGCACAACCATCTCCCCGGCACAGATGAACCCCTCCCAACGGAGCATCTCTCGATATCGGGCCACGTGGTACTGTTGCATCCCACCGAGTGCTCACCGAGCCCCGCTAGGGAAGGCGATGGAAAAACCTACGAAGGAGCGGTGGATTTGGGCGATTGGGGAATTGGGGTTTTTTTGGGGAAGACGAGCTCTTAAATGATATCTGCTTTCGCTAATTATACATAGGGCAATGCTATATGTACACCCCTTTTTAATAAATTACACAAAGGGCAATGCTATATGTACACCCCTTTTTTACACACAAGGGGGTGTACATATAGACACCCCCTTATACATAATATGATTCTTTAATTTAAATCAGTTTGTTTCTTAAGTAAAAAAATAAAATAGAATTTACCTAATAATTGTTTTTAATGTTTTTAAATTATCTATTAAGTTTATTCAAATCTAAATCAGAATGTGTACCATATGTTTGTAATGGTTAATGAAAAATATTATTGTATTTGAATGTAAAAAAAAATTAAAATTAAAATCCGATCAAAACTTGAGTTTTATTATATATTTATAACTCAAAAATAATTATAATTAATTAGATCAAATAAAAAAAAGCATACGAAAACTATTTTACTAGAAAAGAGAAGATATTATGAATAATATTTAAAAACGTTGCTAACATATGTCAATTGAATTATAACTATTTGTAACTTCCACTTTTGATTTAAAGAAAATAGTAATATTTTCTAGAAAATTTAAACTTTTCAAAAATCTGAAAATCCTTTTTCTTGGGTCGTTACTCATAAAAACTCTTTCTTTTCTGAAAACATTAACTCTCAAATTGACTGGAGACATGCAATAATTCAAAATGCATTAAGTCTCAAAATACTAAATTTCATAATCCTCAAATCAAACATGCAATCCTCTTAAAAGTCCAATGTCTCGACATGGGAAATATAGTACTGAAAGAAACTGCAATGTCTGAAATAAATAACTGAATAAAAATAAACTGATGACCACACTGCCCTGCCTCCAGTGCCGCCAATCCAGCTGCTTAACCTAAAAGGTTGGTGTGAGGGATGAGCATAATAATAATCAACGGGCTCACCTGGAGTCTTTATAATACGGACATTCGAATTAAACAAAAGATACCGTTGTAAGCAGATATAATACACAAATAATGGTTTCAAAAAGATATCTAGCAACCAAAGCAGTACTAAGGTGCAACTGAAAAATTCTAGCAACCATCGGAGTACTGCCCCTCAGGTGCACTGGTTGTCTACTTAGCCCTTCGGAGTACTGCTCCTCGGGGGACTAGCTAGCATGCGACATATCTGATCTGGGAACAACTACAGAAATAGATGTTCATACCGTACGTGATCAATCGTCCAGTATATAACTGAAAAACTGGAAACGCATAATTCATGCAAATAACGACAAACAAAAATATCACAGTGTTTAATCAAAATGATGTACTAGATAGACTTCCCCACCTGGATACTCTGGATCTGCTACTGAGATGAGTTGTCGCTTATGTGGAAACTCGAGGGCTCGACTCCTCGGAATCTACATGAATTAAGCGATACTCGGATAAATAACTAATTCTGATTTGGTAAATTAAATTTACCAGTTGAAGGATTTTCTAGCTTAAGGTTCATGACTTGTAGACTTTTATGCTCTTTCTTAGATGTTGGAACTCTCGACTCGGAATCTTTAAATATTCTTGGAATTAACTCTTTAAAAATCTTTAACTAGCCTCGACTCAAAAATCATTTTAAATCTCGGGATATCTTTTAAAAAGGGCTTTCGAAACTATTAAAAAAATTGGTTCGGGCTTGGAAAAAGGAGTTGACCGCAAAGGACGGGACGCAGGGCTTTGTAGGTCGCGGGAGTCCTCTTCACACGGTAGGGTCGGCAGTAGGGCGTCGCACAGGGTGTTATCACACGGGCCTCATGGCACACGGCGTACGCGGCAAGCGCCGGCTGCCCGCCTGCTTACCGGTGCGTCTGCGTGCTCGCGGTAGTGGCCTGGCAGCATCCCGATTGTCGTGACCCGACACTATGCTTCGGGTTTTCCCGACAACTTCCTCGACCCAACGACACATCTTACGACCAACTTTTAAAAACATTTGGAGTCCATAATACCATATTTTTCAACATAAAATGGCCTAAAATAATTTATAAAAATTCCATTTTTCTCAATTTATTTCTAATGTAAATGACTCCATTTAAACCAAAACTGAAAGCATATAAACCCAATATTATCAGGCCTAAAAACATAACAGAGGCTTAATATACTGAAAAAAATATCATAGCCTGTTCCAATCTCCATTTGAAAATAAAGGGTTCAACATGGCTAAAGGGTTTGATTTTGATAATTGTTTAATAGCATTTGAATGCAATTTAAAGTAGAAATTTCTCGAGCAACAGGGATCAAATTTCACCACTAGCTCAACCTTCCCTTACATTTTCGAAACAAATAAAGGAATTTAACTTAAGCCATTTTGCATGATTTCACAAATTACTTTTCATTAACTTGACTGCTGCAACACAAACTCTAAATTTTTAGAGGCTAAAAGACAAGATACGAGAGTTCAACATCAATTCTCACCACCTCAAGATAATCAATTCTCATGAAGTCTTCTCAAATCATTTCTAGCATGAACCATAAGTCCTAAATTAATCCTTCATGAATAACTCGAAAATATTAAAGGAGGTTAAGCCATATACCTCCTTCGGGATTAAATGCTAAACGACTGAAGGGAATCGGGAAAAGAAAGCCTCGGCTTGCTGCTCGTTCTTTGCTGCTGGACACCGCGACTCAAGCCTGATGCTACTCGGTGGTTCTGATGGACAGAAAAATGGACTAACGGCTGCTCGAACGGGGATGCTGTGGGACTGATCGGCTGCTTCTCGGCTTCTAAAACTCGCGAACGATGAACGGTGATCGCTGCTCCGTCGGACGAGGTACTGCTTGTCGATCGAACGAGAGAGAAGGTGAAGCCGCTGCTGCTCGCCGACGGAGTTTAAAGGCTGGGATGGTGATGATGAGATGATGAAGAAATATTATCTCTCTGCTCGTTTAATATCGGCATAAAAATGAGCTGAGGGTTTACTCTTTGAAATTCTGAACGGTTTATGGGGCGTGAAAGTGAATCTGCTTTGAGAGTTTGATCGGAGAGTTATAAAGAGGGAACAAGATAATGTTCGTTGCTCACAGCTTCTGAACGTGTGAGAGATAAGGTAGATAACGATGCTGGAAGAGATATTATCTGGAGTAGTTGAAAGAAAAGTTCAAACTCCCTTGAATATTGGGATATAGTGCGTATAAGTTGGGAACAAAAGAAAACTGATCTTTTAAGGCTAACTATCTACCAAGGATCATTTGTTTTATTTGATTTTTAATCAAATGGAAATTTGAAACCTTAAACCAATACATGGGCGGATATTAACAAAATGATTGAAAATACAAGCTTAAGGGGGCTGGAACATAAATGCTAATTTTGGTCTCAATAATTCTAAGAAGTCGAGAAAATAATCAACGAAATTGAAGACGGCTAAAAATAATTGGCTCTCGCAAGATTGAAAACTTCTAATATTCTGCTAAACTCTGAAATAATTTAATTAGACGAAAAGGTCTAAATAAGTTATTTATCTGAAATGATTAAAGAGACACTAACGTCTAATTAATCAAATCTACTTGTCGAGTTGATAAAATAAAATGCCATAAAAATGCATGATATAATAATAATTCGAGATGTCTACTGAAATAAAATCGGGGCGTTACATTCTACCCTCTTTAAATGATTTCCGTCCCCGGAAATACAACTCAAAAACTATTAAAAAGAAATAAACTCCAAATACTAATACAAAGAACAAGCTCAAAACATAAACTCTGGATACTTCTTCCGGAGCTCGTCCTCTCTCTCCCAAGTCGCCTCGGCCTCGCCATGGCGGCTCCACTGGACTTTGACGAGCGACACCTCCCGGTTCCTCAACTGATGGACGTTTAGGTCCAGAATGGCTAGCGGGACCTCCTCATTAGACAGATCCTCTCCAACCTGAAGCCCGCCGAAGTCTACTACATGCTCGGGGTCGTACGCATATCTCCTCAACATAGAGACGTGGAACACGTTGTGCACTCCCGAGAACTCTGGTGGAAGAGCCAACCGATAGGCTAAGTCTTCGACTCGGTTGAGTATCTCGAAAGGTCCCACTTAACGAGGCTGCAACTTCCCTCTCTTCCCGAAACGGACTACACCTTTCGTTGGTGAGACCTTCAAGAAGACCTTGTAGCCAACCTCGAACTATTGTTCCCTCCTCTTCTTCCTGGCATAGAATCTTTGTCGTTCTTGGGCTGCCCTGATTCTCACTCGGATCCCATCTACCTGAGCTGCTGTCTTCTTAATAATCTCTGGCCCAAGTACCTTCCTCTCGCCAACCTCATCCCAATACAAGGGTACACGACACTTCCTTCCGTACAAAGCCTCATACGGTGACATGCCGATCGATGCCTGATAACTGTTGTTGTAGGCAAACTCGACTAATGTCAATGAATCCTCCCATTAACCTCCTCGATCCAGAATGCACGCCCTCAGAAGGTCCTCTAATGTCCGGATCGTGCGCTCTGACTGTCCGTCTGTCTAGGGGTGATAGGCTGTACTGAATTTCAACCCGGTCCCCATAGCCTGATGCAAGCTCCTCCAAAACTGCGAGGTGAACCGTGTGTCTCGGTCGGAAACGATCGAAACGGGCACCCCATGGAGTCGGACAATCTCATCTATGTAGTGTTTGGCGAACTTCTCCATAGACATCTTCATATGCACGGGCAGAAAATGGGCACACTTGGTCAAAGTATCAACCACAACCCAAATGGCATCATGCCCCTCTCGAGTCCTCGACAAACACACCACGAAATCCATCGTGATGTCCTCCCACTTCCACATAGGGATCTCAAGAGACTTAGTCAAGCCGGCTGGCTTCTGATGCTCGGCTTTGACCCTTTGACACACTAAACACCTGTCCACGTACTTCGCCACATCTCTATTCAATCCTCTCCACCAAAAATACCTCTTAAGGTCCTGGTACATCTTTGTACTGCCTGGATGGATGGTATACGGGGCATTGTGTGCCTCCTCGAGAATCCCCCTCTGAATTTCTAACACCTTCGGTACACATAGTCTCTGCTCGAAGACCAATGCTCCTTCAGGTGTCTCTGCGAATCCTCCTATTTTGCTGGCTCGAGACAACTCTCGCATCCGACAAAGGAAACGATCACTCGGCTGAGCGGCTACTATCTTCTCTCGTAGAGTCGGTCCCATAACCAGTGCTGCTACAGTACCACTGGCTCCAGAAGTCGGCTCCACCTCCTCTAACTCTAACCGCTCGAACTCTCTAACCAACCCCTCCTGCTGGGTGAGAATACAGGCCAACTCGCCACGGCCCTTCCGACTAAGGGCATCTGCGACCACATTAGCTTTCCCAGGATGGTAGCTAATCGTGCAATCGTAGTCCTTGACGAGCTCTAGCCACCTCCTCTGTCTCATATTCAACTCCTTCTGCGTGAAGAGATACTTCAGGCTCTTGTGGTCCGTGAAAATCTCGCACTTCCCTCCGTAAAGGTAATGCCTCCAAATCTTCAACGCGTGAACCACAGCTGCTAACTCTAGGTCATGGGTAGGATAGTTCAGTTCATGAGGCTTCAACTGCCTCGAAGCATAAGCTACAACCTTCCCCTGTTGCATTAACACACAACCCAAGCCCATCTTCGAAGCGTCGCTGTAGATAGTGAACTCCAAAGTCGGGTCGGGTATGGTCAATATAGATGCCGTAGTGAGCCTCATCTTCAACTCCTGGAAGCTCGCCTCACACTGGGGACTCCACACAAATCTGGTTGACTTCTTAGTCAGCTGGGTCAATGGTTGGGCTATTTTCGAGAAGCCCTCTATAAAGCGACGGTAATAGCCAGCTAGTCCCAAGAAACTGCGAATATCACTCGCATTCCTCGGAACCTCCCAGTTACTCACCGCCTCAATCTTGCTCGGATCAACCTCTATCCCCTTAGCGGTGACAATGTGTCCGAGAAAGACAACTCGGTCCAACCAGAACTCGCACTTCGAAAACTTAGCATACAGCCGCTCTCGACGAAGTGTCTCTAAAACTGTATGCAGATGTTGCTCGTGCTGCTCCTCGTCTCGAGAATATATCAGAATGTCATCAATAAAGACAATGACAAACCGATCAAGGTAGGGGTGGAACACTCGATTCATGAGGTCCATGAAAACGGCTGGGGCGTTGCTCAATCCGAAGGGCATGACCACAAACTCGTAATGGCCATACCGAGTTCGAAATGCGGTCTTAGAAACATCGGACTCCTTAATCTTTAGCTGATGGTAACCAGACCTCAAATCTATCTTCGAGAATATGCTGGCACCCCTCAACTGATCAAACAGGTCCTCGATCCTGGGCAACGGGTACTTGTTCTTCACAGTGAGTCGGTTGAGCTCCCGGTAGTCGATGCACATCCTCATCGACCCATCATTCTTCTTCACAAAACCGAGCTTTAACAGCTCCTGAATCTGTGTCTTTAGCTCCTGCAGCTCCTTCGGAGCCATACGGTAAGGTGCCTTCGACACAAGGCCCGCTCCTGGAATCAAGTCAATCGAGAACTCGACCTGTCTGTCTGGTGGTCCTCCTGGTAGCTCGTCCGGAAACACCTCCAGGTACTCACGCACAATAGGAACTCCATCCGGAGTCAACTTCTGGGTCTCGCTCACAACAATGTTCACTAGATAATCCTGGCTACCCTCCCTTTTAAGGCTCTTCATAGCTCTCAAAGTAGAGATAACCCTCAGAACTGTCCTCGATCTCGCCCCGTAGAAAGTGATGGTTTCGCCTCCTCCAAGATGAAGTGTCACCTCTCGGTCGAGGCAACGAATGTCTGCTCGGTATCTGCTCAGCCAATCCATCCCAAGTATCACGTCGAAGTCACGCATCTCGATCACGTAAGCATCGACAGTCAATGTTCTCCCGCCTCTACTAAGACTCAGCCCCTTAACGAGAGAATCAGTAACTATTGACTTTCCCGAGGCCAAGCTAACCTCGAGAGCATCAACAGCACTAACTCCCTCAATCCCGACTGCCTCAACACAACTCTTGGAGATAAAAGAGTGGGTTGCCCCGGTATCACATAAAGCAAACACAGGCACATCACATATATGAAGCATCCCAGACATAGTACCTTGGTTCGCATCTGCCTCACGCTGGTTCAGGGCAAACACACGGGCTCTCCCTCCTCCTCCTGGATCTGGGCTTGCTGCTGAAACTGCTGCTGAGGTTGCTGTTGGGGCTGCTGCTGCCCCTGGCCTTTCTCCGAGCAATCAAAGGCCATGTGTCCCTCCTTCCTGCAGTAGTAGCAAATATTCTGACCAGCTAAGCACTGTCCCCCATGAGTCCGGCCGCAGTTGCCACAGGGTGGCCGAGCTCTCGGAGTCTGCTGTGCTGGCTGACGGTCACCTCGTCCACCATTTCCTCCCTTCTTGTTCTGCTGGTTCTTCTTCTTGCCTTCAAACTTTCTCTTACCGCCACTACCAGACGGCTGGGAAGAAGACTGCTGATAAATGGTTGGCTGCACCTGGACTGGCTGAAACGAGGGTGGCTGCACAGAAACTGGCTGAATCATCCTGGACTGAGCCACTGTCTGCTGAGCTGCGTCTAACTCCAGACGCTGACTAGCCGCTATCTGCTGAGCTCTCAGAATGGTCTCTGCATTGGTCAGAGACCCATGGCTACTCAGCACGAAGCGAAGGTCCTTCTGCAGCCCGTTCAGGAAACGACGGGACTTCTTAAAGTCAGTGTCCACCATGTGCGGGGCAAAGTGGCTCAGTCTGGTAAATTCACGCTCATACTCCTCTACGGATAGGTTTCCCTGCTGCAGGGCATAGAACTGCCTCTCCATCTGCTCCCGGAAATGATAAGGGTAGTACCTCTCTGAAATAAGGAGCTTCATCTGCTCCCGAGTCATAGCATCTCTCTCGGCTGTAGTCTTAAGGCGCCAAACATCTGACCACCATCTACCCGCATCTCCTATCATCTGGAAGCGGGCACAGAGAATCTTCTCCTGGTCTGAGTAGTTAAGGACCTCAAAGACCCTCTCGAGGTTCATGAACCAGTCATCAACTGCTTGTGGCCCGTCTGCCCCGGTGAAAGTTGGCGGGGACAGAACATGAAACTGACCCATGATCTGAACATGGTTCTGCCCCTGATTAGGAGGGGGTTGCTGGAAGACAGGGGGATGCTGATGAGGTGGGGGATGCTGAAAGATCGGCGGCTGCTGCTGATTAAGGGGGTCTGGCTGCTGGTCGCCGCCCCTACCTCCTCGGCCTGCTCGTCCGTCTCTACCCCTGCCTCTTCCTCTGGTTGCCATAAGCTGGCAGAAATAGAGGAAACTTGAATTTAATGAAGGAGATCTAACTGAAGTTATAAGAATTTGAGAGGAGAATGTTCTAGGCCCCTAATCTAACTTATAATTATGCAAGTCACAGAAATGCACAACTTAGACATCTCGAATACTTAACTACTAAACTTACCTCGAAGCTGGAGCGGCACGGCAGAGGCGGGTGGTCATATACATACTCAAACTAGAGGATTATGAAAAATTTTCTAACTTTGAAAACTTTGCAAGTCTACAGAACCATAGACCCGCTCTGATACCACACTGTAACGCCCACTTTTGATTTAAAGAAAATAGTAATATTTTCTAGAAAATTTAAACTTTTCAAAAATCTAAAAATCCTTTTTCTTGGGTCGTTACTCATAAAAACTCTTTCTTTTCTGAAAACTTTAACTCTCAAATTGGAGAAAATTGCAAATTTGGTCCCGTTAGATTTAAGTGATCGCAATTTTAGTCCCACCAGGCGCATATTTGGTCCTTAACTATTTTTCGTTGCGATTTTGGTCCCAAATCTAACAGAGTAGATGGAAATCGTTAACGGCTAAAATTGGAGGGAGAATAACATCTGAATGCGCGGGAAATTAGCAGCAACCTCACAGGCACAGAATGGCATAAATGCCTTACTTTTCTTCAGATTTTCCATTCATCTTCACAAATTTAGAAAAAAAAAAAACAAAAAAATGAGTTCTTCAAGTAGTTCAAGAAGAGAGGTCGTTGTTTTTTGTATATGCAAAAAGGTTGCTCGTTTACAAACCTCATGGACTCCTGCCAACCCAGGAAGGAGATACTTCGATTGTGCCGAAAATGGTTGTCGCTTTTGGAATTGGTTGGACCCTTCGATGTGTGCAAGATCGAAACAAATAATCCCCGGTTTGTTGCGTAGAATAAACTGATTAGAAGCTGAAACAAATCGCCAAAATGTTGGATCTGCAGCTGAACTTGAAGAGAAGGAGAAGAACCTGAAAAAGATGAAGAAACTGGAAAAACAAAATGCCCAACTGAAGAAGAAGAATAGAATTTTGCTGCTTTTACTTGTAATCTGTATGGTGACCTTGTTTATCATGAAATAAGCATAGCATAATATGTATCCAAGTAGTTTTCATGTCCTATGTATTTGGTGTAATGATGTATTACTGCTAATCTCAATGAAAATTACACCATTTTGTTGCTAATTTGCCATGAAACAAACACAGGTGCAGAACACAACTGCAACCGCAGAATTACACCAACACCACCATGAAACAAACACAACTGCAGAACTTCAATTGCAATTAGTTAAACCATTGAATTACACCAACTCTGCCATGAAACAAACACAACTGCAGAACTTCAATTGCAAACACAAAACTTCAAGCATGAAACCTCCATGTAAACACATAACTTAAATCCACTTTCAATTAAACACCAGTCATCATGAAATTACACTTTCAGTCATAAAACACTACATTTCAACAAAAGATCCACCTTCAGTCATACAAAAACCAATCACATAATATAATTCAGAGTTCCAAATAGAAGACAGATTTCTGAGTTCACATAATATAAGCATGTTAACAAAACACCCCTTTTCAAAAACCACTCACAATCAGGGGACTAACTATCATTTCAAAAGGTTGAGTTCAAAAGGTGCACAATTTGCAGCAGGAGACTTATATCAAATAACTTGAAGAAGCAGCTCCTCTAGTGCTTTTCCTTGCCTGTTTAAATTAGAGATTGATATCAGAACTTACAAAAAAGTAAAACACAGAAAAAAAAAAGTAAAACACAGAAAAAAAAATCATAAAGAACTTACAATTAGTTTTCTTTGAGGAAAATCATCATTCTGAGTTTGGCTATTGTCATTCTGAGGCTGGCTATCATCGTTCTGAGTTAATGATGGAAAATCATCACCTTGAGTCATCTCTTCATGTTGTGTCTCCATCTCAAAGGCACCATCTGCAATCCCACTTTCAGCTAACTTTTTCCACTCACAACCTCTTTGATTGTGTCCCTTTTGATGACAAAACTTGCAGGACACCATATACTTTTGCCTTGGAAGTTTTTGTGCACCTTTCATTCTTTTTTTTCCATTGCTACTCTCACCTGCTCCCATTCTTCTTAGTTTGGTTGGCCTCCCTCTTTTTTTTTTCCAAAGTTTGGAAGAAGTGGAGGTATGTAGCCTGTCCTATCCCATAGACTAGGCCCAGTTATAGGACTGATAGCGGGTTCATACACTTTAGAATAAGTGTCACAGGAATAACATTCATCCATGCCCTTGTGCTAATAAGGCACTGCATGCATGTTTGCATGGAATTCCTGTCAAGTCCCACTTTCTACAGCTACAACTTCTTTCCTTCAGGTTCACAGTATGAGAAGCACCATCATTACAGTTTAGTTGGTACAACCAGTCATTGGATTTGATTGGGATGCATTCAGAGGCTTTTTCTTCATGTTGTCTACAAGTTTCTTGATCTTGGGGCAGATTTTCCTCCCTTCCCACTTTCTCTCGGCCATATCCCTGTTCTGTTGGAGCCTAGTCATCAGATATTGTCTCACCCATTCCAACATAGTCAATATTGGCTTCTCTCTAGCCTCTAATATGGAGCTGTTGAAAACCTCACAGATGTTGTTCAACAATAGGTCTGACTTAGGAGCTGTTTTGAAGTGGGACTTTGACCATTGGTTTGCAGGTTTATCCTCAAGCCAAACTCTGCAATCCTTGTCAAGTTCACCAATTCTGTTCATTGACTGTTTGAATTCTGAAAGAGTGGTGGCTTTAGCTGCTTTCCATAAAGCCCTTTTGAAGGCTAGACCTCTGAAACCGGCTGTTTGCATATTGGCATGTAAATGCCTCACACAAAATCTGTTATGAGCACCAGGAAGCACATCTTCAAATGTTGGAATCAGACCCTTTTGCTTGTCAGACATGAAAGTCCATTCATCCTCATTCTGAATCATCAAATCTTCCTTCAGATTTTTAAGAAACCAAGTCCATGTCTCTTTGGTTTCACCACCCACCACTGCATATGCTATAGGGTATGGATTATTTGATGGATCCACCCCTACAGCTGTGAGAAGAATGCCTCCATGCTTAGCCTTTAAGTGGCAGCCATCAACTCCCACTAATTTTCTACAACCAGCAAGAAAACCATGTTTTAATGGGGCCAAACAAATGTAGATCTTGTCAAATTTTTTCTGTCCATCAGGTCCTGGAGCATCTGTTAGTGACAATAAAATTGTGCTGCCTGGATTTTTCTGCCTCAGAGCATATGCATAGTCCCACATCTTTGCATATTGGTCAGAATTTGATCCCTCAATTGATTTCAAAGCCAATTGTTTGGCTCTGAAAGCTTTGTCCTTGGACACATGACACTTCAGCCTTTTCACTGCATCTCTTCTGAATCCTTTACGGGATCTCTTTGGATCAGATCTGAAATCCTCTATATACCTCTCTGCAATCCATCTTGCTGTGGTATTTTTTACTTTCCATGTCCTTGCACATGAGTGCTTGTGATTGTAGGCTCTAATTTGGGAGGCCTCTTCATTACACACTTTAAGTGCATTTATAGCCCACTGACAACCATTTGGTTCTTCTTCACACCTAGCATAGATTCTCCTCTTATCATTTTTTGTGATTCTGAGGCTTCTATGAGTCTGAATACCATGAGAAGAAATTGCTTCCTTGAACAAACTCTTGGATGGAAACTTCATTCCAATTGTAAATTGTGGATTCAAAACATCCTCATCCTTAAACTCAGGACTCTCATTCCCCTCTTCATCTTCATCTGAACCCTTCAAACTAGAAAAATCATTATCACTACTATCTTCAGACACAGACATACTACTGTCAGTGGACAACTCAAACTCTGCCCCTTTAACATGTTTCTCCACAAGATCCTGCTCATCCACATACTCATCAATAACTCTTTCCAGCTCAGCATCATCAAAACCACTATCTACCCCTTCTCTATTTACCCCTTCTTTTCTGCCTTCAACATTTTCATCCACATCCAAATCAACATGTTCTTCAAACAGAACATCATCATCAGAGCCACTATCAACATCCATAGTGGAAAAATCATTGTCCTCAGATGAGGCTTCATAACCCTCACCTGCCTCATTAACACCCTCATCTGCCTCATGATCTTTGGAACTCTTATCAAACTCATTCATAATCACACCAACCTCCCCACTGCCATCCTTCCCCAATTCTCTTTCTTCCTTTTCAGCCACTAGATATAATTTCACTTCTCTGTTATGATGCTTATTAACAGTCAACAGAAGATCAGTCTCCATAATCATCTCTCTGTATTGATAGTCCAAGTCAAGTCTATAAATTTTTTTCACCCCACAGTAGCCTAACTCTTCACAGAACCTATAGACATCCCTCATGTTTACTTTGTACTTATCCACATAATCAAATGCACTAATCTCACCCCCAACATACCTCTGCAGCCCTTCAAATATATCATCAGCCAAAATCCCATCATGATGTATTTTGAATGTAAGGTAAAATGGCTTAGTGCCACCTGCATATGCATAAAATGGAACATTTGGTCACATATACAGAAAAAAATTCAGAAAAAGCCCTAATTACTGAGCATGGAGGACCACATGCCTGACAAAATCCCTAATTTAAAAAATTTCATAAAAAACCCTAATTACCCGACAAAGCCCTAATTTTTATCACAAAATTTAGAAAAAAAACCCTGATTACCCAGCTTCTAGCTGAATACCCAAAAAATTCCTATTTTGTATCACAAGATTCAGAAAAACCCCAATTATCACATACCCGACAAAAGCCCTAATTTTTCGAACAAATTCCTAATTACCATAAAAAAATTCGAAAATATGAACGCATCACACAAAGGTACAATCAGAAAAAAAAACATACAATCAGAAAAATTAAAAAAAAGCGCTAGGTTTAGGGATAAATACCGTATGTCGGATTTGGATTTTCGACAGTATCACTTGAGCGGAGCATCGGATTTTCAACTCAATATCGTCGGGTATTCAAAGCAAATTTGAATTTGTAGTAGATTATAGATGTTAATTTTGATTTATGGATTGAATATTGAACCAAATTTTTGAGAATTAGGTTTGAGAGAAATGAACGACCAAATTAGGTTTAACTCTCTCCCTCTCCCTGAATACAAATCGACAGATTTAAATATGGCAAAATAACGACCAAACGCCCACGTGCCCCCCCACGTGAAATTTCCGTCCACTCTGTTAGATTTGGGACCAAAATCGCAACGAAAAATAGTTAAGGACCAAATATGCGCCTGGTGGGACTAAAATTGCGATCACTTAAATCTAACGGGACCAAATTTGCAATTTTCTCTCTCAAATTGACTGGAGACATGCAATAATTCAAAATGCATTAAGTCTCAAAATACTAAATTTCATAATCTTCAAATCAAACATGCAATCCTCTTAAAAATCTAATGTCTCGACATGGGAAATATAGTACTGAAAGAAACTGCAATGTCTGAAATAAATAACTGAATAAAAATAAACTGATGACCACACTGCCCTGCCTCCAGTGCCACCAATCCAGCTGCTTAACCTGAAAGGTTGGTGTGGGGGGTGAGCATAATAATAATCAACGGGCTCACCTGGAGTCTATATAATACGGACATTCGAATTAAATAAAAGATACCGTTGTAAGCAGATATAATACACAAATAATGGTTTCAAAAAGATTTCTAGCAACCAAAGCAGTACTAAGGTGCAACTGAAAAATTCTAGCAACCATCGGAGTACTGCCCCTCAGGTGCACTGGTTGTCTACTTAGCCCTTCGGAGTACTGCTCCTCGGGGGACTAGCTAGCATGCGACATATCTCATCTGGGAACAACTACAGAAATAGCTGTTCATACCGTACGTGATCAATCGTCCGGTATATAACTGAAAAACTGGAAACACATAATTCATGCAAATAACGACAAACAAAAATATCACAGTGTTTAATCAAAATGATGTACTAGATAGACTTCCCCACCTGGATACTCTGGATCTGCTACTGAGATGAGTTGTTGCTTATGTGGAAACTCAAGGGCTCGACTCCTCGGAATCTACATGAATTAAGCGATACTCGGATAAATAACTAATTCTGATTTGGTAAATTAAATTTACCAGTTGAAGGATTTTCTAGCTTAAGCTTCATGACTTGTAGACTTTATGCTCTTTCTTAGATGTTGGAACTCTCGACTCGGAATCTTTAAAGATTCTTGGAATTAAATCTTTAAAAATCTATAATTAGCCTCGACTCAAAAATCATTTTAAATCTCGGGATATCTTTTAAAAAGGGCTTTCGAAACTATTAAAAAAATTGGTTCGGGATTGGAAAAAGGAGTTGACCGCGAAGGACGGGACGCAGGGCTTTGTAGGTCGCGGGAGTCTTCTTCGCGCGGCAGGGTCGGCAGTAGGGCGTCGCACAGGGTGCTATCACACGGGCCTCGCGGCAGACGGCGTACGCGGCAAGCGCCGGCTGCCCGCCTGCTTACGGGTGCGCCTGCGTGCTCGCGGTAGTGGCCTGGCAGCATCCCGACTGTCGTGACCCGACACTATGCTTCGGGTTTTCCCGACAACTTCCTTGACCCAACGACACATCTTACGACCAACTTTTAAAAACATTTGGAGTCCATAATACCATATTTTTCAACTTAAAATGGCCTAAAATAATTTATAAAATTCCATTTTTCTCAATTTATTTCTAATGTAAATGACTCCATTTAAACCAAAACTGAAAGCATATAAACCCAATATTATCAGGCCTAAAAACATAACAGAGGCTTAATATACTGAAAAAAATATCATACCTGTTCCAATCTCCATTTGAAAATAAAGGGTTCAACATGTGTAACACCCCGCCTTATCATGAAATCAGAGTGCGAAAATCTCGCAAAGTTATTAGAAATAAAATCTTTTACTTTGCGAAAATTGATTCGGGGTGCTATCGTAAAACGTGACTTATTTTGGAAAACCGTTATTTTTATTTTTAGCAAAATCATACGGTTTATTAAAAGCATAAATTTTTCCAAAAGTCCGGTCAAAACATAAGTTCATCAACGTCAAAATCAGCGGAAACGTAAAATTGTCATAATATATACAATCATATCATAAAGGTCCTGAGGCATCCGTCAGCTCACGCTCCCGGCCCGACATCCTGACCTGAAAAACATGATAAAAGTGGGAAGTGAGCACTATGGCACTGTACTCCGTGGAAACTCATACTAATGTAAACATTGAAAATAATAA
>CACSLK010031421.1:19811625-19825125 GCA_902706635.1 Striga hermonthica | reverse complement strand
AAAAAAAAAAAAAACCAATCCCTAAACAGAATAAATCAAGTAAAATAAACGCCCTCAGATTTGTTTTTTACTCAAAGAATGAACGGTCTGAAGTAGAGACATTTTATATAAAAATTTCAGTTGGAAGAAAGAGCGTTGTATTAGATTGGACTACATCTGTTTTTTTCCCCCTCTGGTGAGTATACTTAGTAGTAATTGGTAGCCAGAAACAAAAAATACTGCAACAAAATGATGAATTCCAACGTAAATATATTATAATAGAATTATCATATTTCTCTGCTATTATTTCCGTTGGAATTTTTCACTAGATTCCAACAAATATTTCAAAGAAAATATTACGCTCGAATAAGTTTTTTCATTGGAAATTTGTTGAGTTTTTTACGCTTCCAACCAGGGGCGGAACCACCCTAAAGCTAGGGTGGGCTCCAGCCTCATGTAATTTTTTGCTACCCTTATTTTTGCTAATCTTATTTTCTAAAAAAATTTATACATAGACCCATTAGCCCCATGTAATTTTTTATATAGCCCCATTTAATTTTTGAGCTGAATGACTCAAGATTATCTTCATGTTAAAATTTGTTATCTGACAACAATAGTTGAAAAATGATGATTATAGTGAGAAAAAAAGATAATCCTTTATTGTCAAATAACAATTGTGACCTTATTAGATTTTTATCAATTGAGTTTATAATGTGGCCCAACACATGTCTTTAAATTTTTAATGGGTTGACTTGACAAATATCAAATGAGCTGGATAATTAAGTTTGACACTGACTTTTCCAGCTGGCTATTTAATTCAATTCGTCTCATTCCACAGTCCGTTATCCATTTTCATTTATTATTTTTTTCTTTCGCCTCCAATAATTAATTCGACATCATTTCCTAGACAAAGAGAAAACTCGTACAGAATTGATTGCAAACATGTTCGACTTTATTTGTTTGATCGACAAGTTCGATTAACTATTTGAGTTTGGCTTGTTTAACTATATAAGCGATTCGAGATTGAGTTTTTCCAATTCAAACCGACATGTGTTAGCAGATAATTTGTTTATCATCATAACCAAAACTAGTTACAGGCCGAAACCGTCGATATCGGGCCGAGAGTTGGAAGAGCATGAACCGACGCGAACATATATGAACCGACGCGAACATATGTACGGGTCGGTTCATTGAATTGTCGATTACTGGTCGTCCGGTTCATTAAAAAATACAAAATAATTAGAATAATATTTAAAAAAAACGAACCTCGGGTTCCGGTTCCAGTTCGGAACCAAAACTGCACGTTCAAAATGTATAAACTATAAAGTATTGTACATGAACCGAACTGGTCAAAACCACGGGTTTGTTCAAGACCATGGTCAACGGGTCTGCTTGTGTCGGTTTGGGCAGAACCGACATTCTGGGTCGGCCCATGACCATGTCTACAAGGTTCCAATAATAGCTACAATATGCAGCCCCAGGTTAAAAAAATTCCTGGCTACGCCCCTGCTTCCAACGGTTGAAGTATGGGTGGAAATAAAAATTACAACATAAATTGCATGTTCTAACGGAAATTCCTACTGTAATAAAACGTTGGAAAAATGTCCGTTAGAATCATCAATTCAAATGTAATCTCATTCCAATAGAATATTTTCATTGCAACCATTCAAACGGAAGCTATACCATTGGAATATTTATTGATATTTTCATTAGAATATATTAGGGGGTGTCTATATGTACACCCCCTTGTGTGTAAAAAATGGGTGTACACATAGCATTGCCCTTTGTGTAATTTATTAAAAAGGGGTGTACATATAGCATTGCCCATATATTATTGTTGGAACATGACAATTTTTTTTTTTTTTTTTTTTTTTTTTTTTGTGGTAATAGATTTAGTTAATATGTATTAAAATGGGTAAAATAAATGGTAAAACCTGATTGAACTGATAGTTTGTCCGATATGATTATATGTAGGAATTTAAAACCCTAGACTTTAGTCTTTGTATACTTGTAATTAAAATAATACTAAAATGTAAAATTATGACTATCCCAATCCTTCTTTACAGATATACCCTAAAAAGAAATCATAAATATATATGTCTCCACTAACATTAAACTTTTGATTATTATGTCAATTTTTCTGGACCTTCACTACTCTATACAGTAATGTTGAGTTTTCTGAATCTATAAATCAACTTCTTGTACTTCGTAATTCTATATATCAAATTTTGGTGTTCCATAATCCTATTTGTCAATTTATGATGATTTAGAGTTAGTCCATGTAGATGTAAACTTCTATCAAGGTCTATTAGCACTTTTAAAATTATAAACTACTTGACTAACTTAAACTACAAAAATATTTTAAATGTCACTAACATTTGTATTTCGACTTTTCATATATAATATCTCACATTAATTATTTTCAAATGAACTACAATATGATATTCATATTGCATATAAAATAAATATTTATATTCAACTTAATAATAAAAATTAAGTTATCTAGTAATATTAATTAAAAAATAACAAAATTTATTTATCAATTAAATAAATTTATCTACAAATTTATATTTGTTATAAGATATGAGTTAGAGAAGTTCTATAACATAAGATGGGTAAGTTGTACAGGGTGACGAGTCTCGTTTTACAAAAAACGAGTACGTATCCGTGCGATGCACGGGACATAGATATTAAATGAGTTATTTTTACATTCTCTGTCAGTTTAAGTCTAAAAAGCAATAGAGTTGTCATCTATTTTCCATATCTCTTTTAATCAACTTTAACTCAAAAAATAATAAAAAAAAAAACAATAGGGTTATTATCTATTTTTCACTTTTAATCAGCGTTGTTTGCTTAGCCAGAACATTAAATATGAGCATGTTAAGGCTAGCTTGTAAGATAATTATATACTATGTAACTAACACATATATGCTAATATAAATTTGATATTAGTATATATATTTATTCCTTGGTATATGAAAAAATAACAGTTTTACTTAATTATTATTTTATTATAAACTTTGGTCATATAATATTATTGTAATTTATAAAAATTATAGAAGTTGTACGCTTTTTTTTTTTATTTTATGTTATGAAAAACATTTAACACGCCAGTATTATTTATTTATGCAATCAATTTAAAATATGTAAATAAATTTAATAATAGATAGTATATAAATATTTTACAAAATATACACATATGTTTTTTAAGAATTTAATTATGTATACTAATTAAACAACTTTGATTTAGCAATTGTCAAAAACTCAATCCTTTCTATAATCAAAATTTCTCTTATTTGCATATACTCTGCATGAAAATATATTTTAGAAGAATTTCCTTATAGAAAGATAACAAATTAAAGAAATGATAAAAAAAAAAAACAATCATGGTTGCCAATAATATACAAATAAATCTGAAGAAAAATTAATATATTTCAATTTTTGTTTTGACAATTAGTAAAATTATTTAATGTAGATGGTCATGATCTCTTAAATGATAAATTACATTAATTTGTAGAATAATTTATTACATATAACAAAATAAATCTTAAGAAATAAATATATTACTAATGATTAATTCATCAACTTGGTTTAGTCTGATTAATTAGAAGAAAATTTGTTACCTAACATGTTACAATTTTCTATAAATATTGGATAAAAAGTGAATATTTGAAAAAATAATATTATTGTTGGAACTTAGATTATGTTGTAATCTTTATCTTGATCAAAATATTATCAATATAAATAACAGAAAATCAATATTGTAAATTATTATTATGTATATCAATGAAATTATGAAAGATATTAATAAAGTTATTTAAGAAAACAATATTTTTTATCATATCGGATTAGATCTTATTTCAAAACATGTATATAGAAGCAATTAATGCATATATTAAGGAAGTTTCAAAAAAAAAGTATGCATTAATTGCTTCCAAAAAATTTTTCTATTATTTTTAGTAAATAGTTGTTCTTATTATTATATATATAGATAATAAAGTAACTTTTAAAATTATTTCAAATTTCACAAAATGACTAATACATCTTCATTAATTAAAATATAACTTATTTAACTATCAATCCGTATAATATACATATGTTGTACTAGCTTTAAATTAATTAACAACTCAATTAACAACAAACTATGCATAATAGTTTGAAAGATCTTTCATTCCTTATTTCAACATAGATATTGAATGATTGTAGTCTTAATTTCACCTTTAAAAAGGCTACGGCGTGATATTACACTTTTGAATTTTTTGGCGTTCATATAAAATTTCCATATATTTTTTAGAGTAGGTTTTGACCTTCATCACAATTTATGGCTTTTGACTCTTTCCCGAAAAAGACGTACGTTGTCGAATAAGTAAGGTTAAAATAGTTACAATGTTTGTACCAAAAAATTGTAAGAAAAATTAGTTTTATACCGATTTACAGTTCCATTTTTTGTAAGTGGAAGACATACAAAATTCTCAAAATCATTTTAAGGTGAATGAGAAATTAATTCTAAGTCGTATATGAGGGAAATGTAAGGTTGAATAAATGAGTTTAAGCAACTCATATTATTGGATTCGTAAAACATAATGTCTTTGACGAAGGTTAGGATCATTCAAACGAGAACTGATCATGCAGCTTGCATGATATAACTCCAGAAGTGTTCGTTGGGGACGATGAAGGAAAAAACGAAACTCGATTCTGAGTCCGTATGAGCTAAGACGAACCCGAGGCGCGCGAGCGCCCACGCAACATTTGGTGACTATAAGGTGTCTTTTGGTCTCTAGATACGTCCATTTTCGTTCGGGTACGTCCCAAAAGGTGTCTTTTAACAGTTAAACCTATTGGAGTGTTTTCATACATCTATAAATCTCACATACTTGAAACCTTTCACAACTTGAAAAATTAGAGAACTCTTCCGTTACTTTTCAAAGATCATAAAACATATTGCGTTCTTTGACTTTTTCATTGAGTCTTGAGAGTTTCAAACAATAGTAGTGTTCGCTGAAGTCTTGTATATTTGAAGTACCGCTATATACAAGTCCAAAGTCGTTGTATCTTGGATGCATTTGTCGTTAACCGTGGGTATTTTACGGGACAATTACGTCTTAAGGAGAACGTAATTATTACGTGCCTGACTTTGATTTTTGTTTTGTATTCCTCATTTTCCTTAAGTCATTTTTTTAGATTCACAAGACACACAAATTAAAAAAATAAAAAAATAGTGACAATGTTCAAGAATCTATTTTCAATAAATGAGAAATTAATACATAAGATTGCGTTGAAGATAGACCCACTTATTGATGTTGCATGCCTCAATATTCAACTCTAGTGAAGAATTTCGAGCCGTCAAATTATAATTACTCATTTGAATGAGTGTATTGATTCCACACCTCAAAACCGTGGGCACTAAGTTAAAGTTCACCCTTGGTTTTGAAATATAGTTAAAATCCACTCTTGGTTTTAAAATCCACCTAAAAAATTATGCTTAATTAGTATAAAGTTTAATATTCACTTTAATATAATAAATACTTGTTATTTTATAAATCTAGCAATATATATACATCATTATTTCAAAATTTTATGTAAAAACACGTACATTAATGAATAACCATTTGATGCACGAAAATCAATATATTAGTACAAGAATTAAGTTTATAAATAAACATATTAAAAATTTAGAGGAATATTAGTACAAGAATTAAGTTTATAAATAAACATATTAAAAATTCTCCTCTAAATATATTACTTTACTATAATTTTTTAAGTTCCTATTAACAAATAATGCTTTTGTAAAAGAATTAGCATTTAGTAATTCTCATGGATACCTGAATTAAGGTATATTTATAATTATGTCTAAATTATAAATTAAAAGTTCACAAATCATTATCCACCTATATATAATTTGTGTCACAATACATCTAGGACAACCGAGATCGAGGAAGGGGGAAGATTCCATCTGGGCAGTGGTGGACCATTTGACTAAGTTCGTGCATTTTTTGCCGGTGCGGACAACTATGAAGATGGAGGAATATGCCCGGCTATACATCAAGGAGATAGTCGACTCCATGGAGTGTCCATGTCGATCGTATTAGACCGAGACACACGATTCACTTAACGATTTTGGCATACTTTGCAGCGAGCCATGGGACGAGGTCGAAGTTTAGCACAACCTATCACCCCCAAACTGATGGACAGTCGGAGTGTACGATCAAGACACTAGAGGACTTGTTGAGGTCTTGTGTGCTTGACCGAGGTGTCACGTGGGAGAAATCCGTGTCTTTAGTGGAGTTGTATTGATTCAGATGGCTCCGTACGAGGCTTTGTACGGGCGCAGGTGTAGAACAATTTTGTTCTGGGATGAGGTCGGCGAGAGGAAGGTTTTCGGGCCAGAGATTTTAGGAATAGCACGGAGCAGGTCGACGAGATCCGAGCGAGGATCAAGTTTGCCCAAGGCCAGCATAAGTCCTACGCCGATAAGAGGAGGAAAGATCTTCGTTTTGAGGTTGACGACGAGGTCTTCCTGAAGGTATCACCGATGAGAGGGGAGGCTCGTTTCGGGAAGATGAAAAAGTTATAGCCTCGATTTGTGGGTCCACTTCAAGATACTCGACCGAGTTGGCAACCTAGCCTATCGGTTGGCTCTACCACTGGAGTTTTCAGGAGTGCACGACGTGCTTCACGTCTCTATATTGAGAAGATACGTCACGAAATGTTCACCAGTTGAGGAACAGGGAGGTGACGCTCGTAAAAATCTTGTGGAGCCGCCATGGCGATGCCGAGGGGATTTTGAAGAACGAGTTTGAGATTAGGGTAAAGTACCTGAATTCCATCTTTTGAGTTGTACTTTGTTTTAGGCTATGTTTGGTAAACCAAATAAGCTAGCTTATAGCTTATTTGGTTAGCTTATAAGCTTCCTGTATTCAAATAAGCCCCGTTTGGTAGGACGAGCTTATTTAAAAAGCTCGAGCTTATTTGATAAGCTTGTTTAGGTAGTTTTTCAAATAAGCTAGTTGAATTTTATATTCCAGCTAGCTTATCAGCTAATTTTACCAAACACTTTTATCATATAAGCTAGCTTTTCAGCTATAAGTCATAAGCTATAAGCTCGAAAATTACATATAAGCTATAAGCTAGCTTATCAGCTATCAGCTAGCTTACAATCTAGTTTTACCAAACATTGCCTTAGTGCTCTGAGTTTTACAATTTCTGAGGATGAAAATCTTTTGTGGAGGGTAGATTTCCTTCTACTCCGCTGGCCGAAGTGTTCCGATCTTAGAATGGTCTACGTCAACGGGTAGAACTTATCGAGGTGAATCTCCCCTTAAAATTTCATTCAAAAATCCATTCGGGAAGGCCTTCGATTTGACCTTCAAATGCATTTTTTCGGCGATCCGTGAGGGCTATGAAAAATCCGGGAGCACCATTGGAAACCTCTCATCCAGACAAGTCTACAAGGTTCCACCTCCGCTGGCAGCCGCCGCCAGCTATAGCGAAGAGTCCTCCGATTGGAAAGATCATTACATCATCGCGAAGCTCTTGTCGTGCTCATTATACTCTTTAAATTTTCAAGCAAAAATTCCACCGGGAAGGCTGTCAATTTTGCGGTCAAAGATTTTGGATCTAAGAATTTTTGGGTCAACATCGGTCTTCTCCTCTAATTTTCCGACGATTTCCAGTGAACCACTTCAAACCGACAGTACCATCGAGTTCTCCTCGCCGAGGTGCATCATCGACCAGTCATCTTCGCAAGAGCCGGCAACCATTCGTCAGAATCGTTTTTCTGGCGAGTTGTAGCGCTGCCTGTGCAACGCTCAGTGTGCAACTTCAGTCAGCACTGGGCCCACCGTGGAGGCCCAGTCGGGCCCGGAGAAAGAGCCCAGGTGTCTGCTAGGAAGTCTAGTGTAAGGAGCCCGACGACTAAGCCCAGCACGACCCAACCAACATATCACTGGCCCATTCTTGCAAGCCCGTCGCGCTGGAGAAGGAAAAAACGTGTGGGCCACGCCTAGCCCGTGCGGCCTGCGTTTCTCACGTTAGAAGCCCGTATCCAGCCCGCGTGCGGCCCGGCTCCAGCCCGTGCTGTGGCCCGTGTCCTCACAGGTGCCGAGCCTGCGAGAAGCCCATCCGGCTCGCGTTCCTATATTCTTCCACCAGGCCTAAGAGTGGGAGCGCAGTGCGTGTCAAGTCAGCCCAACGCGGCCCATTTCATGCTTTATGCCCCCAGCGTGGCCCAGCAAGAACCAAATTGGTCCAAAAGCCCCATTTCGTTCCCAAAACTAATTCAGGATGATTCTATGCAGATGGGGAGGTAAATTTTGGTAACATTATTGTGGTGAAAGTATGTGACTGATTTAAATTATGGGCTCGAGGATTTTTAAATAGGAGAAATTGAAAAATTATTTGATTTGTTTGTGGAGATATTTGGTTTTCATTGAGATATTATTTGATTTGTTCGTAGAGATATTATTTGATTTATTTGTGGAGATAATTGATTTGTTCGTGGATATATAATATATTATTTGATTTATTCATGGAGATATTTGAATTTTAGTGGAGATTATTTGATTTATCAGTGAGATAATTGATTTGTTCGTGGTAATATTATTTATCCGTGGAGATATTTGATTTGTTCGTGGAGATATTATTTGATTTATTCATGGAGATATTTAATTTGTTTGTGGATATATTTGATTTATTCGTTAAGATATTATTTGATTTGATCGTGAAAATATTTAATTTATTCATGGAGGTATTTGATTTATTCCTGGAGAAATTATTTGAATAAAGATAGACGCGGTCAATGATTTCAAGTTGAGGATATTTTGTGGGCGTGTATCGCATGTTTGGTGCATTTACCGGTGGGCTCGAAGAAATGGATTAAAATTATAATTTGATATTCGATATATTCAGAGCCTCTCTGAAAGTGTGGAATTTTGTTTGAATCGATTATTCATAATTTTTTAAGCATGTAATTGTTCGAGCATGTCTTAAATCGAGGCGATTGTGATGTTTGTATTTAATCTCCTTTTTTTAGCGTGGAGAACTGCAAAATAGGTGATGTGAATATATTTTTTTGCGTGGAGAATTGCATAATAGGCGATGAGAATATAATGTGGATAATGATATCTCTTTGAATTCTTGTCAAGAAAACAACGAAATAACCCGACCCCTGACAAGCTATTGTGGTTGAGACGTTGAGTTTCGAGGACAAAATGAACGCGCATGAATCTGTCAAAACATGGTGATAATGGGAGACGAGTTCTGATAGTGCCAATAAGCGATGGAAGTCTCAAAGTCCAAAATAACCCTCTTTTGGGTAGGTAAGATAATTAGGAGTGGTGCCCACGCCCTTCAAGTATGAAACTAATCTCTACCCTTGTCGGCGGTCAAGTTTGGTGGACACAATTTATTGACACATTGAGTCTCTTAGCAATATTTTTTGGAAAAATGATCATCGTTTGAATATTTTGGGCCAAGTGTTACTGAGATTGTGGTATATATGGATATGTTGAGAATTATTATTTGGGTGACTAACAAAATTCAAAAAATGGGGTGTACGGGGAGCCTTGAACAAAAATCAGGCATAACTAAGGCCTTCGGGCTGGCCAGTTTCGATTCATCATGACCAAGGAGCTCGATTGAGTTCTTGCTGAAGAAGTTACATGAGCATGTGGACTGGATATTTACATACAATGCTTGATTGCGATGAGGAGTGGACAATGGAGGGTAAGCGGTGATGCATGTCGTCATGTACAAACGGGAAATAGAGGTCGAAAAATAAGCTTGATTTTTTTCATGTTCGATATAACTGTGCATTTGATGGGAGAAATGAAAATGATCGATTATTATTTTATCTTGTGGTGTTTGGTGTGTTTTTTTTCGACCCCAGTGGCAGGTCGAAGTGTTCGAGCTGTTTGAAAAAAAAGCCACCACGACTAAGGTCGCGAGACTGGGTGATCGCAGGTATCGACCACTCCTCCGAGGGTGAGCATGTGTTCGACGACAAAAATCTACCACGACTAAGACCGTGAGGCTGGGTGGTGGAATGTATCGACTACTCATTCGAGGGTGGCATGTGTTCGACGACAAAAATCCACCATGACTAAGGCCGCAAGGCTAGGTGGTCGCATGTATCGACCACTCCTTCTAAGGTGGGCATGTGTTCGACGATAAAAATCCACCATGACTAAGGTTGTGAGACTGGGAGGTTGCCTGTATATAACACTCCTTCGAGAGTGGGCAAGTGTTCGACGACAAAAATCCACCACGACTAAGGTCATGAGGTTGGGTGGTCGCATGTATCGACCACTCCTTCGAGGGTGGGAAAGTGTTTGACGACAAAAATCCACCATGAATAAGGCCGAGAGGCTGGGTGGTCGCATGCATCGACCACTCCTTCCAGGGTGGGCATGTGTTTGCCGACAAAAATCCATCATGACTAAGGCCGCGAGGCTGGGTGGTCGCATGTATTGACCACTACTTCGAGGGTTGGCATGTGTTCGACGACAAAAATCCACCACGACTAAGGCCGTGAGGCTGGGTGGTCGCATGTATCGACCATCCCTTCGAGGGTGGGCATGTGTTCGATGACAAATATCCACTATGACTAAGGCCTTCAGACTGGGTGGTCGATCCTAGTGTTGGGTCGATGAAGACACGGAGTTTATTCCACGACCTCGGTGAAAAGTCGATGATTTTTACTTAAATTTGCTTACGTCAAACTTATTTTTCGACCTCAGTGGAAGGTTGAGGGTGTCCATTTGGAAAAATTCAAGGTGTATTTGTAGACCTTGGTTGCAGGTCGATTATTTATTTGAATTTTCTTATGTCGAATTTATTGTCGACCTCAGTGGCAAGTCGAGGGAGTTTATTTGGTGCAATTCAGGGAGATTATTCGAGGACCTCGGTGGCAGGTTGGTGATATTTAATTGATCCAATTTTGCCGAATTTATTTTTCGATGTTAGTGGCAGGTCGAGGGAGTTCATTTGGAACAATTCAAGGAGTTTATTTGCATACCTCGGTGGTAGGTCGATGATCTTTATATGATTTTGGTTTTCTCGAATTTACTTTTCGACTTCAGTGGCAGGTCAAGGAGTTCATTTGGAGTTGTTCATGGAGATTATTGGCAGACCCCGGTGGCAGGCCGATGGCTTTTACTCGACTGAGTTTTTGTCGAATTTATTTTTTGACCTCAGTGGAAGATCGATGGAGTTAACTTGGATAAGTTCACGGAGTCAGATCATTCAATTTTTGACCTCAGTGGCAGGTCGAGAGGGTTTCGACCTCTCGAGAGAATAAACAACAATGTTGAATTTTAAATTTTGAACTGAGGGGCACGAGATGGTCGAAAAGGTTTATCTCTGATAGAAGAGTACTCAAACATGGTGGTCAACCAACAACAGACGTGAGTTCAAATTTTCAAATTCAAGACTTCGGGTAGAGATCGACAAACCTATTAAAGTATCATGGATTTCCAAGTAAGCATATCGAGAAATATCAAAGGAAGGTCGACATTGCAAAATGAAGAGCAAAAGAATCTACTCTAAGAATCAAGGTTTGACCTGAATATGGCGTCTGGTCGTTTGGCTTTTGGTGTTTTACCCTAGTGGTGGGTCACTCAGTTTTTGACCTCAGTGGTCATTCGGCTTTCTGCGTTCGACCCCAATTGCGGTTCACTCAGGTTTTAACATCAATGGTCGTTCAGTTTTTGGAGGACCCCAGTGGTGGGTCACTCGATTTTCAACCTCAATGGTTGTTCGGTTTTTGGTGTTCGACCCCAGTGGCGAGTCACCCGATTTTTGACCTCAGTGGTTGTTTAATTTTGGTGTTCGACCCCAGTGGTGGGTCACTCTATCTTCGACCTCAGTGGTCATTCGGTTTTTTGTGTTCAACCTCAGTGACGGGTCACTCGAATTTTTACCACAGTGTTTGTTCGACTTTTGTTGTTCGACTCCAGTGGCGGGTCACTCGATTTTCGACAGCAGTAGTCGTTCGTCTGGTGTTTGAACCCAGTGGTGGGTCACTTGATTTTTGACCTCAGTGGTCATTCGGTGTTCAACCTCAGATGCAGGTCTTTCGGTGTTTGACCTCAGAGGCAAGTCTTTTGATTTTCGACCTCAGCGGTAGGTCACTCGGTGTTCATTTGGGTCCCGGTGCTCATTGGAGGTTTGGTGACTATTTGGTGGTCGATGATTTATTCAAATTATAACCTCAATGGAAGGTTGACAGGAACAGCTCGAAAAGGCATTTCGCTCTTGGATCGAGTAATGCTTACTCGACTAGCGTTGATTATTCTCTTGAGATTTGAAGTTTTGGAGTGATATTGATTTAGACCTCCTATAAAAGGGGGCTAAGGTATTTCATAACCTCATTCTCTCTACATTGATTATTCTCTTGAGATTTGAAGTTTTGGAGTGAGATTGATTTAGGCCTCAGAGGCACGATGCCGGGACAACTCCCAGTGTTGGCTTCTTGCAGGTACAAAGGTCGTTGGAGTTGAAGGAGCTCTGGTGAAACTCATTTCACCAACACATATATTATTGTTATTCATTATAAAAGTTATTGAAGTTATACGTCTTCTTTTTCTTTTTATTTTATGTTATCACAAATATTTAATGAAAGTTAGTGTTATTTATTTATGCAATCAATTTAAAACATGTTAATAAATTTAAAATTAGATAGTATATGATTTTTTTACAAAATATACATACATGTTTTTTTTGTCAGAATTTAATTATTTATAGTAATTAAACAACTTTGATTTAGCAAATGCCAAAAACTCAATCCCTTTTGTAATCAAATTTTTTTAATTTGCATTATAAGGATTTATAATATATTTAGCGTACTCTGCATGAAAATATATTTAGATGAATTTCATTATAGAAATAAATCAAAATAAAGAAATGATAAAAAAATAATCACGGTTGCCAATACTATACAAATAAACTCTAAAGAACAGTTATTAATATATTTCAATTTTTGTTTTTGACCATTAGTAAAATTAATTAATGTATATGGTTATGATCTCTTAAATGATAAATTATATTAATTTGAAGAATAATTTATTTTTTATATATAACGAAATAAAACTTAAGAAATATTATTTTGCCAAATATTAATTCATCAACTTGATTTCATCTTTTTAATTGGAAGAAATTTTTTGACCTAACATGTTATGATTTGCAATTATTATTTTTGGACAAAAAGTGAATATTTGTGAAAAAAAATTAATATTATTGTTAGAACATTAAATATGTCGTAATATTTATATTGATTAAAATATTATCTATATAAATCACGGAAAATCAATCTTGCAATTTATTATAATGTATATCAATGAAATTATTGCAAGTATCAATAGAATTATTTAATGAAACAATATTTTTGATCATATCTGATTTGATCTTCTTTCAAAACATATATATAGAACAATCAATGCATATATAAAAAAAGTTTCCAAAAAAATATGCATAAATTGCTCCCAAAAATTTGTACTACTATTTTTAGTTAATAGTTATTCTTAC
>CACSLK010031421.1:19777946-19805891 GCA_902706635.1 Striga hermonthica | reverse complement strand
TATATATATATAAAGTAATTTTTTATAATTATTTCAAATTTCAAACAATGACTTATATATCTTAAAAAATTTAAATATATATTTTTTAACTACCAATCCATATAATATACATATGTTGTAGTAGCTTAGATTAATTAACAACAGTTTGAAAGATCTTTCATTCCTTATTTCAACATAGATATTGCATGATTGTAATCTTAGTCTCATCTTTAAAACAGATACGGCGTGATATTACACTTTTGAATTTTTTGGCATTCATAAAAAATTTCCATACATGTTTAGAGTAGGTTTTGACCTTCATCACAATACGGCATGATATTACACTTTTGATTTTTTGGCATTCATAAAAAATTTTTCATACATGTTTTGAGTAGTTTTTGACCTTCATCACAATTGACCGTTAAAGTTATGGCTTTTGACTCTTTTCAAAAAAGACATCGAATAAGTAAGGTTAAAATAGTTACAATGTTTGTACCAAAAAAATGTAGAAAAAATGGTTTTGTACCGAGTTACGGTTCCATTTTTTTTTTTTTAAGTGGAAGACATAGAAAATTCTCAAAACTATTTTAAGGTGATGAGAAATTAATTCTAAGTTGTATATGTGGGAAATGTAAGGTTGAAGCAATGAGTGAAGTAACTCAAATTATTGAATTCGTAAAACATCATGTCTTTGACGAATGTTAGAATAATTCAAATGAGACCTGATCATGCAGCTTGCATGATACAACTCAAGAAGGGTTCGTTGGGGACAATGTAGGAAAATACATAACTCAATTCTGAGTTCGTATGAGCTCGTACGTGTTAGATATTCGTACGAGCCTGTGGCGCGCGGGCGCTGATATAGCCAAACCTTTGGTAAACCGATTATAGCGGCTCAACCGGGAAAACAAACAAGTTATCTGAGCCAATTCGACTCGCAAAAATAGTTCATAAAGGATCTCATCTCGATACTCGACATTACAACAGGGGAAGTAGATCAACAAGGGTTTCCATCCGTGTTAGAGTCGACTCCCATGAGTCGACATCCACAGGATGGCCGTCTAAGCCATTATTATAGAGGAAGTTGACATCTATGAGTCGACTTCCCTAAATTGCCCTAATCAAAGTCGACTTACCTCGATAAGAGGGCGAGAACATTTCAAGGATAGGTCATAGTGTCCTAATACTCTCATAAGCTCTAAATTGACCTCTAGCCACTCGAGGTCGACTCTTTACACCTCGAAATAGGAGTAGACAACGACTCAGGGTACTTCACAAAATTTAGGCTAATTTGTTGGGTAAGTAAGAATCTTTATTGGATAAGATGGAATCTCAAGATGAATCGGATCTGACTAAGAGGTGTTAAGGACATAAGCAAACCGAGCAAAGAAGCCAGTAGACCAGGGGCATTATAAGTATGTCAAGGCAAGTATTTCCCTCTATAAAAGGGGGATAGGTAATGCCAAACCCTAACTCTACTCTCTCTATTCATTTCCATCTTCCGCACTGGGCGGAGCTCTTTCACCTCTTTTCGATATTGGCTTAAGCGTCGGAGGTTCTACGTCGTAAACACTTTCGGTGCTGAGTTCTTGTAGGTGTTTGTGAGGGTTTAGAGGAGATTTGTAGGCGGTTCAAACTAATCAGAGCCCATCTCTTTCGGTTCACTCCAGATCTAGGAGAAGACCCATCATTTGGTGCCGTCTGTGGGGAGCTCTTGAAGGAACTAAGAGCTTTGCACCTAACTCTGATCTGTTTGGAGATGGCTGGAAGGAAGGTTTTTAGAGGAATTTGAATGAGGATTTTAGGAGAACATGTACAGACATGAGGCCCCCAATGATTCCTAGCCCTAAACCAGTGGTGCTGATGTTTTGTTTTACGCTGTTAGAGGACATGCGCCACTAGGAGTACGTGTAGAAGTGGAAATGCCCATTAACCCATTGGGGGTAAAAATTTTGGTGCTATCACAAGGAGGAGTAAGCCAGATGCAGGGCCTAAGTGCAGTTGTCGAAGGGCGATAATCGAGGGAAGTACCTAAAAATGTCGAAAAATAGTTGGATGGAGTGGTGGAGCAAGGAGTGAGAGCACTGCCTCCCCTCGAGGAGGAAAGATTGACTATCACTAGGAGCGAGATGCAGAAGATGATTGCAGAAGCAGTGGCTGCCCAACTCAAACAGACGACCCAAGTTGAGCAGCAACCAAGGGTCGAGCAGCAGCCCAGGGTCGAGCCCTTTGGGATCTATGAGGATCTCGTTATGTACAAATCACGAACTTAATAATAAACGTAAACTAATGTGCAACGGATCTAAAGTTTTGACAAAGAAAACTTACGACTTAAAATTTATGACGATCTGGTTGATCTTCAAAGGGATGACCGGAAAGAACATACGAACTGGATTGGACCATGAACGAAATGTCGGGCTCACAATCGGGTCAGGTGTGTAAGATCGACGGGTTGGGACTACCGAACGCTGGACGCGTAACGTCGCGGTCGTGCGTCGCGGGGCTGCTCCAAGCAGAGCATATGGTACACGTCGAGCTCGGTTGGCTCAAGGGGGGTCGGGCTCGTCGGGTCGGCGGTCCAGCGGGTTTGGCTCGTTACGAGTTGATTCCGGGGTTGATTATATATATATGTATCTCAATAAAACACGGGATCTTCTACTGCATATCTCAAACACCCTTCTTATACTGGTATCAGTGGAGCAACAAAAGAAGATAAAACTCGAACAAGAACTGAGAGAGGGAGGGGGGGTGCGTTTTCACGTGAATTGTGAAAATCTGTTTTTTTTCCCATGAGCTTAATGGTGTGTATATAGAGCTACAGTAGGGACCCTTAGGAGATTAGAAATAGGGCTCCTTAATTAATTAAAATACTTGTGGGCCAAGACCACAATTCTAATTAACTAAATAATAATATTATTGCACTCCATTTTCCTAGCCCAATTTACAATTGAGACTCCAATAACAATTACTCGAATTTTCTCCCTGTGTTTAAGATATAATGTCCATTAATTAATATTTCCAGATAAACCATTTTTTTTTTTTTACGAAACGAAAAAGATATTATAACTCAAAAAAAGAACCAAGTTCGAGCAATACAAACACAACCGAAACAGAAAAATGAAAAGACACGCATCAAGCGGCCTAGAACCTCAACCAACCTACTACTAGAAACCAACAACAAGAAAACTACACTGCTCAAGGGCCTAGAGAAGAAACCACCAAGAAGCTGAAATCAAAACTTGAAACCAAACTAAGAGAAACAAACTAAGAGAAAAAAAAGGATAAAATAGAACAAACAGAACAGCAAGCTACAAATCTGCAAAAGACATCCAATCTTGATGAGCAATCTTTAAGGTGACTGGGATAGGCATAAGAACATCTTGGAAAATGCTAAGGTTGCGAGACTTCCAGAGCCACCAGAGAATGTAGGTGTCAGCTGAATACGAGCCTCTGATGTCTCTGATGCATCTAGAGAACAGATATCATGCCACCAGCTTCGGAAGGAGAGGTTCTGATCAGGTACTCTGCTCCAAGACACTTGAGAAGGCTTTCACATATTTGCAGCTCTAGAACAGGAGAACAAAACATGAATGATTGATTCTGGTTCCTCACCACAAATATTACAGATTGCATCCACTTTAAGGCCTTTCTTGTTGAGATTAACTTTAAATGGGAGAGCTTCAGAAATACACTTCCATATAAAAAGCTTAACTTTATTAGCCACCTTGAGTTTTCAGAGTCTCTGTTTAATCTTGGTAAGAGAAGTGCCAGCAATTGAGCTGCAACCAGGTAAATCCATAGCAAGCAGCTTTTGATTAGACAAGAAGGAGTAAGTGCTAGCAACTGAGAATACACCTTTCTTATTGAACAACCAATACTTCATGTCATCCTTGTCAACCTTAAGAGAATTGATTGTTAGAATAGCTTCACTATCCTGAGCATTAAACACTTGCTTGACCAGCCATTTATTCCATCCAGTCCCAGAGGCATTAAGGGGATCCTTCACCCAGATTAAGTGGCCTCTAGCCAGGTTCATAAGCTCAGGTTTAGGCTGATGTAGGTTGGAACCCAGTTGACATCCTCCAATCTAGTTGTTGCTCCATTCCTGATCTCAATAGCATATCCTTTTGCAAATGTAGGCAGCACCATCATCCAGTTAGCCCAAAGCCAAGAGCAGCTTCGGGTTTTGACAGCCTCAAAGATTAAGCAGTTGGGAAAATATTTCCCCTTCAAAACCCTGTTGACAAGTAAGTTAGGTTGAGTGTAAATCCTCCAGAGTTGCTTACACATCAAGACAGTGTTAAAAAGATGCAGATCCATAAAACCAAGCCCCCCTTTCTCTTTAGGCAGAGGGAAAAAGTTCCAAGCTTTCAAGTGGATGCCTTTGGTCTGATCTTCCCCTGTACTCCACCAAAAGTTAGAGCACAGTTTGATAATGTTGGCACACAAAGTTTTTGGAAGCAAGAAACATGACATTGTGAACAAAGGGAGAGCTTGTAACATAACCTTGATAAGAACAACCTTACCAGCTTAGCTCAGAAGTTTGGTTCTCCTACTCTGAATTTTACCTTCCACAAAATCTAGAATAAACTGAAATGTATCAAGTTTTGATCTTCCAATTCTAAGAGGGAGGCCCAAGTATCTTGTAGACATATGACAGGTAATCCCAGGCAGAGTAGCATAAATGATGTTCTTAAGTTAGACTGGGGTTTTCCTGCTGAAGAAGACAGAGGACTTGCTCATGTTTACTGACTGACAAGTGAAAAGCCTGTAACTTTCACAAATACCAATAGTAAGCTTGATCAACAGAAGCTTTACAGAAGACTAAGGAGTCATGTGCAAAGAGTAAGTGGGAGATGGCAGGCCCATTTGGAGAGAGCTTAAGGACAGTGAGATGACCAGAGTTAACAGCTTGGGAGATCAATGCAAACAACATTTCAGCTACAATTAAAAACAAATAAGGGGATATGTGATCCCCTTGTCTGATTCCTCTTGTTGGGAGAACATAGCCACTAACTATTCCATTAACTTTAAAAGAGAATGAGGAAGAGGATATACATATTTCTCATCTTCAACATGATTTTCTTAATATAGACCCACTCAACCCTGTCAAAAGCCTTCATTAAGTCAAGTTTCAAGTTATGAACAGAGTTGTGCCTATTCAAATGATGAAAGACCTCTTGACAAATAATTACATTATCCATGAGTTGCCTACCCTTGATGAATGCAGATTGAGAGTCACATATTCACACTTTCAAACATTTTTGCAGCCTAGTAGCAATGATTTTTGACAGGATTTTATAGACAAATGTGCAAAGACTGATGGGTCTGAACTGAGACACATAATCTGGATTATTACATTTAGGAATAAGAGATACAATGATGTGGTTCCAGTATTTGAGGAGGAGACCTTTATTATTAAAGAAGTTGGAAATTGCAGGCACCAAATCATATTTAATAATATCCCAGAATTTTTGGTTAAAAGTGCAGTCATACCATCCTCTCCAGGTGACTTTTTTGGTTGCAAACTGAAAAGAGCTGACTTGATGTCCTCTTCTGTAACTTGTTGGATCAGCAATTGATTCATGTCAGCTGTTATAGTGGGAGGAATAAGAGATAGGATTGAATCTCCTCCCCATGATCCATCTGAAATGAACAAGTCAGAGTAAAACTGGGCAATGTGCTTCTGGATAGCAAGTTGAGTGTCACACACAGTGTTTTGGGGGTGAGGAGCCTTGTTATTGCATTTTGTCTTCTTCTCATCATTGTGTAAGCATGGAAGAACTTTGTATTGCTGTCACCTTCCTTTAGCCATTGAAGTTTGGCTATTTGCTGCCAATGGAGTTCTTTATTTCTGTGAGCGGTGTCTAACTCTTTTTTGGTATCAATCCACTTCTCCCAGTTATCAATACTACCATTCTGCTATAAGAGGTTCATTTTTTTGTGAGATTATCAATAGCGGACTGGTTCTGAGATTTGAAGTTGGCACTCCAGATAGTAAATCCTGTCTTGTGGCCTTGATTTTTTCTCTGAAAATGAAGAAGGGTGTCCCTGCGTGCTGAGTGTTCCAGGCTGCTTGTATCACTTCTTTAATACCTTCCTTAGAGAGCCATCTCTTATCAAAACGGAACCTGCTCTTCCTCATGTCCTTCTTAATCCCTGACAGAAGGAGCAACATTGAGTGGTCTGAAGTAGACTTAGCAATGTTAGAAATAGAAGCCTGGGGACTAGAGTTTAGCCAAGATGCAGATGCAAACCCTCTATCAAGTTTCTCTTTCACTAGCCCTTCTGAGAATCTGTTGTTGCACTATGTAAATTTATACTCAATCATATTTATCTCTTCCATTTCCATTCTGTCAATAAAGGAGTTAAAGCATGCCATGATAGCACAGGTTCTGAGCACTCCCTCCTCTTCTCATCACTGGTGCAAATGTCATTCCAATCACCCAGAATGTGCCAATGATCTCCCCATGTAGTTTGAGCAGTAAGCAACTCTGCCCATTGAGTGAGCCTGATGTGATAGCAAGTACTTAGATACAGAAATGTTCCCCAGGTTGGAGGGGAGTCATCTAGCTTATATTCAATAGCAATGTAACAGCTCTGATTAATAATTTGAAGGATTTGGACCTCAAGGTTCCAGCACAACATCATTCCTCCACTAAGCCCAATATGATCAACAATGGAAACTCTGTTATCAAAGCCCACTTTCCTTGCCACAGATTTCACAAAAGAAGAGTTTTTTTTTAGTTTCTGACAAAAAGACTAAAGCTGGTGGTGAGTAATGAGTGACTCTCGGATTTGGGAAATTGTAGAGGGCCTACCCAACCCTCTACAATTCCACACCATGGCTAGCATTAGTCACTTGAGTGCCATTCAAGGTTGGCCACCCCCACCTGCTTATTCTATTTTTTGCTTTTTGGTGTCTTTCAAAGTCTGAATATCCTCTGTCTCCACTTCAATAGATTCTTCAGATATAACTCTAGGCCTCTTCATTTGTTTATCTGTCTCCAATGCCAAAGGGTTTATGATTTGCCATTGCAGTCTACTTAGCCTGGATGAGGTCCTCTTCCACATCTTGGGTTGAGGGTTTTGAGAAACTAGTAGAGCTATTTGGAGAGCTTGTTGCGCTAATGAAGAATCCTCTATCTCCATGAGTTTGCTAGTTAGTTGGACTTGAAGGAGTTGAGAATTGTCTGCAGTAACATCTTTGGGATATTGAGAAGGTTCTGGCATATGATCTGCAGGTGTTGTAATGACAACCTGGTTGGATTGAGAAGTGGATGCTTCTGAGCCTGGTTTATGTTCTTGAGTTGGGGAGCCTTCAATAGAAAGGATCTTATAACTGTCATTGTGTGGAGAGTCTGGATTGGGAATAGAAGACCTTGAGTGGATAGGACAAGGTGGGTTATCATTGCGAGGAGCACTTTGAGAACCTGAAGAATTAAAGCCTGCCCAGTGGTTGCTCTCAGTAGCTCTCATCCAAGCTCCAAACTGCTCTTCCTTCAACGAATGAGAATGAATGTCATCCAATCTCTTAGAGCAAGATCGTTCTAAATGCTTTATGTGGCCACAGTAATGGCAAAGATTGACTAGACGCTCAATTTTAAAACGCACACTTGATGTTTGATCATCAAGTTTGAGGTTGGCATAACGAGGAAGAGGTTCGGTCAAGTTTACTGAAACTAGAAGACCCATAATGCGGCCTCCATGACTACCTGCTCCAACAATCACGACATTATGCACTTCCTTGAAAAACTTGCCCTATCCTTAATCCCACTTTGGTGCTGACCAGTCCAATGGGACGTTGAATACCTGAATCCAAAGCTCTAGCTTCTGAAAAAAAGGGTGATTTATTGAGAGACCTCGCTTCCATTCAGATAGCACAAGCGACTGATTCTCATAAGTCCAATTGGTTCCTTTCGCAACTTTTCTTTGTCATCCATACTCTGGAAAATAAATTGGTAGTAATTGGGGCCTGGGTCCTTGATCTCCATGGGCTGAGATAATCGCCATATGTGGATCATAGCTCGCTTCACACCTATCCAGCTTGTTTGTCGATCGCTAACAATTTTCCCGAACAAACTTCTTTGGCATTCATCCGTGCTAATTTTGATGTCTTCGCACCTAATAGCAATACAATTATGTTCCTTCTCCGATAAAGAGACTCCCTGAATCTTTTTTGAAAGATCCTCATCTTGCCCCACACAATTAGGGGTACCCATGGAACCCTAGCGAGGAAGAGAATCGAAGGTGGAGACCAGAAAAATAATATCGAAGGAAACGGGAAATGAAAAAGGTAGCTCTGACTACTGGGGAATCAACCAAGAAACAAGGGCAAAGGGAACCCGCTCTCCGGCGAGAGAATGACTAGCGCTCTCCGGCGAGAGAATCTACCTCCATATAGTCTAAGTAACACTCCGTTCATCACATTCTTACTATGTCAAAATTTAATCCACCTGTAGGGTTTAGCATAATAATCCTTCATGAAGTCACTCCGGGGACATCATCAAACTAAACGTACATGGTAACCGTAAATATCCTAATAGCACATCATCATCAACAATATTACCCAAGACAGTGGGTCTATTGGTCTTGTTCACTAAACCTCACCCGTGTGAATCAAAGCAATATGTACTGCATATATATGTCTATTTAATATCTTACTGGTTAAGAGAACGCATTAATTAACCGAGGCCTAGTTCGTTTACGACGATTAGTATAAAACGAACTGCTCCTCTCTGGGATCCTGTTCAGTACATAAATGTACTAGTGCAACTAATCAGTCAAGACAAACTGTATTGTTGACACTACAACCGTTCACGATGGGGTGTTCATGCCCACTTAGGTTGTGAACCATTATTCTTGTTTCACGAATAACTGATAGAGTGATCTTCTGTTCTCCCGACGACGACCGACCCTATTTAATGCAAAACAACATAACGTAAAACTTGTTTAATCTAACATGATTTTCATTAATAAAGGGTAAAAGTATAATATCATCCAATACCAGACTTTCAGTATATAACACTAACAATCTCCCACTTATACTTAAAGCTTTCGCTTTTACAAGTATAGTCCTATCAATCCGTTATTCTATCACCATGCACTTGACTCTCATTTTTATCACATGTTTGACTAAGACCTTCTTTGGAAAAATCTTCGTGATAGGATCAGCTAGGTTGTCCTCAGATGCAATCTTGACAACATCAACTTCTCCTCTAATAACTATCTCCCGAATCAGATGGTACTTACGCTTTATGTGTTTGCTTGCTCTGTGGGCTCGTGGTTCCTTTGAGTATGCTACTGCTCCACTGTTATCACAGTACCTGGTGATACCACGTGGCAAACTCGGAATCTCCTCTAAGTTTCAGAAGTTTTTAAGCCAAACTGCCTCTTTTGCTGCCTCCGAGGCTGCAATGTACTCGGCTTCCATGGTGGAGTCTGCCATGCATTTCTGCTTAGCACTCCTCCATGAAATGGCTCACCTCCCAAGGTAAACACATAACCAAAGGTTGACTTACTCTCTTCTCTATCTGACTGGAAACCAGAATCACTATAACCCAGAGGTTACAATCTGTCTGCACAGTAAACTAACATGTACTCTTTAGTCCTTCTCAGGTACTTGAGAATCTGCTTCACAGCAAATCAATGTTCCCATCCCAAATTACTTTGATTTCTAACCACTAAGCCAATGGTATAGCTAGTATCCGGCCTCGTACACAACATAACATACATGAGCCTTCCTACTGCCGAAGCATAAGGAACTGTCTTCATCTTCTTTATCCCTTGATACGTCTTTGGAGACATCTCCTTAGACAGAGGTATTCATTTCCTGAAAGGTAAGGTACCTTTCTTGGAATCCTGCATGCTGAACTTAGCCAAGACAGTATCTATGTATGAAGACTGGGATAAGCACAACATTCTCTTCTTACGATCTCGAACGACCCTAATACCATGAATGTGTCCTGCTTCTCCTAAGTCCTTCATATCAAACTGCTTAGACAACCACACCTTTACATCTAATAACTCATTCTTACTGTTTTCAATAAGAAGTATGTCGTCTACGTAAGAACAAGAAACACCACCACGCTCCCACTGATTTTTTTGTACACACAGTGCTCATCCGGACATTTGGTGAACCCGTATGACTGGATCACCTCATTAAATCGGATGTTCCAAGATCTTGAAGCTTGCTTCAGTCCATAAATAGACCGATTAAGCTTATACACTAGATGCTCACATCCCATAGCAATGAAATCCTTTGGTTGCTGCATATACATGTCCTTCTAAAGGTTCCCATTAAGGAAAGCCGTCTTGAAATCTATCTGCCAGACCTCATAATCTATATGAGCGGCTACAACCAAGAGAATCTGAATGGACTTAAGCATAGCTATTGGCGAAAAGGTCTTATCATAGTCTATACCCTCAATCTGAGTATAACCTGTAATAGCCCATCATGTTATTAATGAAATATCATGTTTAGTTCCGAAATATTTATTTTATCAAGCATTATCGTTCGGAACTATTTATCCAAGTCAAGAACGTTCGAATTAATTTTCGAATGTCACGTTTATGTTCGGAATAATTTTCCGATAAATAATCCATGTTCAATAGCTCGATAAAAATATTATCGAGCCTAATTATATTAATCGTGTGCTAATCATGGTGTAGTCATGTTAAGTATACTTTGTTAGACCTAAGTGCATGGTTACTACTTATAATTCATGCCCTATTACCTCATGATCGTACCAAGTTAACTAATTGTGCTTAGCTTAAGATTATGGCCTAAGTTAACACACTTCACGCACACTTAACATCAAATGTCGAAAGTTTGGGCGGAAAATGTCATGTGAACTCCCATCATTGCAAGGGATGACTAAGCCTTGTCCTTGAAGGCCACATGGAGCATGACTAAGCAAAATAAAATACACCTCATGTGCTAGGCTTGTGGCAAGTGGTGCAATATGATTGGCCAAAAGCATTTAACCCTTCTTCACTAATTCGTACGCCCATTTTATATATGATGTGGGAGAAACTTCACCTTAAGCCTAACTTGGGCATTCAGCAAAGTCAAAGAGAGAGATTACAATATAATTAGCATAATTTAAGTGAGATTAAGGCAATTATATACGCACGCACGCGCAAGCTTGGTTTGGGCGAGCAAATCACGTATGGTCTTGCATAATTAGCCGATCAATTGAAGAGGTAAGATCATCTTCATCATCAATCCATGTTAATGTGACCATTTTAGGTGTACCATGTTCAGGTCATGGCCTTTGATTCATGTAAAGTTGAGTTATGTTCGGTTTTATGCCTATTAAGTCATGACCGAGTGATATCCGTTTTTATCCGACAACTCCCGAGCAATTCATTTCTATTAGATCGTTATATTTCTTTATATGTTCAGATAATTCATGTATGTCGAGAGATTTTCATGTTTGGTCGAGAAAATGGCTCAAAGTCGTAGGCAGCGCACGGTGAGCACGCCACCGGCCACCTTAGTTCATCGAGCAAAAGTTCATGATTTTGAGTAAATTAAGTATATTTGGTCATGTTATGTTTAATCATGTTGAATCATGTGGGAGTTGCTGGAAGATGTTGCCGGAAGGCCGGTAAGGATCAGCCGTGGCCACCATGCCCGCACGCAGCGGGTAGTGCGCGCAGGCAGTCCAACTGTGTACGCGGGCGACGTGCGTAGGCAGGTGTCGCGCATGTTCCCTGCTCGCAGCCAGTCCGCAGTAGCAGCGCATGCGCACGGCAGTATACAGTAGCACACGCCAGTGCGCATGTTCGCACGTTAGTTGGCCTCGGGCAGCGCCCAACAGCCCGCCTGAGTGGCCAGCACTGCGAGAGTCGCACGGCAGCGCCCGCGCGGTACCCCGTCACGCCAGCCAGCGCCTGTGTGCGCAGTCATGCGTCCAGTCACCTGTCGCGGTACGTGGTAGCGCCCGACAGTGTTCAGCCGCGCAAGTGCCAACGCACCTAGCGTTCGGCAGTGCCAGTCACCATCTCGCACGTCCAGTCGCACGCCAGTCGTGCCAGCAAGTGTCAAACCGTACCTCGTGCTGCTCAGCAAGGTTTGCAGCAGCCATGTCCGCGCCCAGTCCCGGCAGTGGCAGCACCTGCAGCCTCAGCAGGCCCATTGGCCGAGCCAGCGGCCAACCGCCCAGCCGCAGCAGGCCGGCGGTCTGGCCAGACTGGTTCAGATCCGGTTCAGACCGGTTCGACATATATTTTAATGTTTTAAGTCTCGGTTCATGTTTAGGTCCCATTTTCAGTTAAATTTCGAGTCCGTTCCGGTTCAGGAAATTCATATCAGATCAGTTCCATATTAAACCAGTTCCGGTTGTACCGGTTAAATCCAAGTATCGTGTCAAGTTCAGTAGAGCATCTTAACATATTAAACAGTTATTTTTATCAGTCTGAGCATAGTACTTAGTAATTGTTTATATTATATTTCAGTTTGATCAGGCTACAAATATTAGCACTGTCTTTTCATTTCAAAGGATCAGGTGGGGACTCAGACTGGGTATTACATTGATTATAATTACTCTGCCATGTTTGAGGTATGTATTATCAGTATCCGCTCGGAATGGTCGCCGGTCCATTCTGGGTTCTAGTGGCCTTAGTCTGCCCACTAGAGTGTGCAAATGGTGTCCGACATTTTTATGCTGGCAGATGTTCAGGTATCAGTCAGGTGATGATTATCACGATATCAGTATCAGATCATGCTTATTCAGTACCGATTTCAGTTCAGTTCAGTTATATATGCCAGGATCATGTTATTGTAATTATTTTCACTGTTTATTTTAGTATGAGTTCCTACGGAGCACAGTGGACTTTAGTGCTCATGCTCCACTTGTATTATGTTTTTCAGGTCATGGAGTCAGACCGGAGGTGTGAGATGGCGATCGGTTCAGGATTATGCTTATAAAGTTTGAATTATGCGGGCCTTATGCTTATAAAGTTTGAATTACGCACGGCGGTGCTGTTACTAACTCCCGTAGAGAGATTTACATGTTTTGCCACTACAGTTTCCGCTGAGTTTTTACTTTTTGTCAAACTTAGCCCTTTTGATCTGATGACACGTTTTCAGACTGTTAGTCCATTTTCCTAAAAACTAAAACGTCGAATTTAAAGTAAAGTCATGTATTATGGTAGCACTCCGAATCAGTATTTCGCAAATTAAATGTTTCTATTTTGAAAAACATTGCGAAAAATGCAATCTGATTTTCATGAAATAGCTGGGTGTTACAGTTGGTATCAGAGCACGTTTCTGCGTCTCTGAAAATTTTACGAGTCAGAAAAATTTTCAAAAACCTGAACACGTCACGCTCACGCCTCGCCGACTACAGGTAAGTGCTGATTCATATTTTTAAATTATAAACAAACTACTATGTCTATGCTAAAAAATTTCTCAGTTATGATTTAGTTAAGATGCTCAAATCATGTTCAGGATCAGTAGCCAGTATACCCATGATTTAATGTCAGTATTTCCCAGTCATGTTTAGCAGCTCGTCAAGAGATTTGTGCGCTTTAATGATCAGTTAAAGTATTTCCTTGTATTTTGATCATGTTGAATCTTTCCACTATTCAGATGCCGCCCCGTAGGGAACCCGATCGTCCAGTTATTCCGCAGGCCACAGTAGTCGCACAGTTCCGCGACTACCACCCCGAGAAATTCTCCGGCCAGGGAGATTCTCGTATGGTAGACGAATGGGTTCAGGGCCTTGAATTGATTTTTTAGGTCATGGACTGTCCAGATCGCTATCGAGTTATATGCGCACAACTTCAGTTGACCGGTGATGCTCGACTCTGGTGGAACGCTTACTGGAGTATGCATCCCGGCGAAAAGGAAGGTTGTACTTGGGAATAATTCAAGGAGATGATTCGTGAGAATTACTATCCCACGTACTACCGAGCAGAGATGGAGCGTCAGTTCCTGTCGCTCAAACAGGGTACTCGTTCTGTTGATGAGTACGAGAGAGAATTCACCAGACTCGGAGCCTTTGTTCCCGACCTGGTGCGTACAGAGGCACAGAGGGCACAACGTTTCACTGACGGGCTTTACCCAGCAGTCTGTCACAACATTGCAGGTCACGGAGTCCAGACCTACGCTCGTACTGTTGCTATTGCCCAGGAGGTGGACGCCAGCATTCGGAGGGAGGCAAACCACGATCGTCTGCAGCCAATTGCCCCTGCCCAGTCATACACAGCTCCACCAATTCCACCAGCTGCTACCCAACTACCGAAGAACCAGAAGAGGAAAGGGAAAGGCACCCCGACAGACAGGAGGACCCGACATAGGCCACAACAGGTTCCACCATGCCCCCACTTGTGGATGACTTCATTGCGGAGAGTGTCACGTTGGCCAGGATATTTGCTATTACTTTCATGAGCCTGGACATTTTGCTAACTACTGTCCGAAGAAACTCCAGCAGCAGCCACAACAGCCCCAGCAGCAGCAGCAACCCCGACAGCAGGCTCAGAGGCCACCCCAGCAGCAGCAGAGGGACAGACAGCAGGCTCGAGTTTATGCGGTCGATCAGGCCGAGGCGGAACAACACCCAGGTACCATGTCTGGGATGCTTATGCTTAACGATATTCCTGTCTTCGCCTTATTTGATACTGGAGCGACTCATTCTTTTATATTATAATGATGTCTCGATGCTATCGGAATACATGCCATTACCGCTGTCGATCCTCTCGAGGTGAGTTTAGCCTCGGGACGAAAGATAGTGACTTCAGCTAAAGCTACAGATCTCAGTCTTTCTATCGGTGGCCGTATATTGTCTACCGACGCTTATGATCTCGAGATGAGGGACTTTGAACTCATACTCGGCATGGATTGGCTAACATATTTTCATGCAGATATTCGATGCCATGACCGGGAGATTACCCTTTATCTTCCGAAAGATGATCAGATTACTTTCTATAGCACCAAGACTCGTTCATTGCCCCATGTTATTTCTATGGCGTAAGCCAGGAAGATGTTGCGACGAGGCGACTGTCAGGGTTATCTTGTAAGCCTTGTTGATGATTCTCTGAAGGTACGAACACCTCACGACGTTCCTGTGGTTCGTGAGTTTGTGGACGTGTTTTTGGACGAACTTCCAGGAGGACCACCTAACCGGCAGGTAGAGTTCTCTATTGACCTTATTCCAGGAGCCGACCCAATTTCCAAAGCACCTTATCGTATGACGTCGAAAGAATTGCAAGAGCTTAAGGCGCAAATTCAGGAGTTATTGCAACTCGATTTTATCCGACTGAGCGTTTCACCAAGGGGAGCACCCGTTCTTTTTGTTAAAAAGAAGGACGACTCTATGCGCATGTGTATCGACTACCGGGATCTTAACCGGTTGACGATCAAGAATAAATATCCACTTCCCAGGATTGATGATTTATTTGATCAGCTGAGGGGTGCTTGTGTTTTCTCCAAGATTGATTTACGATCAGGCTACCATCAGCTGAAAATTAAGGAGTCAGACATTCCCAAGACCGCTTTCCGTACTCAGTACGGTCATTATGAGTTCGTGGTCATGCCATTTGGCCTCAGCAACGCTCCAGCAGTATTTATGTATTTGATGAACCGTATCTTCCATCCTTATCTTGATCAGTTTGTTATTGTTTTCATTGATGACATTCTTATCTTCTCCAAGAGCCAGAAGGAACACGAGGAGCATCTGAGGGTTGTCCTTGAAACCCTTAGACGAGAAAAGTTATATGCAAAATTCTCCAAATGCGAATTCTGGCTCCAGCGAGTAGCCTTTCTTGGCCATGTTATTACTTAGGCAGGTATCGAGGTTGATCCATCCAAGGTTGCCGCCGTTCAGAACTGGTCTACACCGAAGAGTCCGTCCGAGGTTCACAGTTTTCTCGGGTTGGCTGGTTATTACCGCAGATTCATTGAGGGCTTTTCCAAGATTGCCCTTCCTTTATCCCAGCTGACGAGGAAGTCTATGAAGTTCGAGTGGATTGATCGATGTGAATCGAGCTTTCAGGAGCTCAAGAAGAGGCTAACCACAGCACCGGTGTTGACTATTCCCGATCCTTCTCAGAGTTTCACCATTTTTAGTGATGCTTCGAGACAGGGTTTGGGATTCGTACTCATGCAGGATGACCAGGTCGTTGCTTACGCTTCACGCCAGCTAAAGCCACATGAACAGAACTATCCAACACACGACTTGGAGCTAGCCGCAGTTGGTCATGCCCTCAAGATTTGGTGACATTATTTATACGGCGGTCGATGCGAGATTTTCACAGATCATAAGAGCTTACAATATATTTTCACTCAGAAGGAGCTCAACATGAGACAACGCCGTTGGTTGGAGCTCGTCAAAGATTATGATTTCATGATCCAGTACCATCCGGGGAAGGCGAATGTTGTTGCTGATGCCCTAAGCCGTAAGGTGAAGGGCGACTTGACTTACGTCGTTACTTGGCAGATTCGTCTTATCCAGGAGTTCGCCTGGATGCAAATTCAGGTGGTTGATGCACTTCCTACAGCCATTATGGGGAGTGTCAGTTCTATGCAGGTTCAGCCCACGCTGAGGGAAAGGATCCGGCGGGAGCAGGCTTTCGATGAATTTGTTCGTGCCATTGATGCCAAAGTCTGCGCCGGAGGCGTCGAGGGTTTTTACCGAGGCACTGATGGGGCCTTGGAATTTCGCGGTAGGATTGTGGTGCTAAACGTCAAGGCATTGAGGAAGGAGATATTGACTGAGGCTCATACTGCACCATATCTAGCCCACCCAGGAAGCACGGAGATGTATCATGACCTGAAAAGGTCGTTTTGGTGGCGAGGGTTGAAGAAGGACGTAGCCGACTTTGTCAGGAAATGTTTAACCTGTCAGCAAGTCAAAGCCGAACATAAGAGTCCCATAGGCCTTCTGCGACCACTGCCGATTCCGAAGTGGAAGTGGGAGGAGGTTATGATGGATTTTGTCACGGGGTTACCGAGGTCGTCTGAACATCACGACGCTATTTGGGTCATGGTCGACAGATTGACTAAGGTTGCTCATTTCTTACCAGTATCAATGAATATGTCTTTGAACAAGTTGGTTGAGATTTACACCCCTGGGATTGTTCGACTCCACGGAGTGCCTGTTACTATCGTGTCAGACAGAGACCCCAGATTCACTAGTAGATTCTGGCAGAGTTTACACGAGGCGATGGGCACGAGACTAGCGTTCAGTTCAGCCTACCATCCAGAGACTGACGGACAAACCGAGCGGACCATTCAAACGTTGGAGGATATGCTACGAGCTTTGGTTGTTGACAGGGGTGCTAAGTGAGAGTCGTTATTGCCATATGTTGAGTTCGCGTACAACAATAGTTATCATTCTTCTATTTAGATGGCTCCTTACGAGGCACTTTATGGTCGCAAATGTCATTCCACTCTTTATTGGGACGACATCGGTGAACGTCGAGTACTCGGTCCAAAGATGATCGAGGAAACCGCAGAACAGGTCAAGTTGATCCGGCAGAGACTCAAGACAGCTCAGAGTCGACAGAAATCTTCAGCCGATCAGCATCGACGAGATATCCAGTTCGAGGTTTGCGAGCGAGCTTTTCTCAGAGTTAGTCCATTCCGCGGAGTTATTCGATTTGGGAAGAGAGGGAAGTTGCACCCTCGATTTATAGGCCCGTTCAAAGTTCTCGAGCGAGTGGGCGAAGTTGCGTATCGATTAACCTTACCTCCCGAGTTATCCAGTGTTCATAATGTTTTTCATGTATCCATGTTACGTAAGTACGTGTGCAACCCCAATCATGTCATTCCTCATACCGATATTCAGATCCATCCAGATTTATCCTACAAGGAGCGACCGGTAGATGTGTTGGACCGTCAGGTTCGACAGCTCCGGAAGCGTGATGTTCCCCTCGTTCGTATTCAGTGGGATCGCCACGGAGCCAATTGGGAGCAGGAGGCTGATATTCACGCTCGTTTTCCTGATTTCCAGTTCTGATGTATATGTTCTTTTATGTTCCTTGTATATATGTTCTTTTAAGGAGGGCAGATTGTAACAGCCCATCATGTTACTAATGAAATATCATGTTTAGTTCCGAAATATTTATTTTATCAAGCATTATCGTTCGGAACTATTTATCCAAGTCAAGAACGTTCGAATTAATTTTTGAATGTCACGTTTATGTTTGGAATAATTTTCCGATAATTAATCCATGTTCAATAGCCCGATAAAGATATTATCGAGCCTAATTATAATAATCGTGTGCTAATCATGGTGTAGTCATGTTAAGTATACTTTGTTAGACCTAAGTGCATGGTTAGTACTTAGAATTCATGCCCTATTACCTCATGACCGTACCAAGTTAACTAATTGTGCTTAGCTTAAGATTATGGCCTAAGCTAACACACTTCACGCACACTTAACATCAAATGACGAAAGTTTGGGAGGAAAATGTCATGTGAACTCCCATCATTGCAAGGGATGACTAAGCCTTGTCCTTGAAGGCCACATGGAGCATGACTAAGCAAAATAAAATACACCTCATGTGCTAGGCTTGTGGTAAGTGGTGCAATATGATTGGCCAAAAGCATTTAACCCTTCTTCACTAACTCGTACGCCCATTTTATATATGATGTGGGAGAAACTTTACCTTAAGCCTAACTTGAGCATTCAGCAAAGTCAAGAGAGAGATAACCATATAATTAGCATAATTTAAGTGAGATTAAGGCAATTATATACGCACGCACGCGCAAGCTTGGTTTGGGCGAGCAAATCACGTACGGTCTTGCACAATTAGCCGAGCAATTGAAGAGGTAACATCATCTTCATCATCAATCCATGTTAATGTGACCATTTTAGGTGTACCATGTTCAGTTCATGTCCTTTGATTCATGTAAAGTTGAGTTATGTTCGGTTTTGTGCCTATTAAGTCATGACCGAGTGATATCCATTTTTATCCGACAACTCCCGAGCAATTCATGTTTATTCGATCGTTATATGTCATTATATGTTCAGATAATTTATGTATGTCGAGAGATTTTCATGTTTGGTCGAGAAAATGGCTCAAAGTCGTAGACAGCGCACGGTGCGCACGCCATCGACCACCTTAGTTCATCGAGCAAAAGTTCATGATTTTGAGTAAATTGAGTATATTTGGTCATGTTATGTTTAATCATGTTGAATCATGTGGGAGTTGCCAGAAGATGTTGCCGGACGGCCGGTAAGGATCGGTCGTGGCCGCCATGCCCGCACGCAGCGGGTAGTGCGCGCCGGCAGTCCAACTGTGTATGCGGGCGACGTGCGTAGGCAGGTGTCGCGCATGTTCCCTACTCGCAGCTAGTCCACAGTAGCAGTGCATGCGCACGACAGTGTACAGTAGCGCACGCCAGTGCGCACGTTCGCACGTCAGTTGGCCTCGGGCAGCGCCCAACAGCCCGTCCGAGTGGCCAGTAGCACGGGAGTCGCACGACAGCGCCCGCGCGGTACCCCGTCATGCCAGCCAGCGCCTGTGTGTGCAGTCATGCGTCCAGTCACCTGTCGCGGTACGTGGTAGCGTTCGGCAGCGGTCGGTACGTGGTAGCGTTCAGTCGTGCAAGTGCCAACGCACCTAGCGTTCGGTAGCGCCAGTCACCATCTCGCACGTCCAGTCGCACGCCAGTCGTGCCAGCAAGTGTCAAGACGTACCTTGTGCTGCTCAGCAAGGCTTGCAGCGACCAAGTCCGCGCCTAGTCCCGACAGCGGCCGCGCCCGCAGACTCAGCAGGCCCATTGGCCGAGCCAGCGGCCAACCGCCCGGCCGCAGCAGGCCGGCGGTCTGGCCAGACCGGTTCAAATCCGGTTCAGACCGGTTCGACCTATATTTTAATGTTTTAAGTCTCGGTTCATGTTTAGGTCCCATTTTCAGTTAAATTCTGGGTCCGGTCCAGTTCAGTAAATTCATATCAGATCTGTTCCATATTAAACCAGTTCTGGTTGTACCGGTTAAATCCAAGTATCGTGTCAAGTTCAGTAGAGAATCTTAACATATTAAACAATTATTTTTATCAGTCTGAGCATAGTACTTAGTAATTGTTTATATTATATTTCAGTTTGATCAGGCTACAAATATCAGCACTGCCTTTTCATTTCAAAGGATCAGGTGGGGATTCAGACTGGGTATTACATTGATTAAAATTACTCTACCATGTTTGAGGTATGTATTATCAGTATCCGCTCGGAAAGGTCGCCGGTCCATTCTAGGTTCTAGTGGCCTTAGTCTGCCCACTAGAGTGTGCACATGATATTTCGGCATTTTTATGCTGGCAGATGTTCAGGTATCAGTCAGGTGATGATTATCACGATATCAGTATCAGATCATGCTTATTCAGTACCGATTTCAGTTCAGTTCAGTTATTTATGCCAGGATCATGTTATTGTAATTATTTTCACTATTTACTTTAGTATAAGTTCCTACGGAGCACAGTGGACTTTAGTGCTCATGCCCCACTTTTATTATGTTTTTTAGGTCACGGAGTCGGACCGAAGGTATGAGACGGCGATCGGTTCAGGATTATGCTTATAAAGTTTGAATTATGAGGGCTTTATGCTTATAAAGTTTGAATTACGCACGGCGGTGCTGTTACTATCTCCCGTAGAGAGATTTACATGTTTTGCCACTACAGTTTCCGCTGAGTTTTTACTTTTTGTCAAACTTAGCCCCTTTGATCCGATGACACGTTTTCAGACTGTTAGTCCATTTTCCTAAAAACTAAAATGTCGGATCAAAAGTAAAGTCATGTATTATGGTAGCACTCCGAATCAGTATTACGCAAATTAAATGTTTCCATTTTGAAAAACTTTGCGAAAAACGCACTCTGATTTTAATGAAATAGCGGGGTGTTACATAACCTTTTGCAACAAGCCTAGCTTTGAAGGTTTACACCTCCCCATCTAATCCTCTCTTACTCTTGTAGATCCACTTGCATCTAATGGATCGTACCCCATCGAGTGGTTCTACAAGGTCCCAGACCTGATTAGTGTCAATTGACCCCATTTCAGTATTCATTGCAACATTCCATGAATCTCCATCTTTATCTTGGAGTGCCTCGTTGTAGGTCCTTGGGTCCGATTCTAGGTTTCTTAGATTGGAGCCCGAAGACTCTCGAAGACCTATCCATCGATCGGGTAACTGAGAAACGCTCCAACTACGACGAGGTACTGTCTACAGTGGTAAACTCTCAGTGTGCCGTGTTGCAGTATAATGTGATATATCTACTTGTGCACTCGGTGGGGAACTATCGTCCTCATCCCTTAACTCCTCTAAGACTAGTCTGCTCGCAAGCTTGTGATTCATGATATAGTCTTCTTTTAAGAATCTATCATTCGTGCTAGCGATCACCTTCTGATCCTGGCGACTATAAAATAATCCATCTTTCGTTCCCTTGGGATAGCCTGCAAACACTCGTGCTTCCGTACGTTTCTTCAACTTGCCAGCTTCCTGCACTAATACATGTGCATGACTATCCCATACTCGAAACTGTGCGAAACTTGGCTTGCGCCTTTTCCACATCTCGTAAGGAGTATTCTCAACCGACTTTGAAGGAACCATGTTAAGGATATACGATGTTGTTTCCAATGCCATACCCCAGAACAAATCTAGTAACTATGAATAACTCATTTCGACCTAACCCTTTCCATAAGAGTCCTATTTCTTTGCTCTGTAACCCCGTTCTACTAGGGCATGCCGGGTGCAGTAACTTGGGATTCAATCTATGCTTCCAATAAGTATGTCTTGAACTCTCCAAAGAGGTATTTGCCACCTCGATCAGATCGAAGTGACTTGATACATTTACCAAGAAGCTTCTCCACAACTGCCCGATACTATTTGAATTTCTCAACGCATTTGGACTTGCGGTGCAACAGATAAATGTACACAAATATCGAGTAATAAAAGAGACAAAGTAATCGAAACATCCTCTAGCCTGGATCGATAAAGGACCACACAAATCAGAATGAATCAATCTTAGCACTTCTTGGCTCCTATACCCCTTTGCCGTAAATGGCCTCTTAGCTATCTTACCTTCCAGGCACGATTCGCATGTTGGATAATGATCTTCTAATGGACCGATGAGTCCACTAGATACCAAATTTTGAATCTTCCTAAGGTTGATGTTCCCAAGTCTAAGGTGCCAAATATGCTTGATTCATCTGCGAAGACTCCCTCCTCTTATTAGGTTTAGTCATGACATTATTCAATTCAGCTTGTTGCGGTGTGGGAGGGTTTGGTTTAAGAACATATAAATTGCCAACTAATGAACCAGAACAAGTGAAACATTTTTCATAGCGAACAATAACCAAAGCATCAAACGTAAATGAAAAATATCCATAATAAGCTTAGAAACCAAAACAAGATTCTTTCTAAAACTAGGAACATAAAGGCAATCTCTTAAAACTAAACTACTCCCATCAAACGATAAAGTAAGGTCTCTTACTGCAAAAGCTGCCACTTTCGTAGCATCGCCCATGTAGATGGTGATCTCTCTCTCCTTAAGCCGTCTGGTTTCCTGGAACCTGTGCAATGAATTGCAGACATGATAAGTGGCTCCAGTATCTACACACCAAGTTCTGGTAGATACAACCGCTAAACATGTTTTAATGACATAAACGAGAGCGCTTTTCTTGAGAAGAGGGCAGTCTACCTTCCAGTGTCCTAACCTGTTGCACTTGTGGCATCTACCTTTAGGCTTCTTTGCCACTACCTGAGGGGCCGGTCGCGGGTGAACCGGGGCATTTTGTGCCTTCATCTTTCCTGCAGACTTCTTTCTCTTCCTGCCCTTGTGAGGCCTTGAAGGTCCAGCCTACTCGGAATTAGCACCTGAGGAGCCTGAGTGAGTGAGGCCTCGGCCGACTAAAGCTCTGCTAGTAGTTCTTGAAGAGCCATATGCATCTTGTGCATGTTGTAGTTCAACCAGAACTGATCAAAGCTCTTCGGCTGAGATTGAAGCATAATATCAACCTGTCTTTCTCGGCCGATAAAACCTCCCATAACCTCAAGCTCATTGAGCAGCGCCATAACCCTGGAAGCATGCTCATTTACGGGTGTTCCCTCGGCCATACGCTTGCTCATCAGAGCACTCATAGCCTCCTGCCTAGCAGCCCTAGACTGATGTCATAACAAATTCTTGAGATTGAGGAGCATATCTGCCGTAGTGTTCATAGACTGATGTTGACGTTGAAGAATATTTGACATCGATGCCAGAATGTAACACTTCGCCATCTCATCAGCCTTCTTCCACTGATCATACTCTCCTTTCTCCTGCTCAGGAGCATCGGTCGCAGGCTCTGTCAGGAAAGCCTCAGTGATTGCATACTTATAACCTTTAATTGTCAACACTATGTCTAAGTTCCTCTTGTAATCAGAGTAATTAGGACCAGTAATGTAACGTCCCACTTTTCATACCTTAAGTTTCTTGAATAAATTTTTCTTTTTCTTAAAATCATTTGAAAGCTCAAGGGCGCTACTATTTTTAAACTTTACATAACCTTGAAAGACTTGTGACGAACTCTTCACAATAGCCTTGCATAGACATCGCATATTTAACTTGCATATAATAAACTTCATCATGAAACATTTGAACTTAACATTGTCTTGAAATAACTTAGTTAACAATCCAACACATAGACTTTGAAAGATAATTGATTTACTTAAAACATATAAACTTTGCGGAAGCGATTACATTAAACTTTCTGACCACCCTCGCCATCGCTCCATTACTAGCTCGCCGAAACCTGGGTGTGGAAAACAAAAGGGGTGAGCATTTCCACTTATTCAGGGAGAATCCTTCTATGTAGAACATCCTAAACAATTATCCACATACGACATTGATAAGGAACATTTATAATCACATTCTTGTGCTCCCCATAAAAAGTTTCCCGCAAGTCGAAAGACTTCATAGCATAGTCATAGATGCTCCCAACAAACGGTTTACCGCAAGTCGAAAGAATTTTCTCGCTATAGAAGACAAGATAACTATACACTAGAGTCACATGCATGGACATGAATCAATTATATCACATTCCCACACCTCACCATACTCCTGCCACACGTAAATGACATGGCCTTTCAACATAGGCTAGCTGAGACTACCATCAGAAAGGTTGAAGGAAGATTGCCTCTCCAATGGGCACCGTCCGCATATTTCGACAGGGATAACCGTTCTATGTGCCCACAGAAGGTTACATGGTTCACATGCATACACAAAACTTAGCATCTAGCAACCCGATCATTATCATATCCTGATCATATACTTGTGCTCCCCGGCCAGCAGTTTCCCGCCAGCGCGCAAAAGACCTCTTAGATTAAACATGCTACATTACCTTAATCAATACATAAATAATCATAAAGCATGAGAAACATAGAACTTTCCCCACCTCGTTTGCAATTGACTTATCTTAGGAAGGATGATCAGAGAGTTGAGGACTTGACTTCTTGACAATCTACATTGTTGGGAAAATGTATTTTAATGACTTATCTATCATATCTTAGACTTGGGAAAAATCATTGACTTAAGCCTCGCTTGAACATCTTTGAAAACAAATTCGATTAAAGTCATCGGACTAATTGAGCTCTTAGCTTGCTTAATAGGAATAACTCTACTCATCTAAAGTTTATACTAGCCTAAGTCAGTTCAAAATAGGTCATATAGATCACATAAACATGCATATAAAAGGTAAATTGTATTTTTCAAATCATAACTTAAGTTGAGCAAAGCATGTCATGCGCAGCATTTTTATAACAGGTATAACTTGCAGCACATAAGTCATATAAGCATGATTCTAGTTGCATATGAATCCTAAGACATGCCTATAAAACTTTATTGAAGACATCTAAGACATATAATGACACTTAGCAGGTGATAAATCAGTAAACATTCGAAACATAGATGCTGGCAGAAAACTGGAATATAATTCATACAGGGTCTCAGTAAAACTAATGTATCTCAGGCTACAAACATGACATCAACATGATTCGAACACCATAAGGAAGCTAACAAACAAAGATACAATTTTCAAGTAGACCATATATTGATGTAAGCAGATTAGGACATCAAAAGTAGACCAGACATTAATAATACCTGCTATTGGATAATTTCAGAAAACTGCTTGCACTACGATTTTAAAATAGACATATCTCCCACAATTCTAAACGTTTTCTCAATATTTTAAAACTCACAAAAAGCATATAGAACAAACTATATTTATTATGAAGAACATATCTCCAAGAAGCAGGTTCTTGAAGGTCAAAACAGAGCATGAAACAGATACTCGAAAACAACAAAATCACATATGATCATGACAATATTTTCCGAATTCATAACATATCGAAAGAAACTCAAACCAAGCGACTAACCTTGACTTTTACGCCTTGAAACATGACAAATATAACATGATTCTCAACATTTAATTCCAAACAAATACACATGAGCATGTATCAGTAGAAACATGCGTGAAATCGATATTTCTCTCCTTTTTTTTTTTTGACAAAATTCAAAAGCATGCAATTCGATTCTAATTCTTTGTTTATCTAAGTCCTAAGCAAGCATAAGAGACTTAAACTTCTATATTTTTAACACTTTAAGCCTTTAAACAAAATGACAAAAGAAAGATAAACTTTATTCTCTACTCTTGAAGTTTATTGAACTTTATTCTTCAATCATTTAAGCCTTATTAAAACTTATTATTTCTTTATAAAACTCATAATTCTTGGCCCGAGGAACAAGGTTCATGGCTGGTTTACCTTACTCAGGAAAAAGAAAAAGAAACGGCCTATTTGTCCTAAAGAACTCGACTTGACAATGGGCTGCGGGGCTCTCGAATGTGGATTGCTACCGGGAACATTTGCTGGTACTCACCAAGGGTCTGCGATGGTGATGACTGACCATGAGAGGGGAAGGTGCTGCTTGTGGTGACCTGCTGCTGCTCGTGGGTGATTTCCTGCAAGAGGATTGCCAAGAGGATGGAGCGAGATTTTTGATCGGATGCTTGAGTGGGTATTGAAAAATATGCGTGTGTTTTATTTGTGAGAGAAGAGAGAGCTGATGAGATACGGGAGGAAAACTCTTAAAATGAGGATAACTCTTAAAATGAGGACACCTCTTAACCATTGATTTTGTGTTGATCAATGACTCAGATTAAGTAATTGGAATACTTATGCAACTGTGTTGAAATAAATATGTATCTGGTTTGTTACAATAAATATGTCTCTCGTGTACAGTGTTTTTGCATCATTGTTTCAATAACCATGCAATATTTTTACACTAACTGTGCGACACTTTATCACTAACTATGCAACATCATTTTTGCATTATTGTTCCAATAACCATGCAATATTTTAACAGTAACTGTGCAACACTTTATCACTAACTATGCATCATTTTTACACTAACTTTGCAACACCTTATAGCTAACTATGCAACATATTTTTTACATCATTGTTACAATAACCATTTAACATTTTTACACAAATTATGCAACACTTTATCACTAACTATGCATCATTTTTACACTAACATTGCAACACTTTCTACCTTGTTGCAGGGTTATTGTTGCTAGGTCAGTTTTCTGTTGCTGCTAGGTTAGTTTTCTGTAGTTGTTATGTTAGTTGTATATAGTTGCAAGGTTAGTTGTACCTAGTTGCAATGTTAGTTATTAGTAGTTGCAAGGTTACTTCTATGTTGTTGCAAGGTTAGTTCTATCTAGTTGTATGTTTGGTTGTATTTATTTGCGATGTAAGTTGTATTTTTTGTAAGGTTAGTAGTTTTTAGTTTCAAGTTTACTTGTATTAACTTGCTAGTCTATTTGTATTTAGTTGCTAGGTTAGTTGTATGTTGTTGCAAGGTTAGTTCTCTATATGTGCTAGGTTAGGGGTATTTATTTTCATGGTTATTTTTCTATAGTTGCAAGGTTATTTGTCTGTTGTTGCAAGGATAGGTGTCTTTCTTTGCAAAGTTAGTTGAATTTAGTTGCAAGGTTAGGTGTATTTTGTTGCAAGGTTAGTTCTCTTTAGTTGCTCGATTTTTTATTTTGCAAAGTTAGTTTTCTATAGTTGCAAGGTTATTTGTTTGTTTTTGCAAGGATAAGTGTCTGTATTTGCAAGGTTAGTTTTATATAGTTGCAGTGTTAGTTATCTGTAGTTGCAATGTTAGTTACCTGTAGTTCTAATGTTAGTTATCTGCAGTTGCAATGTTAGTTATATCTAGTTACAATGTTAGTTGCAAGGTTACTTCTCTGCTGATCCAAGGTTTGTTATATCTAGGGTCAACGGGTCACTGCTGAAAGTCAACAGTCAGCGCCGGTAGTCAATGGTTGAAGTGAAATAGATTTCACCCGGGCTCCTTCTTTCTCGACCGGCCTCCGTACCTGCAAGAACCCAACATCGGGGCCCCGTCGTTGGGCCTCTGATGTCTATGTCAGTGCTTAGATCAAGAGAGAGAGAGTGTAGTAATGAAATGAATAGAGAACGATAAAATGTGATACCATAGCCCCTTTTTATAGGGGGAGTGTACCTTTTTGGGCTCAAGTTGGGCTTGACCCATATCGTTATGCTGTGTGTCATAATCCATACGTGGGCTAATCCTCCAATATGTATTCGTCTTATCCATTAAACCCGATCTAGTATAATTGTAACACCCCACCTTACTAGATAAATCAGAGTAGCGCATTTATTCGCAAAGTCTTTGAAAACTAAAACATTTTTACTTTGCGAAACTGATTTGGGGTGCTACCGTGAAAATCTTTACTTATTCTTAGAAAAACCGTTGTTTTAACTTATTAAAAACGTCCGGTTATTTAAAAGCTTTACTTTCTGAAAAGTACGTCAAAATATGATAAAACGTCAAAATCATCAAGCATCGTCAAAAGATAGTCAAAACGTAAGCGGAAGCGTAAATATTAGTTATACAGTCAAAAAACACATATATACAAATATCCTGAATGTCCCGAGCTGCTCCCGTCATGTCACA
>CACSLK010031421.1:19743999-19754538 GCA_902706635.1 Striga hermonthica | reverse complement strand
AATCGGCCGGTCCAGACCGGTCACTTGAGCGGTTCAGTACTCAGTGATCTGGTCCGAGTTCAGTCAGTTCAGTATTTCAGTTAAGTTTTCAATAGAGTCATGATCAGTCATGTTCAGTCAGTTCAGTCATGTTCAGTTATGTTCAGTCATATATAGTCAGTTCACTTCAGTATTTTAGCTAAATTTTCAGTCCAGTCAGTTCAGTATACCAGTACCAGTTCAGTCCAGTTTTCTTATTAGTCAAGTTAAACCCCGAGATTCTTCCAGTTAAAATATTTAGTTCGAGTGCATCTTAGCAGTTATTTTAAGTCAGTCTGAGCATAGTACTTAGTATTTATTTATTTATATATTTTTACAGTTTGATCAGCCAGCAACACTTATATTTTCATACCAGCAGTTTAGGTGGGGACTCAGACTGAGTATTACATTGACTATAATTACAGTTATCATGTTCAAGGTATGTATATTCAGTTCCTGCTCAGTGAGGCTAGACAAAGTAAGACCATCTGAGTTCTAGTGGCGTAATCTGCCCACTAGAATGTGCACATAGGCTTCCGGCACAGTTTATATAGTCGGTAGATACAATATTCGATCTTGTAGCAGATACGGTTGATCGCAGTTACAGTTACATGACATGACAGTTCCAGTGGTATATACCATCGATCATGATATTGCATTTATTATTGTTGTTTACTTTAGTATGAGTTTCTGCGGAGCACAGTGGCTTTTAGTGCTCACGCCCCCACTATATTATCTTTTTCGGGTCATAGGGTCGGTACAGAGGAGTGAGCTGAGCAGGTGGCCGTGGTTTAGACTTTACGTCAGTTTGCAGACTTGTTCTGTATATGTTTTCCACGTTTTTACTTCCGCTGAAATTTTCAGTTCTTCAGACTTGCATGTGAGTTTTCAGTTTTTAGTCCGGTTTACCGGTCAGATTTTGTACAGTGTAACATGCATGTCTGTTTATAAAGAATTCGTGTTCTTAAATAGTTTTAAAAGATAACGGACTTTTAGAAAAGAATGGTTTTTCAGTAGCATCCCGATAAGGATTTCACAAATAAATATGTTTTATTAAGAAAAGTTTTGCGAAAAAGCGACTCTGATATTTATAACATAGCGGGGTGTTACAATTGGTATCAGAGCACGTTTTTGTGTATCTGAATACTTCAGCGAGTCAGAAAGTTTTCAGAAAACCTAACCACGCCACGCTCACGCCTCGCCGGCTACCAGGTAAGTGCTGATTTACAGTTTTATATATATAAACAAATGCTTAAGTCTGTGCTCAGTAGGATGTCAGGTATTCGACCCTAGAAGCCAGTATGGATGCTCGAGCCAGTAATAGAGTATTTTTAGGACATAGTCGATTTATTCCAGTTATCCGATAATTCGAATCTAGTTTCTCGGGTTAATTTAGCGACTCGTCAAGATATTTGTGAGCCATTAAGTGGAACAAATCTTATCAGACATGTTTCTCAAACATTTTTCTATCAGAAATTGCCATTTTGCCACTCAGTTGGCACATTCCAGAGAAGAAATTCCTTGACCTAGATCAGGGAATAGACTCAAATTTCCTAAGTCAGATCAATAGATCAAGTTCAGGGTTAAATTTTGATGCTAAAGGTTGTTATATTTCCTAAGCCATTGTCGAAAGTAACGGTTTCCAGTGTATAAGAGTCAATATTCCAGGTTACCATGGAGGCTTGAAATAAGAGCCACTAAGCCAGGTATACCATGGAGGCTTGAAGCTGGAACCAAAACAATATAATCTCATGTAACAACAACCTTTAAAGTCAGTTATGTCAGGTATTTTATCAGTCTGAAATTCCATGTTATGGTTTTCAAAGCTCAAGATCAGTTATTTACTCTGTACTTGCGGGACCAATTGATACTGGAGCAGCCCTATATAGTACATAGTCATGAGTCAATGTTCATGAGTTAAGGTCGGCGTATAATAGTTACCAAGCCGGGTTAAATATGGAGGTCTGATATACATATCATTAGTCCAAATTTACCTGGAAACTTGAAGTCGCACCTTATCAAGCTACAGTAAGTTAGTAAATGCCATGTTCCAATTCCGAGATAACCATTTAAGTGTCTCGGGATAGCTTTCAGAGTCGAGTAAAAGTTATAAAGTCATGTGAAATTCAAGTAAAAGTTATCCAGTTATGTGAACGTTGAGGCTAGTCATGTGAAAGTTAAGGATGGTCTGTCTATTAAGACAAGACTTATGAGTTATTTTACAAGTATGTCCAGTGCCTCGATTCTCAAATTAAGAAAATTTGGGAAATCGCAGGAAATATTATTTACGATAGACTTTTCTTGAGGTTAAGTTTAACCTCAGGGAAGGTAACGGTTTGCAGGTACAGCGTGTCGATATTCGACACATTTTTCGTTCGTGATAAAGAAGGCCAATCAACAACAACAACAACAATCAACGCCGTGGTGATGACCAGAGCTTTCCATTTAAGGACGCATGTTGCAAGAAGAGAAGGATGCCATGCATGAGTCATAGTACGCCGGCAGATCATGGAGAGTAGCATTATAGTACGTTGAGGCTACTAGCCTGAGATACAGATATGACCAGTTATACAGACTACGTCGATTTTGCACGTGCAATGTTTTCCATGTGCTGCATGCAAACGTGCCCCACTCACTTGATGAGGAGCAGGTGTGCCGCATTGCATAGTGCCGCGAATGACGTGCCGCGTCATCGAGTAGGTGTTCACGACAGGCAGTTACCAAGATTGCTAGTAGTCCTTATTTGTACATGTGCATATCTCTGAAGTCTTCCGTGCATACCATAAAGACTTAGGTCTCACAACGGAAGTCTATACTGAAGATGAACAATTATCCATGAGTAAATATTTAGTATGCTCAAGAACCATTTATTGAGTATCGAGTATAACCAGTGGAGCACTTTTGATCAGTAAAGTGTTCTTACTATAGCTAGTATAAATCCCTAATTCACCGAATTGTGAATTGGTGCTTCTTTAGTTAGAAGTAGAGTTTTGAGCTCAGTACTCAGATGTTGAGTTCTAAGTTTATGCCATCAATTTAGTATAAACTCTGTGTTAAGCTTGTACTTCCAGTTTTAGTATTTCCGAGGACGGAAATATTGTAAGGGGGGTGGATTGTAACACCCCATATTTTATTAATAAAGGAAAGATACTAGATTTTAAATGTAAGCTAGCCTTTGTTAATAAATATTCATGTTAATATTTAAGTTTAAGTTATTCAGCTAGTTATGTTCCAAGTCGACGTTAAGCCGAAAGTCAATCTGATTAATTTAATTTATTAACCGAGTCTGTTATGGTAATTAATATTCAGTCCGTTTATTTTAATAAATGGACATTAGCAAGTTTGGGATTAATTATTCCAATATTGACGTATTAATCGAATTCAAGAATATTCGAGAAATCATCAGAGAGGAGTTTCGAACCAGTTATTAAGTTTCAGTTTTAAGTTCGAATTTAAGTCGAGATCTATTCGGTTTAATTTATTTTTAATAATCGAGTTAGTTTCGATAATTAGTTCCCGAAACGTTTATTTTTATAAACGAATATTATTAGTCAGGATTAATTATTGGAAATCAAGATTATTCGAATTAATTTTCGAAGTTAAGTTGTAACCGAAAATGAGCAAATTTTGTTTAAGTTGTCATGTGCACTTACTGTTCCTATACAACGATGCGTTCACATTACGTACACCATTTATCATTAAGTTATGCCTAGGTAATTGTTATTAACCCTTGCTTAATTAACTTAATCCATGCTTAGCCTATTAATCCATGTTCAGCATGTTAATCAATGTTCAAGCCTAATTAATCCATGTCTTAGATTTGTATTATTGTCGTGAGCAATTCACCAATGCCGTGAGAATGTTACCATGAGTTATCATATGTCTATTAATCCATGTTTAGCTTGTTAATCTATGTTTAGCATGTTAATCCATGTTCAAGCCTAATTAATCCATGTCTTAGCTTTGTATTATTGCCCTGAGCAATTCACCAATGCCGTGAGAATGTTACCATGAGTTATCATATGTGCAAGTGGGCTTAGATGAATCACCTACTTGCTTGTAAAACCTGGCATGCCTACTTTGTTGCAAGACATGGCATGATAAAAGCCCTTAATTGATCCTTTAAGTGCCACCTCGGATGGTGACTAAGCCGTGAAAATGTCACGGAAGCACACGGACGAAGAAAGTGTCACCATAAGAAATTAGAATCATTTTTCATCATTTTCCTATTTAAGCTAAGCCATAGTAGTGAGTTCATGCATTTCATGCAAAACCGAGAGCTAAGAGAGGGGAAAAACCAAAGAAAAAGATAGAAAAATATTGGGAGAAAATAGTTTGTACCTAGTCATCGGAGAAGGAAGGCACGTGCAGCGCCGAAACTACGAGCAAACGCACGCAAGTCATAGCCCATTCCACGAGCGGTCGGAAGAGTACATTGATATTAACTCTCTTTTAGCCATTTCATGTCCATGTTAGCAAGGTCATGTAGAAATTATGTTGTTCGGTCCATGTTTTAAGTCATAAGTGCACTCGGAGGTGCTATATAAGCCCTCTCTGAGCCATTTCACAATCTAGCCAGCAAGTCCCAAGCACTTTTTACATTTTTAGTCATTTCAAGTCATATTATGATCAACCATGTCATGTTTGCTGGAGAAAGTTGCCGGACAGCCGGCGAAGGGCCGACCGTAGGGCCTTCCCACACGTAGCAGTGCAACGCCAGCGGGCAGTGGCCTGCCAGCACACGTGATGCGGAAGTGGCTAGGCAGCTCAAGAATGCCGCGAGTCGCGCTTACCACGCACGCAAGAGGCTTGCGCGAGAGACAACAAAAATGCGCACATTTGAGCATAGTGCGTGTGAGGCAAGCGAGATTGGCCAGGTGACGGGCAAGGACGAACGCACACGACTGGCGTGCGAGATGGGCGAACAGGCGCTGGCCAGCGGAAGTGTGCGACTGGCGCGCAAGAATGGGACGCGAGCGACTGATGACGACGCGCATAGCACGGGCTTGGCGAGCGCGCGCGTGGAAAGGCCGCGCGCGGGGAAGGCACGCGCACGTGAGACCTCATGCCTCGAGGCATGCGAAGAGATGGAGGATCACGCGCGCGCTAGGGATGCGGTAGGCGCAGGCGTGCGCCCCACGCCTGGTGACGCAACATGCACGAGCTAGGTCGACGCGCACCTAGACCTCGTAGGCTTAGGCAAGCAGAGGGCAGTTGGGCGGTGCGTGGAAGGCCGCCGAGAGCAATGGAGAGAGAGAGTTACTTGGAGTGCACACCAGGTGATTTAGTTGCCATCTAGCTTTATGATTTCTAGCTTAATTAGGATTTCCTATATTTTATTGCTTTATTAATTCCCTAGGTAGATTAAGATGAGATATATTTTGTGCCTATATAAAGGCTCTTCCCCATGTTATTTTTCATCAGTCAGTTTATCAATAAGAATTCAAACTTTTGTTCATTCTCTCTTTGCTTTAGTTTTTAACCAAAATTCTATTGCAATTATATTCGTTTAGAGGGGTGCGGTTTGTGAACCTCTAGGCAACTATCGGCGATTCAAGGCACTGGTTTGTGGCTTATCGGCAATCGGAACACATGATCTTCATCATTGGTGTTTTCATTGAGAGGTGTTAGATCGTGTGTTTTTTTTTCTATCCCATTCCCTTTCTTTTTCTTCTTAATTTCGTCCCCCACCTTATCTAAACAAAAAAAAAAAAAATCTTCAAAACGAGTCCGAGAAGCAAAGAGCACAAGCAAGAAAAGAAAGCCATGGCAAACAAAGAGATGAAGGACAAGATCGATAACCTCGATGTTCAGGTTTGAAGTATGGGCGAAACTATGGAAGAAAGGCTTGGATCGCTCGACGAAGGTCAAAGCAATACCAACGCGGCGGTAGATGACTCGAGCAACGCCTTGAGGAAGTGTTGTGCGAATTCCAGCAGCAACAACGGCCGCAGCGCGACATACCACCGCACGAAGAGAGGCGCGCGCACGAGCGACCGTATGAGGAGTACGAGCGCGAGCGTGAGGATGACTTTGAGCGACGATCGCAGGCCTCCAATTATCGAGATCGGTCGAGGCCTGACAAGCCAAGGCTTGTGCTGTCCACGTTCACTGGCAATGATCCGGCGGCTTGGCTCAACTGTGCTGCACAATACTTCGAACTCAACAAAACCGAAGGCCATGATCGAGTAAGGTACGCAGCATTCTACCTTGATGGTGAGGCCAATGTATGGTGGCAATGGCTTACAAGGATCTACCGCAAACGGCAGCAGACCATTACATGGGCCGACTTTGAGAGGGAGTTGCTCACGCGCTTTGGCACATCCGATTACCACAATTACAACGAGGCTCTCGCACGTATACGTCAGACGGGCAGCTTGCGCGAGTACATCAAGTAGTTCGAGCGTCTAGCCTGCCGCGTGCGAGATTGGCCCGAGGATGCGCTAGTGGGAGCTTTCATAGGTGGGCTGAAGTTCGATCTAGCCACAAAAGTTCGACTGGAGTGGCCAGTCACAATGCACAAAACCATGGAGGTAGCCCGACGCCGCGAGGACCATCTAGTTGCAACACGAAGGGGATGGGCGAACGCCCGTTTCGTCGATACACGATGCACGGGCCTGATCCAAGTGACCGCAGGTGCACGACCGGCCATCAGCGCTCTACCACCGGGGCCAGTAGTCAGGCGGCTCTCTCCCGAGGAAGTCAAATGCCGGCGTGAGAAAGGCCTCTGTTTCAAGTGCGAAGAAAAGTTTACACCGTGTCATCGATGTAAACAGGCTTTTGTAATTGAGGTCGCCAATTCCGATGAGGAGGAGTCTGAGGACGAGGAAGAACCAAGGTAAGGGGACGAGGTAGAAGTGCTCGAGGAAGAAGCGGAAATCTCGATGCACGCCATGGCTGGGGTCAAAGTGCCAAGGACGATGAGGCTACCAGCCTGGGTCAAGGACGGACGAGTGATCATACTCGTAGACAACGGGTCATCACACAACTTCATCAATGCCGACTTATCCCAAAAGCTTAATCTACCAACCACGAAGATTGAGCCCTTTGAAGTTCGAGTAGCCAACGGTGAGAGGCTTCAATGCAAAGAGTCCTTTTGTAAGGTACCAATCAAATTCTAAGGAGTTGTCGTGGAAGCCGATCTCTATGCCCTACCGTTGGTTGGACCGGACGTGGTTCTCGGAGTTCAATGGCTAGAGGGTTTGGGAAGGGTGACCACAGATTACCGCACCGGAGTTATGGAGTTTAGATCTGGAGGCAAGCGGGTCACTCTCAAGGCTGGAGAAGAAAAGATTACTAAGGAGGTTGGTCTGAAGAGTATTGAAAGAGTTTGGCGAGGTGGCAGCCAAATCTTTGGATTAGTAGTCGAGAACACTGGGGCGAGCGTGGGCAAGGATGAGCAGCAACAACGAGATATACGCGAGCTTCTCGAGGAGTTTGAGGGAGTACTGGGCGAACCTAAGGGACTACCACCTCACCGGGAGTTCGATCACTACATACCAATAGTTAATGAGCAGCATGCTGTACACGTTCACCCTTGTAGGTACGCTCACTTTCAGAAAACTGAAATCGAAAGACAAGTAGCTGAGATGTTAGAGTCTGGGTTAATTCAGCATAGCTCGATTCCGTTTTCATCACCAGTATTATTAGCCGCAACTATCAAAGATCGATTTCCTATTCCTAGTGTCGACGACATGCTCGATGAGTTGGCAGGATCACGCTATTTCTCGAAGCTCGACCTAAGAACTGGCTACCATCAGATCTGACTCCATAAGGCCGACATTCCGAAAACAGCTTTTCGTACGCATCAAGGGCATTATAAGTATTTGGTGATGCCATTCGGGCTGTGCAACGCTCCATCTACTTTCCAGTTTGCTATGAATTCTATCTTCAAGGAGTATCTACGTAAGTTTGTTCTAGTCTTCTTTGATGATATCTTGCTATATTCAAAATCACGGGCTGAACATCTGGAGCATTTGAGAGTGGTGCTCGAAGTCTTGGAGGGTAACTCATTTCACATCAAGCCGTCCAAGTGTTCATTCGGGCAGGAGATGGTTGAGTACCTAGGTCACTTTATATCCTACGATGGCGTGAAGGTTGATCCATGTAAGATAGAGGCAATGGTTGACTGGCCTAAGCTAACAAGTCTCACGCAGCTCCGAGGATTCCTAGGGCTCACGGGATACTACGGAAAATTTGTGAAGGATTACGGGACCATCGCCAAACCACTTACAGAGATGACCAAGAAAGGCGGGTTCACATGGACCAAGGCTAGCGAGGAGGCATTTGAGAAACTGAAGGGCGCAATGGCTACGACGCTGGTGCTCGCCATGCCAAGGTTTGATGTCTTGTTCGAGGTACACACAGATGCGAGTGAAATTGGAATTGGAGCTGTGCTAGTGTAAGAAGGACGACCTCTAGCCTATCTCAGCAAGGCACTAGGCACGACTTGATTGGGATTATCGGTGTGCGTGAAGGAGATGCTAGAAGTTGTCGAGGCTATAAGATGCTGGAGGCCTTACCGATTAGGGCGTTGATTTCGGATTGTGACCGACTAGCAGCCACTCAAGCATCTACATGAGCAAAGGATTGTTACTCCTGAGCAACAGAAGTTTGTCTCTAAACTTATGGGGTTCGACTTTGAGATAGTCTACCGGCCAGGTCGACAGAATGCTGTGGCTGACGCATTATCCCGACGAACAGATGTAGCTGAGCTTGATGGTATCACTGGGCCGACATGGTCCATCTGGGAGGAAGTTCGAAAGGCGAAAGAAGAGGATACCTATTGCCAGGAGTTGCACCGAAAAATCAAAGCAGGAGAAGTCACTGCTGATTACGAGTTGCACAATGGCCTATTACTACATCGGGGCCGAGTATTCGTGTAACACCCCACTTTGATTTTAAAGAAATTCAGGACTTTCCAAAAACCAGTATAAAATTTTTCGAACTCATTTTCAAAAACTTGGGCGTTATACAACATTTAACATCAACCAAGTCGTATCTGGTTGTTCACATGGTGTTCATTAACCTTTCAAAATTCATTTCCACATGATTATTAATAAATAACTCTCATACGAGTATCAAACAAAGGGTCCAAAAATCCCGACACGGATAAGTTCGAAAACAGTTCAACATGTCTCAAAGACCACACTTTATTCATAAAGGACGCGAAATCATAAACATAATAATCATGACCAACCCACTCGTCTTTTCCCCGTCATCCGACACTTGCTTAACCTGCATCCGTGAAGAGCAGGTGGGGGTGAGCACAAAAGAAATGTAGTGCTCACTACTATGCACATAAATAACACATGACAAATTGGTATGGTCGCAGCATGAATATAAGATAATCACATCATGTCTCATCTCCTATCAAAACACAACAATCACATTACTCCTGTGCACATCTATCGCTAGCCGCAGAACAGGGATTCATTACCCGAAGGCGGGAGTACATGCCACGCTACGGACACGGCCTTCCATATGGGCTTACGTACCTTGCAAGGGCACGACCATATCAGTACTTAAGGAGACTTGCCTCACAAGGGCAACCGTATTACATCGACGGGGAAAACCGTACCGATGGCCGTAACAGCTCACGTCGATAGGGTACATATTTCATATTCATACTTAGATCATACCCATAAGAATAAACATTCATCATTCATGGCATAGACAATTTTATATTAGAACCCACTTGGTATAACAACGGAGAAAATGGCACAAAAACGGGTGTAGGCAGCGAGCACGGCTCGTCAGACACCTACAACAATTATATACTAAGATCAACACCTACTTGACCTTAGAGAACAAACACAAACATACATTGGTCGAACTTGATTCAACCAAGTAGTTCGTGAAGTTCCGTGGATATTGGAACAGTTGGGTCCTACATCTAGACTTGACAAAAAATGCATAATAATAACACATATAGTCCTAGCACACTAAACGAAGTCAAACAGTTCAAAGGCACACATAAGGATTCGGGAAAAATTATAAGGAAAGTTTGGGTCAGGCCCCGGGCTACTCGCTGGTACGGTCGTGCACGGCTGGGAGTTGCTGGGAGGCGCACGGGCGCTGTGATGCGGAAGTGGGTTTTGAGCCCCGAAGATGAGAAGGTCCGAAGGACGATACTATCCGAGAAGGCCAAGCAAAGAGCCGGAACAAGGCTTGCATGGCCTAGGAAACGTGCACGAGCCCGTATACGAGGGTGCCGACGTGCACTATGGCATAGGAGGTCGAGCAAGAGCCTCAAGAGATCGAGGCTTGAAGGCTCGGGTGACGCGATCGACTGGTGCAAGGCGTGCGCGAGGGAGCGATGCGCACGATACTTGGAGGCTAAGGCCTTGGGCGTTTACATTGCGGAGGAGACTAGCGGTGCGCGAGGGGTGGATGTTGGGTGGACAGCGTGCACATGGGATGGCCGCGAGCAGGCGAGCGTACGAGCGGTAACATGCGCAAGAGCGTGCGAGAAGATGGTCCCAAGACGGGCAACAAACGGGCGCAAGGAAGGGCGCGAAT
>CACSLK010031421.1:19658384-19676850 GCA_902706635.1 Striga hermonthica | reverse complement strand
AAAAAAAAATCGAACAAAAAAAAGAAGAGAAATTCAGCCCCTCAGCAAAAGGCAAACCGAAAAAAAAGAAAAAGATAGGATAGACAAAAATTCGATCAGCACCTCTCAATGAAAGCACCAATGATGAATGATCGAATTTTTATCTATTCTCGGGGTTGTGAATAAACGTGCACTAAGGCCTTCGTTTATCCACGATAGGTGTATCTAACAGACGCACTATCGGTCTTCTCCTAGACACTGTGACTTCAAGACGCTTTAATGGCCTTCTCTCCGACACTGTATGTAAACACGCACTAATGGCCTTGTTTAAACACACGTAAGAACATAAGTTCCCCTCTCAATTGGCTCACCAATTCAATACTCAATTCAAGACTTGACATGTTTATTAATGAAGAGGTACATGGGTATTTATAGATGCCAATTACCTCTAGTGCTAATCTTACTAGGAAACTATTAAAACAGTAAAATATTAAATCCTAAGGCAAGTAAATATCCTACTACCAAAAAATCCTAAATCTACTGGATCTCCTAATTACTTGTCTTGCACTCCAAGAAAATCTAGAAGCTTAAGTCTTGCGCCCAAGTACTTCGTCCGCCGCACGCACGCCGCATCCGCGCGTGCCGACTTGCGAGTTGCCTACTCCTTGTGCTGCTAGGTGTCGCGCGCCTTGCCTTGCACGTGCGCATGCACCGCCCCGATCGCCTAGTCCTTCGATGACTAGGTCTCGCGCGCCTGCCGCGCCACTCCTATTCCTTGTAGGACCATGCTTCGAGCCCATATCCACTATTCCTATTCCTACTAGGAATATGCTCCCGGTTACGTTTCTTGATGTTCCGAGGATTACTCCCGTCACCAATCTTTCACGCGCATTCCGGCACTCAGCTGCTTTTCTTATTCTTGCGGGGTTTAGTATTCGTACCTTGCCTATTCCTACGAGGATTAGGCTTGTCACCTTAGGCTTGCCTCTGCCCGCGTGTGCGCCACCTGTGCATTTGTCGCCCGACGCCCATGCGCTGTGCTCGCCTATCGCACGCCCATGCGTGCCATCACCCAGCGCTGCCTCACCCAGCGCCCATCGCTCACCCGGTGCGTCTCGCTCGTCGCCCAGCTCCTCTGTGCACTCGCTCGCTCGCTCTCGCCCATCTACAGTAGTCCCTTGCGCGCATCAACCACCCAACATCCACCCCCTGTGCGCCACTTCGCCTAATCTCCAAGTGCCATGCGTGTCTACGCCAATGCGCGTGTGCGTGCCCTTCTTGAATGCGCCCTTTCTCGCGTGTCCTTGTGCCTCGCATACGAGCTCGTACCCGTCTCTTAGGTCATGTGTGCGTCGTTTTGGCCCTATTTTCAGCCTCATCAGTTCGTCTCGGCTCTCGGTCCTTCTTGTCGTCGGGGGTCAAAACCCACTTATGCATCACGCTGGGGCGCTGTGCTGCGGGCGCTGGGGCGCTGGGCTTTAGCGCTGGGGCGCTGTGCTGTGGGCGCTGGCTGGCAGCAGTGCACAGGGCCCGGCAGACAAGCAGGGTTTCAAATAGGACCGACCGATTTCAAAATGCACTCGACCGATTTACTTGAAATTTTTACACATTAAAATAGACCCAGAAAGGCACATATTCACAAGGTTTCAGACCCAACTCTTCAGTTTAACACAATCAACCAATTTTCACAAAAAGACGATGAAAATCTGAACTTTCTTGTTCACCGGGCAATCCTTTGAGTTTTTCAACGCAATTTGGACACAACACACATAACATCAGATTTCTAACACTCACCAAAAATCACAGCAAAATACTAAGAATTTGATTTTTAATGATTTTTCAAAGTTTTTGCCCAGAACTTCAAATCAAGATTTGACATAGCTACAGATCTCATTTCGACTTGAAATTTTTACACCACACATAATACAATCAGAAGGTAATACAGTTCAATTTTTAAAGCAATCGGACGAGTATACGATTTTAAATGATTTTCTGAATATTCAGCAGCACTACTCGATTCAAAAATGCATAAGAGACCAATTGTTCAACATAAACGTCTAAGGCCTTCTCCATGAGGCCAAAGACTTCAAATGTTCCAATAATCCATAGCCTTATTCACGATTTATGCATAAATCACATACGAACATAAATAACGTACAAGACATGAAATTAAATGGCCAATATTCAAACCCTAGCATGCAATTCTCCACAAGGCTTAATATATAACACACACACATAAATTAAGGGGGGGGGGGAGGTTTAGACAGCCTTGTACCGTTCTCGGGGAGATTTGCATGAAAGAGGGTTCGAACGGGCGAAGAGGGGCTGCGAGTGCACGGGGGAGGGCCTGCGGGTCGCTGGGCGCGCCTGCGGGCTTCGCGGGAATGCTGGACGGGCAGCGCTGGCACCGGGCTTGCGACACGATCAAACGGACGGCGCTGGCCTGGTGGTGTGCGATCGACGGCTTCGTGCGAACGGGGACGCGGGACTAGCGATGGACAGCGAGGTGGTGCCGCGATGATGACGTCCGGCGGTGGGCGATCGCATGGCGGCGATGGAGGCGCTGGACGATGGGCACGACAGACGAAAAAAAAAAAAGAGAAAGAGAGAGAGAGAGCGAGAGGGAGAGGAGAGGAAAGAAAAGACTGCGGGGGAAAAAAATTTGACGAAGGAGGGTCTCAATCTCTCCTTTATATAGAGCTCACTAGGTTAGAAGGAGATCCCCTGATCAAGCACTTGCCAAAATTCAACACCAAAGGAAAAAGGGAAAGACTCCACAATTAAGCCACTTACCAAAAATCACAAGGAAAGAAGAGGGAAGGGGCGGCCGGCTCCATGGGCGCGGGTCACGGACGCGGCTCGGCTCGACCCGAAGCCCGGTTTGACGATTAAATTAATTTAAATTAATTTAAAATAGTATTTAATAATTATATAAAATCTCCACAATTAATATTTAATTTAAGTACACAAATAGGCACATAAATTCATTTAGGCAATTGGACAATTTAATATAAAGCAGCAATTAATAACAACAACAACAATAATAATAGTAAAAATAATAATAATAATAATAATAATAATCCATTTATTCATGAACGAACGGGGCATTACAGTCTACCCACCATACAAAGAATTCCGACCTCGGAATTCGAAAACGAAACTAGAAAGCGATAAAAATACAAAGGAGAACTCAGAACTCAAAGTTCGGGTAACGCCTCCTGATATCGTCCTCCCTCTCCCAAGTCGCCTCGGTCTCATCGTGTCGGCTCCACAGCACCTTCACTAAGCTCACTGCCCGGTTCCTCAGCTGATGGACCTTCTGGTCCAGGAAAGCTACCGGCACCTCCTCATAGGTAAGGTCTCGCTCGACCTGCAGCTCGTCGAAGTCCACCACATGATCAGGATCATGCACATACCTCCGAAGCATCGAGACATGGAACACGTCGTGCACACCCGACAAGTCTGGTGGTAAAGCCTGCCGATACGCTAAGTTCCCGACTCGGTCGAGGATCTCGAACGGCCCAATATAGTGAGGTTTAAGCTTCTCCTTCTTCTCGAAGCGAATCACACCTCGCATGGGTGAAACCTTCAGGAAGACATGATCTCCCACAACATAAACATGCTCCTGCCTCTCCCGGTCGGCATAGACTTTCTGCCTCTCCTGGGCAGACCTAATGGTCTTCCGGATCTCCTCAACGGTCGCTGCAGTACTCTGGACAAAATCCGGACCTGTAATCCTCCTCTCTCCAACCTCATCCCAATACAAAGGGGTCCGGACCTTACGTCCGTACAAAGCCTCGTACGGGACCATCTTGATCAAAGAGTGGTAGTTGTTGTTGTAGGTCAGCTCAACTAGCAGAAGGGCATACTCCCAAGTCAGGCTTCGGTCCAAGACCACGGCCCTCAATATATCCTCCAAGTATTGGATCACACGCTCCGACTGACCATCTGTCTGGGGTGAAAGGCTGTACTGAACTCCAACCTCGTCCCATGGCTCGGTGCAACGTCCTCCAGAACTAGGATGTGAACTTGGCATCTCGATCTGAAACAATCTCCACGGGCACTCCATGAAGCTTAACAATGTCCTTGACGAACAATTCAACGTAATCACTCGCCTTCATGGTCGTCCAGACTGGCAGAAAATGGGCAGACTTCGTAAGGCGATCTACTATCACCCAAATCGAACCATACCCGCTCCTCGACCTTGGCAGTCCCACTAAGAAATCCATGGTGATGCACTCCCACTTCCACAGGGGAACCTCAAGGGGCTGCAACAACTCTCTCGGTTTCTGGCGCTCAGCCTTCACTTGCTGACACACCAGGCACCCATCCACGAACTTCGCTACTTGCCTCTTCATGCCTCGCCACCAGAAGGACTTCCTCAGGGCCTGATACATCTTCGTGCTACCAGGATGGATGGTGTACGGGGCACTATGGGCCTCCCTCAAAATCTCTCTCCGTAGTTCCCACACCTTCGGAACACAAAGTCTACCCTCGAAGACCAAGGCTCCATCAGATGCGACTGCGAATCCACCAACTCTACCAGCTACTGACAACTCCCTCATCCGGCATAGGAAACGGTCGTTCGATTGCTCGGCGACTATCCTCTCCTGAAGGGTCGGTCCCACAACCAAAGAGGCCAACATGCCCCCGGCTGTCGAAGTCGACTCTACTACCTCTAACTGTAATCGCTCGAACTTCTGAAGAAGAACATCCTGTCTGGTAAACAAGCAAGAAAGCTGGCCATAACTCCTCCGACTAAGGGCATCGGCTACCACATTAGCTTTTCCCGGGTGATAGCTAATGGTGCAGTCGTAGTCCTTGACCAGCTCCAACTATCTACGTTGTGTCATGTTCAGCTCCTTCTGAGTGAAAATGTACTTTAGGCTCTTGTGGTCGGTAAATATCTCACACTTGCCTCCATAGAGGTAGTGCTGCCAAATCTTTAAGGCGTGGACAACTGCGGCTAACTCGAGATCATGAGTGGGGTAGTTCTGCTCGTGAGGCTTCAGCTGCCTCGAAGCATAGGCTACGACTTTCCCTTGCTGCATGAGAACACAACCCAGGCCCATCTTCGAAGCATCACTATAGATGGTGAACTCCAAAGTAGGGTCGGGTATGGATATGACAGGCGCGGTAGTGAGACTCCTCTTCAACTCCTGGAAACTCTCCTCGCACTGAGGACTCCAAACAAACCTCACGGCTTTCTTCGGAAGGTTGGTCAGTGGCTGGGCTATCCTCGAGAAGCCCTCGATAAACCTCCTGTAGTATCCTGCTAACCCCAGGAAACTACGCACATCTGCGGCACTTCTTGGCGTATCCCATTTGCTCACTGCCTCGATCTTGCTGGGGTCCACCTCAATGCCTCGAGCTATCACAATGTGGCCAAGGAATGCCACACGGTTCAGTCAGAACTCGCACTTCGAGAACTTAGCATACAACTTCTCGCGGCGAAGAGTCTCCAACACAATCCTCAAATGCTCCTTGTGCTGATCGATATCTCGGGAATAGACCAGAATGTCGTCGATGAACACAATGACGAACTGGTCCAGGAAAGGATGAAAGACCCGATTCATAAGGTCCACGAAAACGGCCGGGGCATTACTGAGTCCAAAAGGCATGACTACGAACTCATAGTGGCCATAGCAGGTACGGAAAGCAGTCTTGGAAATATCCGACTCCCGGATCTTCAGCTGATGATAGCCAGATCGCAAATCAATCTTTGAGAAGACGCTGACTCCTCTCAGCTGGTCGAAAAGGTTCTCAATACGAGGAAGGGGGTACTTGTTCTTGACTGTAAGGGCATTCAACTCCCGATAGTCAATGCACATGCGCATAGATCCGTCTTTCTTCTTCACGAATAGGACGGGCGCACCCCACGGCGAGACACTCGGACGAATAAAACCGAGTTTGAGCAACTCTTGGATCTGGGCCTTGAGCTCTTGAAGCTCCTTAGGTGCCATACGATAAGGGGCCTTAAAAACGGGGCCGGCTCCGGGAATGAGGTCAATGGTGAACTCTACCTAGCGGTCTAACGGTCCTCCGGGTAAGTCATCAGGAAAGACGTCGAGGTACTCGCAAACGATAGATACTCGCTCGGGCACCCGTTCATCAACAAGTCGGATACCATGGAAACAAGATAGCCTTGACAGCTACCCTTGGAAAGGCTCTTCCTAGCTTGCATTGAAGAGATGACCCGAGGCACAGTCCTCGAACTCACCCCAAAGAACACAACAGGCTGATCGGAAATGGGATAAAGGGTGACTTCGTGCTCCTGGCATCGGATATCAGCTCGGTAATGGGTGCGCCAGTCCATGCCCAAGATCACGTCAAAGTTTCTCATATCAATTTCATAGAAGTCGGCCTCCAGAACTCGACCGCCAATACAGATGGGAAGATTGCGAACCACTGAATCAGAGATAATAATTTTTCCCGAGGCTAAACTAACCTCGAGAGGATCACAAGCATGCACGGTGCAAATAGATAAAGCCTCCAAGCAACGAGAAGAAATAAAAGAATGGGTAGCACCGGTATCACATAAAGCAAAGACAGGCACATGGGATATCGAAAGCATTCCGGACATGGTACCTGCATTGAGAGCGGCCTCATCGTGGGTGATGGTATAGACTCAAGCCTGACCCCCAGCCCTCTGCTGGAACGGTGGGGGCTGCTGGTGCTGCTGGTGAGGTGGCGGCGGGGGAAGCTGCTGCTGCTGCTGAGGGAACTGCTGCTGCCTCTTGGGCTCCGGACAGACACTGGCATAATGGCCCGGACGGTTGCAGTTGAAACAGGCTCGCTGGTCGGCTAAGCACTCGCCACTATGGTACTTGCCACATTTCTTGTAGGTTCGGTTGCCAGAAGAGGGATGATTGCGCCGGTCTGGACCTCCTCGCTTACCCTTCCGGTTATCCCAGTGGGAATCTGCCTTTCTCTTACCCAAGCTAGAGCCGGGCGGTGCCAATAGGCTGAGCATACTGGACAACAGTCTGAGATGGCTGGGAAGCATGATAAAAGGAAGGAACTGGAGCCAAAGGAATGAGACAGCTCTCTACTTCCTGAGCCCTACTCACGGTATCTGCATAAGACATCTGTCCGTGACTTCCCACCAGCTCACGGATCCTCTGGTTGAGTCCCTTGAGGAACTTGCGGGCCTTCTTGTCATCGGTGTTCACGGCGTCGCCCGCAAAAAGGCACATGCGGGTGAAGGTACGGACATACTCATCCACCGTGGAGCTGCCCTGCTGCAAGTGGTAGAATTCATGCTCCATTCTGTCCGAAAAGCTCTGGGGAAGAAACTTGCTACGCACCATCATCTTCATTTGCTCCCAAGTGAGAGCATGAAGCTCCGCCTCTGGCCTCCGGGCCCAGTGGTCAATCCACCAGTCGGAGGCGTCCTCCTTCATCTGATAAGCTGCAAGGAATACCCGCTGACGGTCAGGGAGGGGAAGCACAGCGAAGATCTTGTCCAGTTCTTTGATCCACTCCAGCACCGCTGTGGGGTTCTCAGTCCCCGCAAAGATTGGTGCATTCATCCTCTGAAACAGAATGATAAGCTGAGTAAGGTATATGGCCGGAGGGGCCTGGTGCTGACGGGGCGGAGAAGGTTGCGAGGATGCCTGACGGTTACGGTTGTTGCGAGTATTCATACTTCTACATTGAATAATCCCCACAAGGTTAGCACAAAAACAAACAAAATAATCAATACTTACTGAAGTCTATTGTTCGCCAAATAAACACTAGAGTTCGATTAAATCAAGGTGGATAGATCCTAATCCCCAAATCACAAGTTCATCACGAGTAGTTTCATTACTACATGTGCATGATTTACATAACAAGTATTTTCATTAATACTTAAACAAAACATACCTTAAGCAGAACGGAGTGACGAAGACGAGTGGTCATAACACAAGGTTTAAACACATATTCACATATTAAACCAATCTACGGAAACACAGACTGGCTCTGATACCAAAGGAACTGTAACACCCCACTTTCATTTTAAAGAAATTCCGGACTTTCCAAAAACCAGTATAAAATTTTTCGAACTCATTTTCGAAAACATGGGCGTTATACAACATTTAACATCAACCAAGTCGTATGTGGTTGTTCACATGGTGTTCATTAACCTTTCAAAATTCATTTCCACATGATTATCAATAAATAACTCTCATACGAATATCAAACAAAGGGTCCAAAAATCCCGACACGGACAAGTTCGAAAATAGTTCAACATGTTTCAAAGACCACACTTTATTCATAAAGGACGCAAAATCATAAACATAATAATCATGACCAACCCACTCGTCTTTTTCCCGTCATCCGGCACCTGCTTAACCTGCATCTGTGAAGAGCAGGTGGGGGTGACCAAAAGAGAAAGGTAGTGCTCACTACTATGCACATAAATAACACATGAAAAATTGGTATGGTCGCAGCATGAATATAAGATAATCACATCATGTCTCATCTCCTATCAAAACACAACAATCACATTACTCCTGTGCACATTTATCGCTAGCCGCAGAACGGGGATTCATTACCCGAAGGCGGGAGTACATGCCACGCTACGGACACGGCCTTCTATATGGGCTTACGTACCTCGCAAGGGCACAGCCATATCAGGACTTAAAGAGACTTTCCTCACAAGGGCAACCGTATTACATCGACAGGGACAACCGTGCCGACGGCCGTAACAGCTCACGTCGATAGGCTACATATTTCATATTCATACTTAGATCATACCCATAAGAATAAACATTCATCATTCATGGCATAGACAATTTTAGATAAGAACCCACCTGGTATAGCAACGGAGAAAATGGCACACAAACGGGTGTAGGCAGCGAGCACGGCTCGTCAGACACCTACAACAATTATATACTAAGATCAACACCTACTTGACCTTAGAGAACAAACACAAGCATACATTGGTCGAACTTGATTCAACCAAGTAGTTCGTGAAGTTCCGTGGATATTGGAACACTTAGGTCCTACATCTAGACTTGACCAAAAATGCATAATAATAACACATATAGTCCTAGCACACTAAACGAAGTCAAACAGTTCAAAGGCACACATAAGGGTTCGGGAAAAATTATAAAGAAAGCTTGGGTCAGGCCCCGGGCTGCTCGCTGGTATGGTCGTGCACGGCTGGGAGTTGCTGGGAGGCGCACGGGCGCTGCCGGGACGCGCACGGGCGCTGTGATGAAGGATCGGGTGTTGCGTTCCCTCGACTTGTCTCGATCACGGCTTCGCCACGGCCTTGCTCTCGACGATAGGTATGATCGACTCGGTTATTAGCCTAACTCTCTCACGATACTTGAGTTCACTCGGTTATTAGCCTCGCTACACTCTCGAAATAGATCGGGTCTTAGCCTCTCTAAATCGTTGAACTGGCTCGGGTCTTAGCCTCACCAATTCGATTGCATGATCGAATCTCACGACTCTAACACACGGTTTTGAACAAACGTTCTTTTCTATTTCATCCTTCTTCCACCTTAAAAACACTGAGGGAACATCCCTATTTATAGATCCTAATTACTACTAATTCTAATCTACCTAGGAAACATATTAAAGCAATAAAATATTAACTTCCTAAACATTCTAGATACTATTGTGCAAGAAGGAAACTAAATATATCAAAGTCCTAAATTGACTAGATCTTGATCTTGCTTGGATTGCACTCCAAACAATTCAAACCACACGCCCCAAGTATTTCGGCCGCCTCATACGCGCACCGCCTTCGCACGCCTATTCCTCGGTGGGTTCGGTCCCCGCGCGCGCGCTACACGCGTGCCCTTTCGCGCGTGCGCCCTGCCCGCCGCCTTCCTTTTGCGCGTGCGCGCCCCGCAGGCCTACGCCTTCGCGGTGTAGGACTCCCGTGATGAAGGATCGGGTGTTGCGTTCCATCGACTTGTCTCGATCACGGCTTCGCCACGGCCTTGCTCTCGACGATAGGTGTGATCGACTCGGTTATTAGCCTAACTCTCTCACGATACTTGAGTTCACTCAGTTATTAGCCTCGCTACACTCTCGAAATAGATCGGGTCTTAGCCTCTCTAAATCGTTGAACTGGCTCGGGTCTTAGCCTCACCAATTCGATTGCATGATCGAATCTCACGACTCTAACACACGGTTTCGAACAAACGTTCTTTTCTATTTCATCATTCTTCTACCTTAAAAACAATGAGGGAACATCCCTATTTATAGATCCTAATTACTACTAATTCTAATCTACCTAGGAAACATATTAAAGCAATAAAATATTAACTTCCTAAACATTCTAGATACTATTGTGCAAGAAGGAAACTAAATATATCAAAGTCCTAAATTGACTAGATCTTGATCTTGCTTGGCTTGCACTCCAAACAATTCAAACCACACGCCCCAAGTATTTCGGCCGCCTCATACGCGCACCGCCTTCGCACGCCTATTCCTCGGTGGGTTCGGTCCCCGCGCGCAAGCTACATGCGTGCCCTTTCGCGCGCGTGCCCTGCCCGCTGCCTTCCTTTTGCGCGTGCGCGCCCCGCAGGCCTACGCCTTCGCGGTGTAGGACTCCCGCGCCTGTGTCCCACCCGCGCGCTTTCTTGCGCGCCCTCCAACCGATCCTCTCGCGCGCGTGCCGTCGCGCGCCTGCCAATCCTTCCCCTATGCGGCCTCGGCTTCTACCCGCGTGACCGTCACCCGCGCGCCCAACTCGCCCACTGCTTGCTGCCCGCGCGTTCCTCCCATCGCCCGCGACCCGATCGCCTACCGTGCACCCCCGTACACCCGTCGCTGCCCGCGTGCTGGCCACCCGCCCTCGCGCATCACCGCCCGATGCGCGCCTCTCGCCCGTTCGATCGTCGGTCACCCCCGACCACTCTTCGGCCTCGACAACCACTTCCGTATCATTCCCCTCCTCTTCAAGACATTCCTTGTCCTCAAGGATGAGAAAGTTTAGCACGTCCACATCACTATCTTCTTCTTCAACGGGGAATTCACCTTGATCCTCAGTCCTCAACTTAATGCGTTTTCCCGGTCGTCTAAACTCCATCTTTCCTCGCTTGTAGTCAGTCGTGATGGGTCCAAGCGTTTCCAGCCACTGTACTCCTAGCACCATATCTATTGCCTTAAGTGGTAAGGCATAAAGATCAATCTCCAGCTCGTGATCCTGTGCCATTATCGGGACCTTCTTGAATAATTGACTTCCTTGTAGCTCGTGTCCGTTGGCCACCTTGACACCAAACTTCTTGACTTTTGTGGGTTCTAGCTTCAGCTTTTGGGCTATCCTTTCGTCGATGAAATTTAAACTCGACCCACTATCCACCAGGACCTCCAACAACATATCCTTTACCTCGGCCGTGAATTTGATCATCTTAGGACCACGCTTGTTGCACTTCACCATATGCAACCAAGACTCTTCCTGCGGCTTTTCTTCCTCTCGTCCCTCCTCAAGATCCAATACAAAAATTTCCTTACCCTTGCACTTGTGGCCTGGCGCAAATTTTTCGTTCCAAGTAAAGCACAAGCCTTTCTCCCTTCGCCTTTGTATCTCATCCTCCGTCAATCGTCGGTAGTTGCTAGTGGTGCGTGTACCATCACCGACTGTTGGCTTGACCTCGGCTCGTGGGGGCGTATCGTCGACCACGATGCTCGCGCGCCGAACGTCCGCGCGCCCCTCGCTCGGTCTGGCCCTGCGCACTGCCGCGAGATGATCCTCGTGCAGTCGCGCTGCTTCCATGGCAGCCCTTGTCGACCTTGGCCTGTCCAATCGTACCTCCGCAGCCAACTCAGCCTTTAAGCTCCCTACAAACGCGCCTACTAGTGCCTTCTCGGGCCAATCCCGAACCCGGCTTGCTATCCTCTCAAATTCCTTTTGATAGTCGCGTAGACTACCAGTTTGGCGGATCCTTGTCAGCGCCTCATCATAATCAAAGTATTCGCTAGATCCAAACCTTGCAATCAGCTCCTTCTCAAAATCTCGCCATCTAATTTGCTCGCCTTTATTTTCATAAACATGTGACACCCATTGCCACCATGTGTTAGCCTCCCCATCCAAGTAGTAGGCAGCAATTTGAACTTTTTCAGATTTGTGCACCTCATTGATCTCGAAAAATTGCACGGCACGACTTAACCATGCATCCGGATCTACTCCTTCGAACGTTGGCATCGTTATCTTCGGTTTCGCACGTACGTGCTCCTCTCGATGACGCCGATGGCCATGCGCCCTGCGATCGCCGTGGTGTCGGGTAGTGCGCGTTGCGCGCGTTTCCCGTGACCGTTCGTTGTCGTCATCGCGACTAGACGCTGAACTGCCCGTTCCCGCCATGGTTGATCTCGATGTGCGGCTCCTCCGCGTATGGTGGTTGACTCTCTCGAGCTGTCCCGCCAAGTCGTGTATCATCAGCTCCAACTTTGCCATGTTTTCATTGACCACGTGTTGTCCGTTGCCAAGGGACCTCACGCTTTCCTCAAGTGCATCGAATCTCTCGCGATTCGTCATGACTCTCTTTTTTTTTTAAGACTAAAAAAAATCGAAAAAAGAAGAAGAAGAGTTCGAACAAAATTTGAATCTAGGGGAGGAAAAAATAACAAAAGACTAGATGACACTTTTTTTTTTTTGATACTATCGAATTTTTGAAAATTTGGGAACAAAAATTCGAAAAATCGAACAAAAAGAAATCAAAAAATTCGGACCCAAAAGAAAAAGAATGGGATAGAAAAAGTTCACGAACACCCAATCGATCACTCTCAATGAAAGCACCAATGATGAAGGATCGGGTGTTGCGTTCCCTCGACTTGTCTCGATCACGGCTTCGCCACGGCCTTGCTCTCGACGATAGGTGTGATCGACTCGGTTATTAGCCTAACTCTCCCACGATACTTGAGTTCACTCGGTTATTAGCCTCGCTACACTCTCGAAATAAATCGGGTCTTAGCCACTTTAAATCGTTGAACTGGCTCGGGTCTTAGCCTCACCAATTCGATTGCATGATCGAATCTCACGACTCTAACACACAGTTTCGAACAAACGTTCTTTTCTATTTCATCATTCTTCCACCTTAAAAACAATGAGGGAACATCCCTATTTATAGATCCTAATTACTACTAATTCTAATCTACCTAGGAAACATATTAAAGCAATAAAATATTAACTTCCTAAACATTCTAGATACTATTGTGCAAGAAGGAAACTAAATATATCAAAGTCCTAAATTGACTAGATCTTGATCTTGCTTGGCTTGCACTCCAAACAATTCAAACCACACGCCCCAAGTATTTCGGCCGCCTCATACGCGCACCGCCTTCGCACGCCTATTCCTCGGTGGGTTCGGTCCCCGCGCGCGCGCTACACGCGTGCCCTTTCGCGCGCGCGCCCTGCCCGCCGCCTTCCTTTTGCGCGTGCGCGCCCCGCAGGCCTACGCCTTCGCGGTGTAGGACTCCCGCGCCTGCGTCCCACCCGCGCGCTTTCTTGCGTGCCCGGCTCCAACCGATCCTCTCGCGCGCGTGCCGTCGCGCGCCTGCCAATCCTTCCCCTATGCGGCCTCGGCTTCTACCCGCGTGACCGTCACCCGCGCGCCCAGCTCGCCCGCTGCTCGCTGCCCGCGCGTTCCTCCCATCGCCCACGACCCGATCGCCTACCGTGCACCCCCGTACACCCGTCGCTGCCCGCGTGCTGGCCACCCGCCCTCGCGCATCACCGCCCGATGCGCGCCTCTCGCCCGTTCAACCGTCGGTCACCCCCGACCACTCTTCGGCCTCGACAACCACTTCCGTATCATTCCCCTCCTCTTCAAGACATTCCTTGTCCTCAAGGATGAGAAAGTTTAGCACGTCCACATCACTATCTTCTTCTTCAACGGGGAATTCACCTTGATCCTCAGTCCTCAACTTAATGCGTTTTCCCGGTCGTCCAAACTCCATCTTTCCTCGCTTGTAGTCAGTCGTGATGGGTCCAAGCGTTTCCAGCCATTGTACTCCTAGCACCATATCTATTGCCTTAAGTGGTAAGGCATAAAGATCAATCTCCAGCTCGTGATCCTGTGCCATTATCGGGACCTTCTTGAATAATTGACTTCCTTGTAGCTCGTGTCCGTTGGCCACCTTGACACCAAACTACTTGACTTTTGTGGGTTCTAGCTTCAGCTTTTGGGCTATCCTTTCGTCGATGAAATTTAAACTCGACCCACTATCCACCAGGACCTCCAACAACATATCCTTTACCTCGGCCGTGAATTTGATCATCTTAGGACCACGCTTGTTGCACTTCACCATATGCAACCAAGACTCTTCCTGCGGCTTTTCTTCCTCTCGTCCCTCCTCAATTTCCAATACAAAAATTTCCTTACCCTTGCACTTGTGGCCTGGCGCAAATTTTTCGTTGCAAGTAAAGCACAAGCCTTTCTCCCTTCGCCTTTGTATCTCATCCTCCGTCAATCGTCGGTAGTTGCTAGTGGTGCATGTACCATCACCGACTGTTGGCTTGACCTTGGCTCGTGGGGGCGTATCGTCGACCACGATGCTCGCGCGCCGAACGTCCGCGCGCCCCTCGCTCGGTCTGGCCCTGCGCACTGCCGCGAGATGATCCTCGTGCAGTCGCGCTGCTTCCATGGCAGCCCTTATCGACCTTGGCCTGTCCAATCGTACCTCCGCAGCCAACTCAGCCTTTAAGCCCCCTACAAACGCGCCTACTAGTGCCTTCTCGGGCCAATCCCGAACCCGGCTTGCTATCCTCTCAAATTCCGTTTGATAGTCGCGTAGACTACCGGTTTGGCGGATCCTTGTCAGCGCCTCATCATAATCAAAGTATTCGCTAGATCCAAACCTGGCAATCAGCTCCTTCTCAAAATCTCACCATATAATTTGCTCGCCTTTATTTTTATAAACATGTGACACCCATTGCCACCATGTGTTAGCCTCCCCATCCAAGTAGTAGGTAGCAATTTGAACTCTTTCAGATTTGTGCACCTCATTGATCTCGAAAAATTGCACGGCACGACTTAACCATGCATCCGGATCTACTCCTTCGAATGTTGGCATCGTTATCTTCGGTTTCGCACGTACGTGCTCCTCTCGATGACGCCGATGGCCATGCGCCCTGCGATCGCCGTGGTTTCGGGTAGTGCGCGTTGCGCGCGTTTCCCGCGACCGTTCGTCGTCGTCATCGAGACTAGACGCTGAACTGCCCGTTCCCGCCATGGTTGATCTCGATGTGCGGCTCCTCCGCGTATGGTGGTTGACTCTCTCGAGCTGTCCCGCCAAGTCGTGTATCATCAGCTCCAACTTTGCCATGTTTTCATTGACCACGTGTTGTTCGTTGCCAAGGGACCTCACGCTTTCCTCAAGTGCATCGAATCTCTCGCGATTCGTCATGACTCTCTTTTTTTTCTTTTTAAGACTCTAAAAAAAATCGAAAAAAGAAGAAGAAGAGTTCGAACAAAATTCGAATCTAAGGGAGGAAAAAATAATAAAAGACTAGATGACACTTTTTTTTTTTTTGATACTATCGAATTTTTGAAAGTTTGGGAACAAAAATTCGAAAAATCAAACAAAAAGAAATCAAAAAAATCGGACCCAAAAGAAAAAGAATGGGATAGAAAAAGTTCACGAACACCCAATTGATCACTCTCAATGAAAGCACCAATGATGAAGGATCGGGTGTTGCGTTCCCTCGACTTGTCTCGATCACGGCTTCGCCACGGCCTTGCTCTCGACGATAGGTGTGATCGACTCGGTTATTAGCCTAACTCTCTCACAATACTTGAGTTCACTCGGTTATTAGCCTCGCTACACTCTCGAAATAGATCGGGTCTTAGCCTCTCTAAATCGTTGAACTGGCTCGGGTCTTAGCCTCACCAATTCGATTGCATGATCGAATCTCACGACTCTAACACACGGTTTCGAACAAACGTTCTTTTCTATTTTATCATTCTTCGACCTTAAAAACAATGAGGGAACATCCCTATTTATAGATCCTAATTACTACTAATTCTAATCTACCTAGGAAACATATTAAAGCAATAAAAAATTAACTTCCTAAACATTCTAGATACTATTGTGCAAGAAGGAAACTAAATATATCAAAGTCCTAAATTTACTAGATCTTGATCTTGCTTGGCTTGCACTCCAAACAATTCAAACCACACGCCCCAAGTATTTCGGCCGCCTCATACGTGCACCGCCTTCGCACGCCTATTCCTCGGTGGGTTCGGTCCCCGCGCGCGCGCTACACGCGTGCCCTTTCGCACGCGCGCCCTGCCCGCCGCCTTCCTTTTCCGCGTGCGCGCCCCGCAGGCCTACACCTTCGCGGTGTAGGACTCCCGCGCCTGCGTCCCACTCACGCGCTTTCTTGCGCGCCCGGCTCCAACCGATCCTCTCGCGCGCGTGCCGTCGCGCGCCTGCCAATCCTTCCCCTATGCGGCCTCGGCTTCTACCCGCGTGACCGTCACCCGCGCGCCCAGCTCGCCCGCTGCTCGCTGCCCGCGCGTTCCTCCCATCGCCCACGACCCGATCGCCTACCGTGCACCCCCGTACACCCGTCGCTGCCCGCGTGCTGGCCACCCGCCCTCGTGCATCACCGCCCGATGCGCGCCTCTCGCCCGTTCGACCGTCGGTCACCCCTGACCACTCTTCGGCCTCGACAACCACTTCCGTATCATTCCCCTCCTCTTCAAGACATTCCTTGTCCTCAAGGATGAGAAAGTTAAGCACGTCCACATCACTATCTTCTTCTTCAACGGGGAATTCACCTTGATCCTCAGTCCTCCACTTAATGCGTTTTCCCGGTCGTCCAAACTCCATCTTTCCTCGCTTGTAGTCAGTCGTGATGGGTCCAAGCGTTTCCAGCCACTGTACTCCTAGCACCATATTTATTGCCTTAAGTGGTAAGGCATAAAGATCAATCTCCAGCTCGTGATCCTGTGCCATTATCGGGACTTTCTTGAATAATTGACTTCCTTGTAGCTCGTGTCCGTTGGCAACCTTGACACCAAACTTCTTGACTTTTGTGGGTTCTAGCTTCAGCTTTTGGGCTATCCTTTCGTCGATGAAATTTAAACTCGACCCACTGTCCACCAGGACCTCCAACAACATATCCTTTACCTCGGCCGTAAATTTGATCATCTTAGGACCACGCTTGTTGCACTTCACCATATGCAACCAAGACTCTTCCTGCGGCTTTTCTTCCTCTCGTCCCTCCTCAATTTCCAATACAAAAATTTCCTTACCCTTGCACTTGTGGCCTGGCGCAAATTTTTCATTGCAAGTAAAGCACAAGCCTTTCTCCCTGCGCCTTTGTATCTCATCCTCCGTCAATCGTCGGTAGTTGCTAGTGGTGCGTGTACCATCACCGACTGTTGGCATGACCTCGGCTCGTGGGCGCGTATCATCGACCACGATGCTCGCGCGCCGAACGTCCGCGCGCTCCTCGCTCGGTCTGGCCCTGCGCACTGCCGCGAGATGATCCTCGTGCAGTCGTGCTGCTTCCATGGCAGCCCTTGTCGACCTTGGCCGGTCCAATCGTACCTCCGCAGCCAACTCAGCCTTTAAGCCCCCTACAAACGCGCCTACTAGTGCCTTCTTGGGCCAATCCCGAACCCGACTTGCTATCCTCTCAAATTCCTTTTGATAGTCGCGTAGACTACCGGTTTGGCGGATCCTTGTCAGCGCCTCATCATAATCAAAGTATTCGCTAGATCCAAACCTGGCAATCAGCTCCTTCTCAAAATCTCGCCATCTAATTTGCTCGCCTTTGTTTTTATAAACATGTGACACCCATTGCCACCATGTGTTAGCCTCCCCATCCAAGTAGTAGGCAGCAATTTGAACTCTTTCAGATTTGTGCACCTCATTGATCTCAAAAATTGCACGGCACGACTTAACCATGCATCCGGATCTACTCCTTCAAACGTTGGCATCGTTATCTTCGGTTTCGCACGTACGTGCTCCTCCTGATGACGCCGATGGCCATGCACCCTGCGAACGCCGTGGTGTCGGGTAGTGCGTGTTGTGCGCGTTTCCCGCGACCGTTCGTCGTCGTCATTGCGACTAGACGCCGAACTGCCCGTTCCCGCCATGGTTGATCTGGATGTGCGGCTCCTCCGCGTATGGTGGTTGACTCTCTCGAGCTGTCCCGCCAAGTCGTGTATCATCAGCTCCAACTTTGCCATGTTTTCATTGACCACGTGTTGTCCGTTGCCAAGGGACCTCACGCTTTCCTCAAGTGCATCGAATCTCTCGCGATTCGTCATGACTCTCTTTTTTTTTTTATAAGACTCTAAAAGAATTCAAAAAAAGAAGAAGAAGAGTTCGAACAAAATTCGAATCTAGGGGAGGAAAAAATAACAAAAGACTAGATGACACTTTTTTTTTTTTTGATACCATCGTATTTTCGAAAATTTGGGAACAAAAATTCAAAAAATCGAACAAAAAGAAATCAAAAAAATCAGACCCAAAAGAAAAAGAATGGGATAGAAAAAGTTCACGAACACCCAATCGATCACTCTCAGTG
>CACSLK010031421.1:19618686-19629870 GCA_902706635.1 Striga hermonthica | reverse complement strand
GGTATTGATTTTTATATTTTGAAGTGGTTGAACTAGTCTTTTGTATATTGTTGGTAGTTTATTTTTTTCTCACATTGTGCTGCTTGTGACATGCTAGAGTTTTTTGTTCATAAATTCAAGTGTTGAATAATAATGTGTGTAGGAATTGGGTGCATTTCATTGACAACAAGGACATACATTGTCAAAATGATTACCATGCACAATTATTTCAGAACAATAACTGCCAAAAGTATTACAACAAGCAAAACAATCAATCCATTGCCAAACTTTTTTTCATTTTCTCCATCCTTGACTGCATCTCCTTCACCATTGTTGCAACTTCTGCATTTTGGTTAGCTATATTTGCTCCCGTTGATTCAACTTCATCACCATCTTCATAACAAACTTCATCTTCATGGATTTGATTTTACTTCACCCAATTCAGCGAGGTAGGTTTAAGCCAAACAAAAAAAAACCACACTTGTCGTATGGACAATTGTAAAATAGCTTGCCGACAGTTTCTTTTGTAGGACCCATAACCCTAATTTGTGCAAATGTGTCGCAATAACTTTGCCGTCCTTGATTTTTGGGAAGACATTTTCAACCTACATCATAAGAAAAAAAAATAAATCAAAATGATATTAAAAAAAAATTGCTTACATGTAGGATTAATCTGTTGAAAGAAAGAAATTTGCAGCCCTAAAGAAATTTGCTTATATGTTGCTGAAAAAATAAATGTACCTATTGCTGAATAACAAATTATTTAAAAAAAAACACACCTGTTGGCGCCAAAATGGAACAGACCTGGGAGGAATTGCGCCAAAAGCAGCAAACTTGTGGAGCATTTGGCGCGCTTAAGGGTTGACAATTATTTAAAGGGTTGTTGAGGGGTAAACTGGTCATTGGACACGCTTCTGCAATGAAATAGGAAGACTGGCACGCATGACCGCGCGTCGCAACGCGGCAAAATTATAAATTATATTTTTTCTTAACCGACTTCTACTAGCTAGTAGTAGTGGCGAGTAAGGTCGAACTCACAGGGAGTGTAAATCAAATTGTGAATTTCTCGTATTAATTAAAACTAAGAAAGCAATAAATGGGGGATTGGATTAATAATAATCTATCTAAGAATCTAAACAATGAAAATAAAAATAAAATAAAATAAATAAAGAGAAATTTCTAGTTCACGGTTCCGTCTACACTCTCGACTGACCCGTCTAATCAACTTGGTATAAAATCTCGCTATCTTATGGAATTACTAGCCCAAGGTAACGACACGTTTTGTTACCCAAATTTTTCCTTATTTATAATTTAACCGCGAGACGCTCTACGATTAAATCTGACTTATTGTACAACCTAGAAAAAACGTTTTCAAGATTTAATACAATGAGCCGCTTCACGTATTAGAAAAATAGGCTAGACTAAGTAGTGACGCGTTCGTTCACTTAAATAGGCCGTGTTATCCCCAATAGTAGCCGTCTTCCGGTAACCTCTTATGAATTAAACACAACAATAATTACGGATTGAAGGTCTAATTTAGCTGTAGATATGAAAAGCCTAATCTAGATAATCAATCTAAATAGACTCAACACATCATGGTTAATTATTCAAAATAACAGCACATTTCCAAAAAGATGTTGAAATTATTAACCAAGAAAATTAATCAAACATCGTCAATGTTAGGGTTCGACATTCCCAGAACTAGAAATAAAACTAGCCTGACATAACAAATAAAAATAAATAATAGATAAAAGAGAGAATCTAATTATCTCCCTCGTGTACGGGTGCGGCTTCCTCAGCAATTAGTTGGGTTCTCGTTCTTTGTTCCTGCGTTGCTCTTTTTCTTTCTCTGTTCCGTATCTGCCTCTGTTTTGCGTGGCGGCTCTTTCTCCTGGTTGCTTGCGTGAAAATTAATTCCAATGCCCTCCATCTCTTATTCAAGTGCTTGATACAAATCTAATTATTTCCCAAGCCTGCGCATGTACTTTTGGATGCTCTCTTTTATTTTATTGGGCTTTTTATTTTATTCTTTAACAACTGGGCCCAAATTTGGGTAGGTGTTCGGCTGAGTATGGGCACCCTGTACTAGACTACTCAATTCTCGTTCGGTTCCACGCTGCCAGTTAAAATCCTTCAATATCCTAAAAGTAAAACATAAAAATATCAAGTACAAGAATTCATCCAAGAAAAGAAATAAGTAGAAAAAAATATAAGTGTGATAAAATTAAGCATATAACAATACGTTAATAAATATATAAAACACACACTTTTCCCGACCAATTAGTGCACCACAATTTCGTCATCTTAAACGACTTAGGGTAATACGCGCATGAAAAAGTACAATACAAGGGTGCTTAGTGAAATTTTTAAATTACAAGGGGAAAACGCGCAGATTTCATATAATACAGGGGTACTGTATATTTTACCGTCACGGCAAGGATATAAAATTAGGGCCGATTCATTGAGCTTAATATCTTAGAGAATTAATCTATCTCTTTTATTGCATAAAACATTTATTAATTAATGAATTAATGCCATTTTAAAAGAAGAAAAATAAATAGATGGGGACATAAATAATTCCTACCTTTATAATTATAATTAAATGGACGAGGACATCCACTTAATTATTCTCATAAATTAAAATGTCGAGCTAAACATAAAAATTAAACATTGAAAATATTAATAATGCATAAAAATGAATAACATGTGTTTGGGGTTTCATATCCTACCCTCCTTAAAAATATACCTGTCCTCGGGAATAGGAATTATTCTAAAAGTCTCAAACTTATCTACGGCATAGTCATCTAGCTACTTCCAAGACTATCGTCTGAGTAAAACTCCTCTTCAGTTGGCTCCTCTTCAGTGGATTCGAGTCCAGTCTCCAGTGGAACTTCCATTTCTTCCCACAAGCTTCCTAGCCTTGCAACTAGATCATAGAAGCTTACCATAGACACCCCTACTTCGATTGGAACGTATGTGGCTTCCCCCGACAATTCTCCATAAATCTAGAGTAACTCGATTTTCCATTCCTGGGGCAGAATCTCCATAAGCTTCTCGCATCCATCCCAATGATCTATAACTATAATTCCCTTCTTCCTCCTCCTCACATCATCCCAATGGTCGAGCACTGCTTGAATGTTCTTGCCCACCGTCATCTCTTTGTTGTAGACTAGGCGTTTGAACTTCTTGAGCTTCTTCCCCGTGATGCTCCCTGGTTCGAGTCCTTGCTTCTTACTCGTTGTTATCATCACCATTTATTATAATGGAAAATCGATCATCACATGTACCTAAACTTACGAGACACGAACATTGCAGAAATAAATACTGAATCCATTTAATTTCAAGGTCTTGAATCCAATGAAATACAAAAGCATCCATGAAATTCTAAACAACAAAGGGTCCAATCTAAAAGTACTACAAATAACCAAAATAAACTAAATAGTTGGTCTTCATCTTCCTTGACTATGCCTTGCTTGCTTATTCTTGCTTTGCTGCTTCCTCCCTCTGGCCTAGCATGTATACCCGTGCTGGTCCCCTAAATCTAAGTTGATTCTGTGGTGGCGGGTTCTGCGGCAGCGGTTGCTGTTGCGGTTAGTTCTGTCTCCCTCCAAGTTCTAGGCATTGAATGCTTATGTGTCCCGGCCTGTTGCAGCGGTAACAAATACTTTTTCCTGCGAGACACTCCCCGCGGTGGCCTTTTCCGCAGTTGTTGCAAACTTGGACTTTGGCAGCGGGCACTTGTTGCAGAGGCATCGCTTGTTGGTGTTGGCCGCCCTCCTCCTGCTTTCTAGGTTGATCCAGTTTTCTCTTCTTCGGGTTGGCAGACGGTTGGGCTACGATGGGCGGAGTTGTCTACTACTCCAACTCAATACTCGCATCCACTTGTAGTTCCCTTTCAACGACTTTGGCATAGGGTGGGTTACCATGGCTTGCCACCAAATGGCGTATTGCAGGTCTCAGGCCTCCACGGAATAGCCTAGCACGCTTCTCGTCCGTGTCCACCAAATGATCTACAAAATAACTTAGACGAGTAAACTCCCTCTCGTACTCTTCTACAGCCCTTTTGCCTTGGGTTAGTCCCAAGAATTCTCGCTCGAGTTGTTCACGGTAGTGCTGCAGGTAATACTTCTCGGCCATAATCTCCTTAAGTCTCTCCCATATGATATTGGCCACAGAGGACTTTCTGCGCGTTACTACGACCCAGAGCTTCAAAGATATTTTCAAGTCTTAGCAACCATTCATCAACGTAAGCGGGTCCTTCTCGTCTGGTTAGGATTGGCGGAACGATATCCCAGATATGAGACATCATTCGGGCTTGGTCCATGCCCGTTGTAGCTTGTCCTCCATTCTGTGTTGCCCTCTTGCCATTTCTTAAAGTACTTAAGGTTAGATAGTCGCCTTCTATCTAGGGCATCATCTTTAACTCATCTTGCTCTTAAGTTCGAATACATCTCAACTAGAGTTCTTGGTTTCCTTAAAGATAGAATCTACCCTAATTCATGCTATCATATTCATGTATTACATAAATTAAATCTTACTATACTTACCTCAAAGTTGGCATGGCATGACGGTGGCGAGTGGTCAATCCATTTGAAAAATATATTTACGAGTCTACAGAACCATAGACCCGCTCTGATACCAAACTGTAACGCCCCACTTTTCATACCTTGAATTTCTTGAATAAATTTTTCTTTTTCTTAAAATCATTTGAAAGCTCAAGGGCGCTACTATTTTTAAACATTACATAACCTTGAAAGACTTATAACGTACTCTTCATAATAGCTTCGCATAGACATCGCATACTTAACTTTCATAGAATAAACTTCATCATGAAACATTTGAACTTAACATTGTCTTGAAGTAACTTAAGTAACAATCCAACCCATAGACTTTGAAAGATAATTTATTTACTTAAAACATATAAAATTTGCAGAAGCGATTTCATTAAACTTTTTGACCGCCCTCGCCATCACTCCATTGTCAGCTCACAGAAACCTGGGTGTGGAAAACAAAAGGGCTGAGCATTTCCACTTACTCAGTGAGGAATCCTTCTATGTAGAACATCCTAAACAATTATCCACATACGAAATTGATAAGGAACATGTATAATCACATTCTTGTACTCGTGACAAATGGTTTCCCGCAAGTCAGACTTCATAGCATAGTCATAGATGCTCCCGGAAAATGGTTTCCCGCAAGTCAAAATATTTTTCTCACTATAACAGACAAGATAACTATACACTAGAGTCGCATACATGAACATGAATCAATTATATCACACTCCCACGCCTCACCATACTCCTGCCACTCGTAAATGACAGGGCCTTTCAACATAGGCTAGATGAGACTACCTTAAGAAAGGTTGAAAGAAGATTTCCTCTCCAATGGGCACCGTTCTCATATTTCGACGAGGATAACCATTCTACGTGCCCACATAAGGTTACATGGTTCACATGCATGCACAGAACTTAGCATCTAGCAACCCGATCAATATCATAGTATAGTCATATACTTGTGCTCCCGGCCAGTGGTTGCCCGCCAGCGTGCAAAAGACCTCTTAGATTAAACAAGCTAAATTATCTCAATCAATACATAAATAATCATAAAGCATGAAAAACATAAAACTTTTCCCACCTCGATTGCAGTTGACTTGCCTTAGGAAGGATGCTCAGAGAGTTGAGGGCTCGAATCCTCGATAATCTACATTGTTGTAAAATGTATTTTATTGAATTATCTATCATAACTTAGACTTGGGAAAAATCATTGACCTAAGCCTCGCTTGACATCTTTGAAAACAAATTCGATTAAAGTCTTCGGACTAATTGAACTCTTAGCTTGCTTAATAGGACTAACTCTACTCATCTAGGGCTCATACTAGCCTCAATCAGTTCAGCATAAGTCATATAGATCATATAAACATGCATATAGAAGGTAAATTCTAATTTTCAAATCATAACTTAAGTTCAGTAAAGCATGTCATGCGCAGCGTTTTATAACAGGTATAACTTGCGGCACATAAGTCATATAAGCATGATTCCAGTTGCATATGAATCCTAAGACATGCATCTAAGACTTTATTGAAGACATATAAGATAGATAATGACACTCAATAGGTGATAAATCAGTAAACATTCGGAACATAGGTGTTGGCAGAGAACTGGAATATAATTGATACAGGGTCTCAGTAAAACTGATGTGTCTCAGGCTACAGACATGATATCAACATGATTGGACACCATCAGAAAGCTAACAAACAGATTTTTCAAAATTTTTATTATCTTTTTTATTTTTTTGGTGAACTGGGCCAGCCCAGAATTGGAAACTCTCCAAACCGTACTGAGACCGCCGGCTTACCGAACCGACCCATGCATATGTTCGAGCTGGTTCAGGGCCGGTCAACCTATGGCCTAGAACCAAGACCGAAACCAATTTTTGCCATTTCTGCTCATAGATATAATGGTCGTCATACTATTATAGCATGTGAAAGATGGCAATAGTCCCATTACAGTTAATATTTCTTTAAAAAAATCATGTATTGTGACACAAATCATTGGTTTATCACTAGTAATGAGTAAGAAGAAATGTAGGGGGAGGTTAGTACTGAAGGCATTATTCAAGCACGAGAGGCTTTTGGATCTACCAAAGCTACAATGTTGTAGAGAAAAGACAACCTTATCTTATCTTGTATCCACAAAAGTTACAAAGTCAATACAATGAGCATATTAGTAAACAAGAAAGAGTTTTCTTTACACAAAACAAACAACAATTCTTGATTATTGAACATAATAAATCAAGTAAAATCAATGCCCTCATAATCATTTTTTGTTGAGAGAATGAATAGTCTAAAGTAGAGACATTTTACTTGACTGTGCTCAATATTGGAATATTTCTCTCTCTAGAGTCGCGTTCTCCATAGTGAGATTTGGTATTAGGGTTTTGAAGTTTTCTCGCCCATTTTCGCCTTTGATTTCTGATATATCTCCCTTCTCATCTCTGGTTTTGCATTCTCCTTCCTCCCGTTGACCGTCAGGTGTGCTTTTCCTTTGTAATCCTTTGTGCTTTTCTTGTTTGCCGTTTGTGTTTAGGGTTCTGTAGGGTTTCTGGGATAGGCTTGGGGTTTGGTTTTGGAAAGGGGTAGGGTCTGGTTTCTTAGGGTTTTTTATGGGTTTTAGCCTGGTGTTTAGGTTGGGGTCCTTTATGGCGAGCGATTTAGTAGATAAGCTCAAGAATTTGAGCTATCTGAGAAGGAAGCAGGGGGTGGAGTTGAGAATCCTAGATATTGAGCCTACAGTTCAAGACTACAAGCTCAGTCTCATAGAAAAGGTGTATGGAGATAAGAAAATCAATTTCGCAGGTTTGAAAGCTACCTTAGTTAATATTTGGATGACTAAATCCCCATTATAAATTAGGTGCATAGGGCATAACTTGTTTCAATTCCTGTTTAAAACTTGGTCCTTTGACAGTCAGTATATCCTGCTCAAAAAATGGGAACCATGGAGGATAGTTTTCCAAGAGGAGGAGGGAGTTATTAAAATGTGGGTGCAAATCCACAACCTCCCCCTTCACTGGATAGCTCCTGAAACTGGGTATAAGCTAGGTAGTATAGTGGGCAAAGTGCTTGATGTTCTTGTCCCAGCTGCAGGCAGTTGGGATGGACACTTGATGAAAATCCTTGTGGAAATGAAGTTATCTCATCCACTCGCAAGGGGGACCAATGTCAAAGTTGGTCAGGATAGTATATGGGTTGATCTTAAATATGAGCACCTCCAAACCTTTTGTTTCTACTGTGGGAAAATAGGACATAATGATAGAAATTGTACCTCTAAAAAAGAGGACATAGTCAAAGGGATAGTAAAGCGTGGCCAATATGGTGATTGGCTCAAGGCTACCCCAACTGGGTTTCTAGAATCCAAAAGTTTTAATTCTTCAGCAGGGGGTAGTGATCAAGGAAAAAGTGGTGGGGGGGAATCTGTGAGGTCTGATCCTCAGGGTAGTGGTTTGGGGAATGAGGGTACTACTCATGGGGTTAGCTCTAAAAACCCTGAGAAGGGAATTATGATTTTAAGACCTGTAGAAATTGAGGACACTTTGAGATCAGTGGAGGGGATTGAGAAGGGTAAAGAGGGAATAAATGAGAGTGAGAGAGTGATCCCTGAGGAGGAACATAGTGATTCCCAACTTATGGATATCACTATTCAATCTGCCACTATTGGGGCTAGACTAACTCAGAGAAAGAAGAAATCTTTTGTGATAAAGTCTAGAGCTTCTAATAGATGGGGGAAAGGGAAAGTGGAAAAAGAGGGTAGAACTGATGTAGGCCCTAATAAAGGGAAGAGAGAGTTGTAAGAGGAGTTTTGTTACCAGTATAGGAGTTGATCAGGAAACCTTAGTGCATGAGGGTACCAGTAAGAAATCTAAAAACTCTGAGATGTCTTTGTCTTTGGTGGAGGAAACCAGCCATAACTAGTCCCGAGGTGACCAATGAAGGTTTCGGTGTGGAATTGTAGAGGGTTGGGAGGACCCTCTACAATTTCCCAAATCAAAGTCTCTTAAGTCTCACCTCCCATATTTTCTGTTTTTATCTGAAACTAAGAAAAAAGATAAATTTGTTTAATCTGTGTGTATGAAGCGTAAGCTAGAGGATAGGTGGGTGGTGGTTAACCCAGTTAGGACCAAAGGTGGTTTATTTCTGTATTGGTCTCCCAATATTACACTTGAGCAGCTTTTGTGTAGTTAATTCTGTATTGAAGTGCTCTTTAAGTATAAGGATAGGAATAGACCCCAATGGGGAATCTTTGTTTATGCCAGTAGCATTCCTTCTGAAAGACTTGCTCAATGGAACTTTCTGTTGAGACATAGCCTGATGTGGGGTAAATACTGGTTCTTGGGAGGGGATTTCAATGATATCCTCTCCAACCAGGAGAAGATAGGGGGGTTCTGGAGAGAGGAAAATAGTTTCCATAATTTTAGAACCTTGATTAGGGGATTAGGAGTTGTGGATAGCAAAGTGATTGAGCATCCATACACTTGGTCTAACCACATGCAAGGGCTGGATTTCATAGAAGAAAAACTTGATAGATTTGTATTTTCCCCTGACTGGTTCGGAGCCCACCCTCTTGCAGTGGTTAGACACATCCCTCTCTTTTTCTCTGATCACTGTATGCTGTTGTTGGAAGTGGATGAGGTTGAATCTAAAAAGCATAGGAGATTTCATTTTGATAATAGATGGGCCAAGGTTGATGGGTTTCAGGATGTTGTTTCTCAGGCCTGGAATAGCCCTGTGGGGGGTTTTAGCTTGTTTAGTATTCAAAGTAGAATTAGGAATGTTAAGAAAGCCATCCTTGGATGGATTCCTACATTTTCCCATAATTCTGCTCAGGAGATTGAAAAGTTGAAGGGCACTCTTAATGATCTTGAGGCCCTTGGGGCTGATAGGGATTGGAATGGGTCGAGGAGCTGTAGGAATAGGCTGCATTTAGCCTACAACAATGAGGAGGATTTTTGGCAACAAAATGCGCTAGGATTAACTACTTAAGTGTGATGATAAAAACACTAAGTTTTTCCAAGCTTCTGTGAATCTGAGAAGAAGGAATAATTGTCTTGATAACTTGTGTAATGCTGATGGGAATAGATGTAGTAGTGAACAGGAGACTGTAGGAGTTCGAGAACACTATTTTACCAACTTATTCAAAACATCCAACCCCTATGTGGATAATTGTAGCCTTGAGGGAATACCTGTTTCCATATATCAAGAAATGAACTCAAGTCTGACTGAGAGCATTACAGAGAAGGAGATTAGGGAGGCCCTTAATGATATGGATAAAGATAAAGCACCAGGGGAGGATAGATTGACTGTTGGTTTTTTTGTTAGCTCATGTCTACTCTTAAGGGTCATGTGGTAGATGTTATATCCATTTTTTTTAGCAGTGGGAGAATCCCCAAAGGGATTAACCATGCTATCATTACCTTGATCCCTAATAAAAAAATCCTACCACGTTGCTGATCTCAGACCTATTAGTCTTTGCAATGTCATGTACAAAATCATAGCCGAAGTCCTAACTAACAGGCTTAAAACTGTGTTGCATGTGTGTATCTCCTCTGCCCAACCTGTCTTTCTTCCAGGAAGGCAAATTTTAGATAATGCAATTATTGCAAATGAGTGTTTTCACTTCATCAATGGCAAGAGAGCTGGTAGGGATAGATATATGGCAGTTAAGCTGGATATGTCCAAAGCTTATGATAGAATTGAGTGGGGATTTCTGGCTAGAGTTTTCATTAAGATGGGTTTCTGTCAAAAGTTTGTGAACTAGATTCTTGCTTGTGTGTGTTCAACCACCTTTAGCTTTAATGTCAATGGTGCTAGTGCTGGGTTTGTGAGGGCTAGTAGAGGGTTAAGGCAAGGGGACCCTTTGTCCCCTTACATGTTCATTATAGTGTCTGAAGCATTTTCCAACTTAATTCTTCAAGCTAGGGCTAAGAGAGTCTATCAGGGGATTAGAATTGGCAAAAAAGCTCTAGTTATTTCTCATCTATTCTTTGCAGATGATTCCTTATTATTTTGCAAAGCTGATTCCCAGCATGCTCTGCTCATTTTGAACATTCTTAATGAATATGGTCTTGCTTCAGGTCAGTGTGTGAATCTAAACAAATCCTCTATTTTCTTCTCTAAAAAATCTGATGCTTCCACTATCTCTGAGGTGTGTGGTGTTCTTCAGGGGGTTAACTGTGTTAAAACTTCTAAGTACCTTGGTCTCTCTTTGGGGATTAGCAGGTCTAAGAGAGAAACATTCCTTTTTGTGAGTGAGGCAGTGAGAAACAAAATTTCAAATTAGAAATATGTGTACCTGAGTGAGGCAGGGAGAGAGATTCTGATAAAAACTGTGATAAGGGCTCTCCCTACTTACATAATGTCTTGTTACAGAGTTCCATCATCAGTCTGTGAGGATATCTGCAAACAAACAGCTAACTTCTGGTGGGGGAAAAAATGATGAGGAAGGGAATAAGTGGCATTGGGCTAGATGGGATAGGTTAGCTAAACCAAAAGGGGAGGGGGCTTAGGTTTTAAAGACTTAAGAGCTCTTAATGAAACCCTGCTTGTGAAGCAATTGTGGAGAGTGATAACCAGACCTAATCTGCTGATGAGTAGAATCATTAAAGGTAGGTATTTTCCCCATTCCAACATTTGGGGGGCTAAGGTTAGAGGGG
>CACSLK010031421.1:19546530-19558257 GCA_902706635.1 Striga hermonthica | reverse complement strand
TCTTGGGATGCAAGACATTTAGTTAGCTTAGGACTAGATATTATTTCCTAGTTAGAATTATAGCTCTCATAGGACTAGATCTAGTTTCTCCTATAAATACCCATGTACTCTTGTTATGTTATTTGATATGTGAAGAAGTTAATAGAAAAGAACATTTGTTCATCGTGTGTTTAAGCAAAGTCATTAGTGCGTTTTTATCATACAATCGTGTTCGAAAGAAGGCCCTTAGAGCGTCTTTTGTCACTACCTATCGTGTTTAATCGAAGGCCCTTAGTGCGCGATTATTCACAACCGTAGGCAAGAATCACGATCCCTCATCACGCGCGCAGCCCGCGCGGCCCGCCTCTCTCACAGCACCTGGCCTGCTAAGCCTGCTCCTGGCCCATAGCCAGCCTGCTCCCAGTCCGGCCCCAGCCTGCTGCCAACCCGCCCCCAGCCCACGTCTGCTGCAGCATCCGGCCCGCGTCCGGCCCATTCCTCAGTCCGCGAGCGGCCAAACTGGCTTGTGCACGGCCCAATCGCCCAAATACGGCCCGTCAGTGCCCCAGTGCGGCCTGTTAGCGCCCCAGAGCACTTAAATCGAGCCCAAATGGCCCAACAGCGGTCAAAACTGGCCCAGAATGGTCTAACAACCTATTTTTTGGCCAAAATTAATTCGAGATGATTAAAAGCGAACAAGAAGGTAATTTAGGATATCATTCTCATGAAGAAGGTATGGAGTGGATTTAAATTTTGAGCTTGAGGATTTTTAAATTGGTGATAATGGGGAATTACGTGGTTTATTCGTGGATAAATTATATGAGTTTTTCGTGAAGATACTTGATTTAGTCGTGGAATCATTCGATATGTTAGTGGTAATATTTGACTCGATCGTGAAAATATTTGATATATTCATGGAGGATTATTTTATTTGCTCGTGTTGGACTATATAGTTTATTCATGGATTATTTTGTTTATTCGTGGAGAATTATATGATTTATTCGTGGATATTATTTGATTTGGTTGAGGAGATATTATTTGGAATGTTCATGGAGAATTATGTGATTTATTCGTGGATATTACTTGATTTGATCGATGAGATATTATTTGGAGTATTCATGGAGAATTATGCGATTTATTCGTGGATATTATTTTATTTGGTCCAAGAGATATTATTTGGTTTATTCGTGGATATTATTAGATTTGTTCGAGGAGATATTAGTTGGTTTATTCGTGGAGAATTATGTGATTTATTCGTGGATATTATTTGATTTGGTCGAGGAGATATTATTTGGTTTATTCGTGGATATTATTGATTTTTTCGAGGAGATATTAGTTGATTATTCGTGGAGAATTATGTGATTTTCGTGGATATTATTTGATTTGGTCGAGGAGATATTATTTGGTTTATTCGTGAATATTATTTGATTTGTTCGAGTAGATGGTGATGTTTGTATTTGATATCTTGTGCCTTTTGTGTAGAGCTTGGTATTCGGAACAATTCATTTGAATTTTTGTTTGGTGCAATTGTTTAATGATTGTTCGTATCTGAGGAGTATGGTTTGTTGTAGCGGTTTGTTGAATTCATGATTTTGTGGAAATTCAGGTCGACTTTGTCTTTGAGTGGGGGTTTATGTGATCTCATATCGTGGTAAAGAGGCTTGTTTGTAGATTGGGGTGTGGAACAGAAATGCGTGGATTGATTTGATTGCTTTGATTTATTCATCTGTTGTTATTGTGATTATTGGAATTGCGAATTGGAGAATGTGGATATAATACGACTAATGGTATTTTTTAAATTCTTGCTGAGGAAAATACACGAGTAGGTGGACTGGATATTGGTCATGATGAGGAGTGGAAAGCAGGGAGTAAATGACAACACAGGTCATCATGTACAACCAGGAAAGGGAGGTCGGAAAATATATTATATATTTTTTTTCTTATTATCTTGTTCGACGTAATTATGCATCTGGTGACACTAACAAAAATGATCGATTATTCTTCTATCTCCTGCTTGGTGTGTTTTCCCTTTGACCTCAGTGACAGGTCGATCAATCTCGTTACGGATAGCTCGAGCAAGTTAATGGTTTTGTTTGATTTGGTTTTGTGGTATTTGTGCTTTTGACCTCAATGGCAGGTCGATCAAGCTCGTTACGGATAGCTTGAGCAGGTTAATGGTTTTGTTTGATTTGGTTTTGTGGTATTTGTGCTTTTGACCTCAGTGGCAGGTCGATCAAGCTCATTACGAATAGCTCGAGCAGGTTAATGGTTTTATTGGATTTGGTTTTGTGGTATTTTTGCTTTTAACCCCAGTGACATGTCGATCAAGCTCATTACGGATATCTCGAGCAAGTTAATGGTTTTGTTGGATTTTGTTTTGTGGTATATTTATGCTTTTAACCTCAGTGGCAGGTCGATCAAGTTCATTGCGGATAGCTCGAGCAGGTCAATGATATTTATTTGATTTGGTTTTGTGGTATTTGTGCTTTTGACCTCAGTGGCAGGTCGATCAAGCTCGTTACGGATAACTCGAGTAGGTTATTGGTTTTGTTTGATTTGGTTTTGCGGTATTTGTGCTTTTGACCTCAGTGGCAGGTCGATCAAGCTCGTTACGGATAGCTTGAGCGGGTTAATGGTTTTGTTTGATTTGGTTTTGTGGTATTTGTTCTTTTGACCTCGCAGGTCGATCAAGCTCGTTACGGATAGCTCGAGCAGGTTAATGGTTTTATTGGATTTGGTTGTGTGGTATTTTTTCCTTTTAACCCTAGTGACAGGTCGATCAAGCCCATTACGGATAGCTCGAGCAGGTTAATGGCTTTAATGGATTTGGTTTTGCGGTATTTATGCTTTTAACCCAGTGGCAGGTCGATTGAGTTTATTAAGGATAGCTCGTGCAGGTTAACAAATTTATTTTGTTTGGTTCTGTTGTGTTTGTGCTTTTGGTTATATTGTATTGGTGCTTTCGATCCCAGTGGCAGGTCGATGAAGTTTATTATGGATAGCTCGTGTAGGTTGAGAGTTTTATTTGGTTTGGTTCTGCTGTGTTTGTGATTTTGATCCCAATGACAGGTCGATGGAGTTTACTAGGGATAACTCGAGCAGGTTTATGGTTTTATTGTTTGGTTATGTTGTGTTGGTGCTTTTGATTCCAGTGGCAGGCCGATTATCTTCATTTGATTTTGGTTTTGTCGAATTTATTTTTCGACCTTAGCGGCAGGTCAAGGAAGTTCATTTCGAGCTATTCAGGGATTTTTATTAGCATATCTCGGGGGCAGGTTGATGATCTTCATTTGATTTTGGTTTTATCGAATTCGGTTTTTGGAGATGAAGGTGACGTCAGGACATTTGGTTTCCAAGAGGATAGATAACATGGTTGAATTTTAAATTTTGAACTGAGGGGCGATAGGACGAGGTGATATAAGAAAGCTCGAACATGGTTATCGAAACACAAAAGACTTATGTTCAAATTTTCAAATTCAAGACTTCGGGGTGTGGTCATTCAGTTCTCGATTTTTGGTTTTCGGCCTCAGTGGTCTCTCGGTCACTCGGTTTTTGACCTTAGTGGTCTCTCGATTTTCGGTTTTCGACCTCAGTGGTCTCTTGATTCTCGACTTTCGACTTTATCGGCAATTACTTGGTTTTTGACCTTAGTGGTCTCTCGATTTTTAGTTTTCGACCTCGGCGGTCTCTCGATTCTCGACTTTCGACCTCATCAGCGAGTACTTGGTTTTCGACCTCAGTGGTCTCTCGTTTTCGGTTTTTGACCTCATCAGTTGTTACTTGGTCTTCGACCTCAGTGGTTTCTCGATTCTCGGTTTTCGACCTCAGCGGTCTCTTGATTCTCGGCTTTCAACCTCATCGGCGATTACTTGATTTTTGGTTTTCAACTTCAATGGTCTCTCGATTCTCGGTTTTTGACCTCAGTGGTCTCTCCTATCTTGGTTTTCAACCTCAGCTGTCACTCGGTTCTTGGCTTCAACCTCAGTGGCAGGTTGACGGAAATGGCTCGAAGAGACATTTTACTCTTGGATTGAATCATGCTTACTCGACCAGAGTGGGGGACTAGATGATATAGGATATTATACTAGATCGGGTTAATGGATAAAACGAGTACATATTGGAGGATAAGCCCACGTATGGACTAATACATATAGCATAACGATATGGGCCAAGCCCAACTTGAGCCCAAAAGATACACTCCCCCTATAAAAGGGACTAAGGTATCTCATTCTCTCAGTCTCTCTTCATTAATTACTACACTCTCTCTCTTTTTTGATCGAGTACTGACTTTAGCATCGGAGGCCCGATGCCGGGACCCCTTCCGGCGTTGAGTTCTGCAGGTACGGAGGTCGTTCGAGTTGAAGGAGCCCGGGTGAAGTCTATTTCACTATTACCTGGGAATGATCCTCATTTGTGCTCAACCAGAAGTTAGAACAAAGCTTGGAAATGTTAGCACATAATGTTTTAGGAATCTTAAAGCATGACATGATGAACATAGGTAGTGCTTGCAAGACAGCCTTAATTAAAACTACTTTCCCAGTCTGACTAAGCAATTTAGCTCTCAGTTTTGAATTTTGGCTGTAACTGAGTCTAAGATGTACTGAAAGGTTCCAATTTTGATCTGCCAATGCCCAATGGCAGGCCCAAAAATCTAGTTGACCTGTCACAGGAAATATCATCCAAGGCAGCACAAATTATGGATTTCAGCTGGTCAGGGGTGTTTCTACTGAAAAACATTGAAGACTTGCTCAGGTTGATAGCTTGACCTGTGAAAAGTCTGTAATTCTCAAGTATTGAAAGAAGAGAGTTAGCCTGATCCACTGAAGCTTTACAGAAAAATAAAGAATCATCTTCAAATAGAAGATGGGACACATCAGGCCCATTTTTTGAGAGTTTTAACCCAGACAGAAGACCAGAGTCAGTGGCTTGATGTACAAGGGCAGATAACACTTCAACAATAATTATGAAAAGGTAAGGCGACAGGGGTTCACTTTTGTGTTCCCTTCAAACTGTTATTTTTATTTTCGTTCATTATATTTGCAAAAAAGTTACAAAAAATGTTCCCGAGCATACATAAGGAACGAAATTGCAACACTTTTAAAAATTTAAAGAGGACCTTTTTTTGTGGAAATGACCATTTTGTAACCTTATTACAAACACAAAGGACCAAATTCAAAACAATTCAAAACATGTAAGCACCATCAACTTATATTTTTTAAAACTGCTAATTTTCACAAGTAATTTCGAATTTTTTTGAAAACATTTTAAACTTCTAATGTAACGCTGACTTTAATTTAAAGGAATAATCCGCGGCTTATCCAAAAATCAGGGTAAATTTTCGAAATTCATTTTTCTCTTTCAACATATTTATGGCGCTACTTATTCATTTCATTAAACAGTCCAAGTCTATCTGAACTAATGGGAATTCATTACCCCAAAATTCACAAAGGATATCATTATCCAATTTATCAAACATATAACATCATATCAATAATAATCATATCAGTGATCAACAAGGCATCATTACCCATATATTCAATGAACTTATCATCAGGTTTCAAATCATAATTATAAACCACTCTTTGGGTTTTCAAAAACAATTCACTGAATACGACGTATCATTACGTCCAACCATAATATCTCTGAAACATTAATGTCATCATAAACAATGCAATAACAAGAGTTCATAAAACATGCGGAAGCAACATAAGAGGGTCAGTGTCAACATATGACTGACCACCACTCGTCTTCGTCCGTCGTACCAGCCACCTGCTCAACCTTAAATGGGGGGAGGGGAGGGGGGACATGTGAGTGAGCACAACCACTTCCTCACTACTATGGACATAAATCATAAATACAGATAGACATGTATGATCTCAACATGAACACGAATCAATCAAATGTCCCATCTCCTAATCATCATAATACTCATGTGCACATCAATCATTAGCTACTTATGGACTTCATATCGAATGCCTCCCTTATGCCCTTACATCGACGCCTAATCAGTAGAAGTATATATAGAAGGCCTCTTTTAGGGTCTTACAATGACATGCATATCGAAGGTCGAAGGCCTCGCCCTAGTCTTACAACGACATGGCTCGCCATGGGTTTTAGAAAGACTGCCTCACATAGGGCCCGCATCACTTAGACGGGGATAACCGTTCGATGGCCGACACAACTCACGTCGAAGGTTACATTGTTTACATGCATACATTGATCATACCATCCAAACATATACAAAAAACTTACGTCATAGATATTTAAATAAACACACCTGGAAAAATAAGGCAAGAAGATGCTCGAATAACAAGGTAGGTTAAGAGCCCGGCTCGTCAAACACCTACATTTAGCAAAGATAGTCTAATCAACATGCTATCCTGACACTTAGAAATATTAACAAGAATTCATACCTCGTCGAACATCATCGACTAAGCAGTTCGTGGAATTTGTGGAGTTTGGAACACTCCGATAAGACAAATAGACTTGGAAAAACCATTTTTAAGTATTACAAATAGACTCAGCACAAAAAACAGGTTAATGGGTCAAAGGTAGGTCAAATGACTTGGGAAAAACCAGAATCGGGCGCTGCCGGGCTAGACACTGGTAAATAATAAGGATCGAGGCTTTTGGAGTTTGGCTCGGGGCAATGACTTGAAATTTTAACCACATATAAAGGACATAAAAATACATAAACACCCCAGAGTATGACCCTTAAATCAACTCCTAACCAGTTCAAACAATTTTGGTAAAAATGAGGACAAGAAAACGTTTTTAGGTTCAATAAGCTAGAGTTCGATTTTTTCTTTGCAATTTTGACAGACTGACAAAATCTCTGAGAGATTAAAAATCCCAGAAGTTCAACCCATTTTAATTACATGATTTTATATGAATCTTTGAAGAAACAACCCAAAACGACAATTACGCAGATCACATAGCAAACATGCGAGTTTTAATCTGAAATTTGTACACCAATAACATAACCAACATAGAATGCATACATTCAAGTTTTAGACAAAATAGCCAAGTATTCGATTTTTAATGATTTTTCAAAGATTCAGCGGCAAGCTCGATTATAAAAATTCATAACTCGATTAAAACACATCCAAATCGTCCAAGGTCTTTACCATTAGACCAAGGATAGACAAAAATTCCACATACTCTAGGATGTCTACGAAAATCAAATGGATCCTTCGATTTCTCCATCAAATGGAAAGGATCTCCACGATTAACACATAATTCAATCATATAAAAACATCAAAACACATAAAATCACCAAGGACAACAAATACACATCATCTAATATTAAAATAGAAAGGGTTAGCCACCCATTACCGTACTATAAGGGGATAACGCGAAAGGGGGTGTCAAGGGGGCGTGTGCTGGTCGTTTGGCGGTTGCACTCGGCTCGCGCGGGTCTCGGGTGGTTGAACGATCCGGACGTGCAGCGAATGGTTGAGGACAGCACTCAGGCCGCCCGCTGGTCGTGAGGGAAAGGACCGAGCAGGGTCGCCCGTCACTGGTGCTCCTCGCAGTCTTGTGTGCACGGGAATGGCGCGGTAGCGGTGCGGTGATGGTGGCTCGCGACGGGAGAGGATGGTGGCAAGAGAGAACGACGGATAAATAAGGGATATTTAAAGCTTCGACCTGGTTTAATTATGTGAAAAATAGCGAGGGGAAGGGAGGATATATTCAGATTTTGCTATCGAAATAGAGTGAGTAGTGTGTGGGTTTAATTGGCCAATTATTGGAGATCTCCTTAGCACCAATTAAGGAATGCTTGACCATGTTGATGAGGGTGATTGGCGTGAGGGAGGGGCTGGGATATCAACAAAAAATCTCTCCTTGCTAGCCTAGATTATATTTGAATTTTCAAAGCAAAATGGAATAATTTCTACACAATTAAAAGGGGTGGGTTTGAATAGAAAAGGGACCGGCTTTCTCTAGCTAAAACAAAAGGGCAGAGGGCCACACTATGAGGGTTGGTGGAATCGGTTCGTAGTTCGGGTCACAATGGCTTGAAAACGAATTAAAACAGACAACAATTCGGCTAACGCGATTAAATCGAAAACCCGAACGGCGAACGATAAATAAAATCGAACGAGACTTAATATTTCTTATATTATTCAATCAATAATACAATAATATAAAATCAAATAAGGCATAGGAAAAAAATAATTCCAATAAATAATTAATCCAGAAAAATCCATAATTCAAATGGATTAAATTCGGTTTACGCGATCAAACCGAAATCGCCGAACGACGAACGTTTTAAAATAAGTATCAAATATTGACGACATCACAACCAATATAATAAAACATAAATCCATAAATAAAATCCGATAAATAGAATAATCAGAGAAATTCTATAAATCGAACGGGGCGCTACATCTAACATTAGGGCACTTACTAAAATTTGTTTTCTCTTTACTTACTGGAATCTATGAAACTTAACATAACTCGCTAACTTAAGTACTTGAGGGAAAATCTCTTCCCAAATCTCATGCTCAAACTTCTCAAAACTTAACTCATACTCAATCATAAACCATAAGCATAAAATCTCAAATGCAGTTCAAAATCAAGTCTCCAAAACATTCTTATTAATAGTTCAAAAACCGTGTCAAAATGTCGTTAACTGAAATATATTGCATAAATAATAGACCACCGTCGCTATCGTGTCCAACACTGGGAACAGGGGATGTGCCAACCACTAGCTCAATGAAGAAACCTAATACGCACATATTCAGTATAATGACATATACCATAGCATGAACATGCAACATGAAGAACTAAAGTCATTGTTGGTCCCAACGGAAGAGTACTGCCCAACTAGGAAGGTCAATCTCAGATCTGCTTCCTTCGACATAAGAGTACTGCCCAACTGTCGGGAAGTGTCTCGTCTACTTCTTTCAACGGAAGGGTACTGTCTAACCGGCCGAAACTATTGTCTCAACCATAATATCATGCGATTATAAGGAAAATAACGTAGTATAGAATCCCCACCTCACTATGCAGTAGTAACTGACTGATGAAATGCTCAAGGTTGAGGGCTTGACTCCTCGAAATCTACATATTTAAGAATTAATTCAATTATTTAATTTACTTAATAAATTTTCAATTAATTTAAATTAGTTATTTTTACTTGGTAAATTCTTAAGATCAATTAATTAATTTCTTTAATTAATTAAACATTCTTAACTATATAAATTAATAAAAACATCTTCTTGATAATGTCAATTAATTCTCTTATTTAATCAATTTTCTCAACTTACTGTTTTTCTCTTGATAACTTCTTAATTTCTTTAGCTCGGCTAAAGTCTTGGAGGCTTGGAAAATAAAATTCATAACTCGCTAAAGTCTCCACTTAAAGAAGTACTTAAAGCTCGATTTTAAAATTAACTAGGGTTTGACTTAGGCTCAACCCGGCTCACTGATGGCTCCGACAGACACGACTCAGTCGTTGGTGGCTCGGTCAAGCGCGGCTCAGTTACTGCTGGTCGTTAGGCACGCACGCGGGTCTGCAGGGCGCATGCACCGGCACTGTCGGGTCGCTGGGCGCGGACACAAGGGCCCTTAAGCGCGGCAGACCAAAGATGCTACTAGGAACTAGCCTGGGGTCGCCGAGGGTCACTGGCAGGTTGCCTGGGAGAATCAGGCGTGCCTTACGGGTCTCCGCAACATGAGAACGGGCTCTAGCAGACGTTGTGGGTGCTGGGGATCACCGGGCACGGCTGCATGGTCGTAAGCGGGTGTCGGGTAGTAAGAACATGAGCACGCACGCATTGTCCGCGGCATTACTGTAACGCCCCGTTTTATTTTAAAGAGTTTAACGAATATATTTATAAAAATCAGAGTAAAATTTTCACAAAAAATCCAATTTTACACTTTAGATTTTAACGAGCGCTACTTAAACCACTAGTAAAATAATCAACAAGTAAAATCATAAGAACCTATACTTGCATACTAGTAAACATAATAACCAAAACAGAATTTATATAAGTCTCCAAAAATCAGCATGAGTTCAAAGATCCAGAATCCGATCATAAAACCAAACAAGTCAATGGAAGCATCATAAATAAAGGTAACATGACAATCCAACAATAAGGGAAAAGAGCGGAAGAAAAAGACACGACATATCCATGACCACTGCTCGCTTGTCTCCCACTGCCGCCAACTATGCTCAACCTAAAGATAGGAAGAGGAAACAAGAGGACAAAAACAAATAATGGGGGTGAGCCAAACCACTATGCTCACCAATATCGCATAAGTCTATCTCGCATAAAGATTCAACACCATAAATAAAGTATGCATAGAATCCAGGTCTAACTCCCTATATGGCCCTATCGCAAACTTCCTATGTACATACAACGACCTTCCGATCAGACATCGGCAAGGAAGTAACCGGAAACCTTTCCACCCCGGCTCGACACAGGCTAAGGGATCCTTTCCAGGAGACAGTCGAGATGTTTTTCCCCAACACACGGGCTAGGGTGTCCTCCTCTCGGATACGACGGGCAGGTGACCTCGCACTGCTTATGCATTCATCAAAGGCACTAAAAGAGGCGGTGTAACACACTAGACTAGGGTTCTCAGGCATATACTAAAGTTATCGAGACGAACATTTATACGAAATAACGAAATGCGATAATTATAGATACACAAATTGTACCCACCTGGTAAAAATCGAGATAATCACAAAATGAGTGTCGACGGCGAGCTCAACTCGTCAAGCACCTACGTTTAATAAAAAAAATAGCCTATAAATGACTAATCAACACATGGACAACTAATCAATAATTACTTAGTCCAACTACGCTCATATAAGCATTTAAACACGCATTTAATCAAGAAATCATCTATTTATGTTCCGATATTACAACTTGTATCAAGGTGATGACAAGAAGACTGTGACAAACAATAAACTGTACAGGCAAAATAGAATATCAAACTATGAAGAAATTAAGCAACCACAAGAATTTGCTTTTAACATTGATACCGAGCACAGAAACTTCATGATTCACTCACATAAGTAATGAAAAATAAAAAATAAAAATATAAATATAAATATAACCTAAACACCAGAATGAGCAATTCATGTTGAAATGAAATAAGAGAATCAAAGTTGTTTATTTTTTTTATTATTATTAGATAATCACACCAATGCATCCACATAACATAATAAATCAGATATTGCTTTCTTATTTAAAGAAAATATCTATACTTGCTCAAATTCATTATAAACATTACAACTCCAACATAAAATTATTTATGGTCAAGTAATCCTTCAAAATTTTTCTATACAAAACCAATACAACCTTTGAAAACTTGCAAAGATAATCAAACCGGAAGTTTTGAGCTTAAACTAACACTTAATATATGATCTTGAATACTTCATTTGTTCAGATTCCACTTACATCAGGAATAAAGAATGCAATTAAGATTTATTAATCACAAAAGAATAACTTATGCGTATAGCTGAACTTAAGCTCCGAAATTGAACAACTCCAGCATGCTAACAGTAAGTCAAAGACTCAATAAAAGGGACCCAAGAGCGCTTGGATGAGATGGCTTGGGTCTCTTCCAACTTAACCAGAGGTCTCGAGTTCGAGCCCTGGGAATGTAGCAGTGTTAAAACTCTTGAGGGAGAGCTTTGCCACCCTTGTGGTCCTACCCGGCTCGATTCCGGATTAGTCGGTTCCCTTATGGATCCGGAAACCGGAAGGTCCTTGTACCAAAAAAATAAAAAAA
>CACSLK010031421.1:19520788-19542483 GCA_902706635.1 Striga hermonthica | reverse complement strand
AAAAAAAAAAAAAAAAAAAAACCCTCTTGTTTTTGTACATAGAAGCAATGTTGGTGATGTAGGATGGTTGGCAATCTTTTCCACAATCTAAACCACAAATAAGTTGATATTATTAAAAATGATTATGGCCTTGTTTGGTAATCAGCGGATAGCGGATAGTGGATAGCGGATTGTATTAGCGGATAGTGGATAACAGATTATATTAGCTGATTTGACTAGCGGATTGCATTAGCGGTTTTTAAATAAGTGTTTGGTAAATAGCTGAAAATTTATAGCTGTTTGACATTGTAAATTACCAATAAAGACATTTTATTATTTAGGGTGTATTATTTTAATAATAATATATTAAAATATTTAATATTTTTTAGTTGGTAATTTATAAATATATATATATTTTTTAAAAAAAATTACTAACAATTGATTAAGAAGTTATGAATTTTACATTTTTCTAGATAAATTAATCGTATGGAAGACATATTATTATTTGTTAGCATCATAAACCAATGTAGATTGTAAAATAAATAATAAAAATTAAAAAGTTCCAAATTAAAATTGTAGATTGTGAATCCTCTATCCCCAAAAAGCTCCTTTAATGAGTTTTTTTTAAATTAGAGTTTTGGGCCTAAAAAGCTTATCACATAAGTTATTTACCAAACAAGCTCAATAGCGGATTTGACGGGTCAAACCTTTCAATTAAGTCTAATCCGCTAATTTATCCTCAATCCGCTATCTTCCAAACGGGGCCATATATAACTGTACCTAATACTGCTTGCCTGCGTATCATATTGGACCGAACGATAAAAATTAAGCTCCAATTTAAGCCATCATAGTCAGATTAGCGAAAATACACACATCAAAACCAACCAATAAAAATATGACGAATATATATATATATATATTTTTGCTAATGATTGGTGGCAGCAGATGCCAATGTTAACCAATTAACGTGAGTCCCAACTCCCGCACCTTAATTAAGTAGGGAATATTAAAATAAAAGTACAGTGACGTTTTGTGTTGATTTATTTATGCTCAGTCCGCATGCAGTTGCTCTAACAAAATCGAATCAAAATGTAACCAAAATTTTGTACGGTTTGCTATGTAGGCATTGAGAGTCATTTACAGTTATTCACAAATGATGTATTGACACGTGTCCTGTAATAAATATACATTACACATATGTCAGTACATGTACATATAAAGTTAATTATCGTAGAAAATACAGTTCTGGAAGAAAATAAAGAAACAAAAAAAGTTGAAATGTATATTTAATTGCGAGTGCGCTAAACGTAGTATGAACTTGAATATGAATTCTAAAACGCGGAAGCAATAAACCGAAGATTTAAACAACTCTTCAAGGAAGCGTCTCACTTCCCCTCAGAGCTCTTTCATTGATAAATCGTAATGCGATATAGTTTTGATTTACAAGACTCGAACTCCCTATTAGTCTAGCGACAACTATTCACGATCTTATCAACTATTTCTCCGGCTACGTCCCGTGGATTTTTTACTAACACTTAATCCCTAAGTGTGCTATATGAAAGTGTTTGAGAAAAACTGAGAAAAGCAAAACAAAAAACAGCTTCAGTTCTGGGACATGTAAGAACCCGACAACTGAACTGTAAACAAAGAATACAAAATAAACTGAAGCTCGAATATTGCTAGGGTGAGTGAATATCAGCAGCAGCCTTATTCGATCTTCAAATAGGGTATTTATACATCCTCTTAAGCGTGGAGTTTTTTCCAAGTAAGATGACTCCTTCTTGAGATTTCCTTCCAAGAATAATGTTAGAGTTATGGTAAGTGTAGATCTCTTATTTCTCTCTCCAAGATCTCCTACTCATGCATGTCTCTCTTTTCTTTTTGCCATAGAATCCATTACCTACAATAAAGGATACCATAATAAGATCCATGCAATCTTATATATGAGTATATAAAATAATCTAAGGAAATAATATAAGCAAAGATCTTCTCTTTTTCTGTGGTTCCAGGTGCTTGTTCGAACATGCGAACTAATGACAAACAAAAATATCTTCCAATCTCCCCCTTTGGCATCTAGTTCGAAAAACAGCAAACTTAACGATTTCCTGAAAAGTGAGAACAACAAGCACCAGACAGTAAAAATACATCAAGGGGTTAGTTCAATTAATCTCAAAATGATAAATGTGATCTCCCCCATTGTTCCTGCAATCACCCATATCAAAAACACATCAAACTACCATTCCTTAATAGCAAGCAATTCAACCAGTAAGAGTTCATCACAAATCAAACTAAACACAACTAATGGCAAATACCATCATACCACAAAAGCAAATGAATTATGAGGTTCTAAATACATTAGACCTCCTTACATCACTCCTGAAACACACAAAAGAAAACTAACTACTTCAACCAGACGGAGATTCTCCCCCAGTCTCATCGTCATCTTCTTCAGCAACACCCTTCCTCTTGAGCATCCTCTCTCCCTTTTTCGAACTACGGGATGCAGAAGGGCCTGTCCCCGAGTTCTTGCGCTGCACTCCTGTTTGTTATGTTTCTGTGCTTATTTTTACGTGTTTATGTGTGTTATTGAGTCGGTTTTAGGTTCGTTTTAGTGTCGACCGGTCCATTTTATCGTTTTCCGTGTGTTTTTATGTCTTTCGTGTTATTTTCTATTTTGGTGTACTTTTCCGTATTTTTTTGGATTTAATATTCAGGATGTATTCCGAGGATAAAGAGACGAGCACTTTTGAAAGAGTTCCGAGTTATTTTTGAGCGATTTCGAGCCATTTCGTACGAGCCATTTCCAACCGAGTATGTCGAGTACTTAGCCGAGCCCGGACGTGCCTTGAGCTGCCCACTCGTGACCCCGCACCGAGATCCGCGGCCTCGCGGACGCACATCAGCAGCAGAAAAGCGCGCACGCCAACTCACGACCACGCGGAAGGCCCGGCGACCTCGCGGATGCATAAAGCCATCGCCAGGACACGCCCGCGTGCACGCAGCTGCATCTGCGTTCTCGAGAGTGCCGCAACACCTGCCAAGCACACGCCCGCGACCTCGTGAACTCCTCGGCGTGCTCGAGAGGGTCACAACCCCAGCGCACCCGTGCATATCCTTGCCGCGAGCTTGTGAATCTGCGGAGAGCTCGAGAGTGTCTTTTTAACTGTGCATTTTTCTAGTGTGTGTTTTGGCTAGAGTATAAATATTTTTCTTCCTTTGCATATTGAAGATCCATCACTCATTATTTCATTTTTCCTTTTTGGGAACTTAGCTTATGTTTTATTTTGCTCTCTAGATTTGGAGCTTATGCTATTTTCTGGGAGGTTTTTCGGCAACTTTGGTTTCTTTTAAGTTTCGAGCTTTTGACTCCATTTTTCATCGTCTACGCAATAGAAGAATGGGTATTTAGTTTTAGAGCTCTTTACTTCGATTTTGCCTCGATTTTACTTATAATGTTTATTAGGGTAAATTTGAGTTTGATTGATGATGGAGGAAATGTTTGGACTTGATTGCTTGCTTGAGTAGATAGAGGAGTTAATTGCTTGTTGATATTCTTTAAGGATTAAGACCCAATTAGGGCTTAATCACTTAGGGTTAGATGACTAGGGTTAGCGATCTAGTGCTCATAGATCGTTTATTCCTTTTTGCCGTTGATTATCATCTCGTTGTGGTTATGGCATGAGACTCCGATGGTCTAGTTTGCTACTCGCTCGTGATTTGATATTGCTCTTAGCTAATTGCTCGTTTTCTAGTGCTCGTTTAGTGATAATCCAACCCCCAATCAATTTCTTAGAATGTTTAGGACTTTATTTTCTCTTTCCGATTTGGACAATCAACTAGTAAGTGAAGCTCCGAATAACCTTCCATCGAGATCGACCCGAGTCGGGTAACTCGGTTATCCTTTGCCCACCAAATCTTTACTAAACAACTCCCTTGACCGCTTGAAGAACTTCACGCAGATAGGCCTGTTGAGTAGCAACCTTCTTGGCCATTTCATCCCACTCAGCCAATTGTTGAACCACAAACTCATCCCACTTGGTGGAAACCAGAGAGGGAGTCAAATCTTGCTTGGGGGCAGACTTCTCGTTCAAGGTACGAGCGCTGACAACAAGGGCCTTACCAGGTGCCTCAAGGGAATCATTATAGTGAGGGTTCAAGGAAAAATTATGAGCAGCAAGGATTGGCCAAACCAAACAAGGAAAGGGTAAGGAACGACGAGACTCGATATTAGAGATGAACGACTGAAGAATCTCAAAAACAACCTCCCAAAATTGAATGGCTGACCCACCATCACCCAATAAATAACCTTACTTTGCAACTCAGTGAGCAAGGTCTTATTGGACGTAGGGGTCCAATTCCCTGCCCCAATCTTGTTAAGCAGATTGGCAACGAGACAAAGAGCGTCCACAGGCAGGGTAGTACCAGGCCAAGTATCAAGTTGGTTGGCAGAAAGGACTTGGGTCACAACATCTAAGTCAACTTCAGCCAGAGAGCGAACATCAGAGGGTAATCCCAAATGAGCATTGATCAACGCAGAGAAGAAATCTATAATTCGGTTACGCAGAAAAAGTTTGTGAAAACGAGGACTCCCAGGAACAAAGACAGCAAGGGTGAGATTAGCATAAAACTCGCGAACAACTTGACCACACAAGGAACCAAGATTCAAGACAGATTTAGATAAACCAACAGACTCAATGAGAGGAAGGACACCAAGATCAACAAATTTCTCATCACTCATAGGGTGATCAACCCGGAAACCATACGACTCAAAACGCACAAAACGATCATGAGAGGCTTAGTATAAAACCTGTTGGTACACGCGTTCTCGAGATCATATGCATCATCCTATGATTCCGGTGGGACAGGGGGCTCGTCAATAGGTTCTTTGCCTCTGTGGCAAATGGAACGACGAACACCCACTTGTCGAGGCGGAGTGGCTTAGTCAGAATGAACATCAATGGGGGCAGTGATCTTGGTAGACTCGTCTTGACCAGACGTGGCGCCGGTGTCATCCTTCTCGCCGTCATGGATGGTCGATTTTGTGACTGACTTGGTAGTCGTCCTGGTAGCAGAGGTTGGGATCTCCGATGACTCCCCCTGATATGGACCAGGTAGAACTTCGTCAAACCCTAAGAGACCAGGAACACTGGTGGACAAAGGAGATGGATCAGTGGTTCTTGCTGCTGCAGGAGATTTAGTTGGTGACGCAGATGGAGTAGTTGCAGGAAAAGGGGAATTTTCTGGTGGAGGAGATCCATGAGGTAGAGAGTTCTCCAGTGGAGGGGACTCACGAGATGCACTTGTGGTGATAGAGTACCGGCGGTGCTTAGACCTCTTTTTATTGTGCTTCTCGTGGTGCTTTTTCGACTTATCTTTACTCCGAGCCATGGAGATGGAACGATGAAGGAGAGTTGAGAAATTAAGGTTTCAATCGGTGAATGAGAGGAAGAGAGTATAAAGGAGAGGAAAAGAAGATGGAATGACTTGAGAGAGAAAGAGACAGGGAAACGTGAAGGTTAAAAAGTGGTTCTGACATAGGTAACTGCAAAAGGTAATTTTCGGATATCAAGGTGAGGAGAGAGAAAGATGAGTTAGCAAGTTGGGCGGTTAGTGCAAAAAAAAAAAAAAAAAACTAATCCCTCCAAAACCTCAAAATTCAAACACAATTTAACCTCCCACATAAATAACTTCTCACTATATTTCGAAATTAAGGAGAGAAATCAGATTTTATTCCCAAATATATTCCACACAAAATTTTAGACCCAATTAATTCAAATTCAAGAAGGAAACCATATGCAATTATGCCTAAGGATGAAATAGAATAAAATCGCACACAAAATTCACTAGATCCATAAAATCTTTTCTTACTCATCTTTAAACAAGATTGACGATAACAATCAGAGACCGATTTTGTATACAAACATCCCAAGGAACATACGAAAAGTGGATATATGTATATACACAGTGTAGTGCAAACCACAACTTCAATTTTGCAAGAACACATGCCGTATTATTCATAGTGCGTTTCACTTAGTAACAATCACTGCAATAGTGAAAGTCAAGCCCACTACTTTGCACCACAATTTTAAGCAAGGATCCCACACACACATTTTATATATATATATATATATATATATATAGCACTACGGTTTTTATGAGGGTGACCACCTTATAACTCCGCGTAAAAACATCACAAAATAATATGCAATGTGTGTCACTAGCTTATACCCTTATCAACATTTTCAGTCCAAGACGCTCTTTTCACAGTCGATCCCGCATTGGGAAATGAACCATGTGCTAGCTATCGCTCTAGATCATTTATGAGAAGGCAGCTCTTTTTGACAAAACAAAAAAAAAAAATACTGAAAATAAGTACGTCCTTGGCATTACAAGAACACGCAATTGGTCTTAGATAGTCAACATCGCTCAACCTTTCAGAAGAGTCAGAACTTCAATTAAGAATCTAGTAGTGAAGAGAATACATAATACAATAGCATGCCTAATGTAAAATACCATACCCTATATGCTTACAAGCAATGTGATAGATATATCCTTCCTATATATAATTTCCGAATGCGCTGAGCCTACGTGGCTGCTCCTGGTGCTTCGTAATCTTACTTGGCGAAGAATCATGCTTCGTAATTAGGTTTGGACAAATAATATTGATATATAAATAATTAATAATCTAGGTTCGGGTATTCCATAAATATTATTTTGCTAACTTAGGTATTTTAATATCACTTGTACTAATATAACCCTTTAATTCTTTGTAATTTTATATAGTGAGGCACTAAGTGACTAAAATATCCCTGAATTTTGATTTGTTTCCTTCAATAAGCTATTGAATTATAAATGTATTTTAAAAGTTGATAACTTTTGTATTTCTTATCGGTTTTACATATATAATATATCAAATTAATCATCTTTTGATGATTTTCGATTTGACATCCATATTGTATATATGAAATAAATAAATTATATTTATCTTTATCTTTATAATAATATAAAATAATAATATTTATTAAAATTCATTAGAAAAGTTGATAACTTTTGTATTTCTTATCGGTTTTACATATATAATATATCAAATTAATCATCTTTTGATGATTTTCGATTTGACATCCATATTGTATATATGAAATAAATAAATTATATTTATATTTATCTTTATAATAATAAAAAATAATAATATTTATTAAAATTCATTAGAAAAATAAAATTATTTCTCAATTAATATATTTATATTTAATGTAGTTATATATTGTAAGTTAAAAAAATTAGTATAATATATAACATAGGTAAGTCGCACAAATAAAAAGTGTCATAATAAATATATAATAATATATATATATTCTTATAAAAGGTATTTAAATTTTCAAACTATTTTTTCTTATTAATTTTAGATTTTAAGAAAAAAATTAGCAAGCACCCGTGTAATACACGGGTGTTGTACTAGTATTACTAATAATATACAATAGAATACAATATAATGCAAGATCATACAAGCATTCAGAATGAGCAGATCCCTAAGGATTTTCTGAAAGAAATGAACCTTTGAGAATCCAGTGCCTTAGTGAATATGTCAGCCAACTGGTTTTGCGTAGAAACATACTCAAGGATAATCACATCATTCTCTACCAAATCTCTAATAAAGTGATAGCGTATATCGATGTGTTTGGTCCTAGAGTGTTGAACTGGATTTTTAGAGATATTCATTGCACTGGTATTGTCACAAAAAAGGTTCACGGTTCTTACCTCAAGGCCAAACTCAATCATCATTTGTTTCATCCACACGAGCTGGGAGTAGCAACTTCCAGCAGATATGTATTCGACCTCGGTTGTTGAGAGAGCTACGCAATTCTGCTTCTTACTAAGCCATGAGATAAGGTTGTTACCTATGTAGAAACACCTTCCAGATGTACTATGCCGGTCATCAACGTTCCCAGCCCAATCTGCATCACTATAACCTGCAAGACTAGATGTTGTGTCACGCGAGTACAAGATACCTAAGTCAGATGTGTCGTGCACATATTTGATAATGTGCTTTACTGCCTTCATATGCGATTCCTTAGGATTAGCTTAATACCGTGCACACATACCTACACTGAAACACAGATCAGGTCTACTGGCAGTCAAGTAAAGTAAACTCCCTATCATGCTTCTATAAAGCGTGGAATCAACTGAAGTTCCAGCATCATGTTTAGAGAGCTTAGAATGACTCCCCATTGATGTTGCTGGACACTTTGAATTTTCTAACCCAAATTTTTTCACAAGATTTTTGGTATACTTGGTTTGATGGAGAAAAATCCCTTCCTTGGATTGCTTTACTTGCAAACCCAAAAAATAGGACATCTCTCCAATAATGCTCATCTCAAATTCTCTAGACATGTGACTGACAAACTCATTAACCCAAGTTCTCGAGGTAGAACCAAAGATAATATCATATACATATATCTGTACAATGATAATATCTTTATTAGACTTACGAACAAAAAGAGTTTTATCAACTCCCCCTCGAGAGTATTCCATTTTGACCAGAAATTGGGTTAGACGTTCGTACCAGGCACGCAGAGCTTGCTTGAGCCCGTACAATGTCATTTTTAACCTATAGACATGATCCGGATGATGAGGGTCCACAAACCCTTCAGACTGCTTAACATAAGCAACCTCTTTCAGAAAACCATTCAAAAACGCTCATTTCACGTCCATTTGATAAAAATAAATCCAAGTAAGCACGCAATAGACAAGAACATCTTAACAGACTCTAAACGAGCAACATGGGCAAATGTTTAATCAAAGTCAACACTCTCCTCCTGAGTGTACCCCTGTGCTACAAGGCGAGCCTTGTTCCTAGTGATCTCCCCTGATTCATCAGTCTTATTTTTAAAAATCCATTTGTTCTAATGACGTTTGAATCAGAGGGTCTAGGTACAAGTTCTCACACATCGTTTCTAAGAAACTGTTCTAGCTCCTCTTGCATTGCTTGCACCCAAAAGTCATCTCACAAGGCTTCTTTGGCATTTTTTGGTTCCAACTTAGACACATAACACGCAAAGTGACACAAACCAGCTATCTTACGAAAATCAGGTTTCACACCTCTAGTATTTCCTTCAGAAATTCCTCCTATGATTTGATCCTTAGGATGATCTTTCTGAATTTTGGCGGGAGGATCTCGCCTAGATTCAGTCAGATTTCCTGAGGACGTTGGAACCTCATATTCAACAGATTCATTATTATCACAATCAAGAGTTTCAGTTTTTACTTCATTCAAGACATTTCTAGTCTCAGAATCAGGTAACTTCTTACCATTGGATACATAAATTTTGGTCACATCAGGTATAAGCACACATTCAATAGCATCATCAAAAACAATATTGATAGATTCCATGACCACTCCAGTACGCAAATTGTAAACACGATAAGCACGGCTGTTAGAATGTCCAAGAATTGACCAACGTCACTTTTGGACTCAAACTTACCAAGATGTTCCATGTCATTATAGATATAACAACGACATCCAAAAACATGAAAGTATTTCACACTTGGTTCTTTACATTTCCACATTTCATACGAAGTCAACCCAGTTCCTTTCCTGCAGTACACACGGTTAGTTATATAACACGCCTGTTGATTGCTTCAGCCCACTATCTTAAGGACATACCCTGAGATGCAAGCATCACTCTCGCCATCTCCTGAAGAGTCCTGTTCTTACGCTTGACAACTCCATTCTGTTGAGGAGTGATTGGAGAAGAAAACTGGTGAAATATGCCATGAGATTCACAAAATAACTCAAACCCATGGTTTTCAAATTCCTTACCATGATCACTCCTGATGGCGACAAGATTAGTCCTTTTTTCATTCTCAAGTTTTAGCACGAGTTTCTTAAAAGCTTCAAGCGCATCAGATTTTTCTTTTAAGAAATCAACCCATGAGAATCTAGAGTAATCATCCACACAGACAAGAATATACTTCTTACCACTGTAACTTTCAACCTGTATTGGCCCCATCAAGGTCATGTGCATCAGTTCTATGATGTGATTCGTACTGACCTCAGTCAGCCTCTTGAGTGAGGCCCTTTTCTGTTTTCCCATTTGACACGAACCATAAACGCGAGGTTCTTCCTTCTTCAACTTGGGCAATCCTCGAACAATACCTGTGGAGGACAGTTCAAGTAAGTGAGGATAGTTTATATGACCTAACTTCTGATGCCAGAGTTTAGTTGTGTCTACGCTGGTCGTATTACACTTAAGATCAAGTTCTACCAGATAAAAATTATCCCTGGACCTCGTACCAGAAAGAACATGTTTGTTTTCTTGATCAGACACATGACACTCTGACTTAGTAAAATTCACATACAGACCCTGATTACATAGTTGGCTTATACTCAGAAGATTGGCTTTCAAATTTTGAACCAGAAGGACATTTTGAAGTTTGGGCAAGCCAGGTACGTTCAAACATCCTATTCCAAGAACCTTATTCTTAGCACCATCACCAAAGGTTACTGTGCTAGAAGGAACATGCATGATATTTGTTAAGTTAGACCTCAAGCCTGTCATGTGACGAGAACAACCACTATCAAAATACCAGTCAAAATTAGACGTGGATTTTAAAGCAAGTATAGAGGACAAACAGTTGTTCTTACTTCCCTTGGGAACCCATATCTTTTTTTGTTCATGATTTACTAAATCTACCTTCAGTTTAAGTGCATTCAAAGGAACACCATGAGGACTTCAGTCATTAATTCAACTCGTATACATATTATTATGCATTTTATAACACTTGGGACGAATATGACCGTGAATCCCACAATAGTGAAAAACGGGTACAAAGTTCTTACCAGAATGTGTGTACTAAACTTTAGGAGGATTTGGCTTACCATTCTTGACATCAAGAGAATAGCCTTCTTTGACAAAGGTCAGATTAGACTTACTCTGTGAGGTGCTAGGTTCACCAACCTTGCCTTTCATTTTCTGATTGTGGGAGTTCTTACTCTGGTTAGAGGAACCAATCTGCTGACTCAATCTTTGAACTTCAGCGAATGAGGATTTTGGCTTGTTGATCAGTTTGACAATTTCCTCACTCTTGCTGAGTTTTTCTTCCAAGGTAGAGCAATGACTTCGAAGAGTCACATGTTCCTCCATTACACGACTAAGTTCTTCTTTGAGAACTGCAATCTCAGTTTCTCTTTCACCTACAAGATTTTGCACAGCAAACAACTCATTACACAAGGATTCAATGGTAAAATTTTGTTCATCACTTGCCTGTTTGTTGATTTTGTCCCCATGTTCCACCAATGCGAGCTTTGCGAAGCAACTGTTAAGGTCCTTGTCTTGTTTCCCAATATGAAGATCAGATTTGATGAGTTTTTCGTTCAGATCAATAATCATCACTCTCATCTTCTAAAGTTCATCCTTGAGATAGATAATCTCCTTCTGACGTTCAGCAGACCGACTGTCTATGAGCTTTATTTTCCCTTTTTGAGCCTTGTATTTCTTGATGATTTCAGCTGCCTTGAGACACTTCTCTATGACATACTTTTGAAGTACAAGATTTTCAGCAGCTGGGTCAGAAATTCATCAGATTCAGCATCGCTCAAGTTCTTCGCGTAAGAACCTGCATCAGATTCAGCATCAGTAAGGTGAACAGAGGATGTACAGCAGTTATATTCATTAAGAAGACATTTAGCAGAGTTATTAGAGTAGTGAGAATTCTCAGTTTTCTAAGATTCTTCATCCTCATCATCACTGCAGTCGGACCACGTGGCCTTGTACGTTTTGTTCTTCATCTTGAAGGTTGGACATTATTTCTGAAAGTGGCCGAATACTTTGCATTCACGACACTGGTCTTTTTCAACTCCTTGTTTCGCATTCTGGAACTTGTTCAGTTGCATGCTGGAACGCTTCTCTCCAAACTGCTGAATCAGGTTCCTACCACCTTCAAAGGACTTATTCCTTTGGAACCTTTTCTTCTGGAATTTCTTCATTTTTGAGACATTCTTGGTGAGTACAGTGAGAGCCTTTATGATCTCATCGGCATCAAAAGATTCTTCATCTGATTCTTCTTCTTCTGCAACGGCTGTACGAACCTTGGCTTTTAACGCCAACCCTTTTCCTTTGCTCACTCTCATCGCGTCAAAACCATGATTTATTTCAAAGGTACGAAGTTCGCTAAGAAGATCATCATTTGCGAGTTTTTGAATTCTCTGAAAACTCTCTAATGTTGTGATCTTAATTCCAAACCTATCCGGTAGAGTTCTCATTAATTTTTGTACTTGTCTTGCTTCTGGAACAGATTCACCAAGCATTGCGCTTTGGTTTACTAGATCGCAGAAGCGGGCATATTACATGTCAATAGTTTCATCATCCCTCATGCGAATCTCATCAAGTTCGGTAGAAAATCTTTGGAGCTTTGAGGTTTTCACAGCGTTTGTACCTTCAAATTGTCTTTCCAGAATCATCCAAGCTTCTTGAGCAGTCTTGCACTGAATGATTATTTTGTGACGAGTGGGATCTACAGCAGACATGATAGCATATAGAGCTCGGAAATTAGCTTCCTCTGCTTGTTTTTCATCATCAGTCCAAATACTCTTTGGTTTTTCGATTGTAACTTGAGTAGTAGAAGTTAACGACTTGCCATCCGAAGACTCACCTTCCTTAGATCCAGCAGGAACTTTTGCCATAAGTGGTACTGTTTGTCCCATTTTTGTTGCCTTTTTTTGTGTTTATTTTATCTTTATTTTCCCCCCATTTGAGGTCTTTTCTTTAGTTTTTAGTCCGTTGATTGGTTTATGATATGTTTTCCTACATTTTGAGTCTTCAGATGTTTTTTGTTTGTTTTTCTGGTTTTTTTTTTGTGTTTTGTCATTTTGGTGTGTAGATCTTGGAGCTTCGGGTGAATTTTATCTTCAAAAAAAGTTGCTTTCGAGAGCATAATTGGATAGAGGGGTTCGTTAGCGACGCGTAGGAAAAAACGGAACTCAATTCCGAGTTCGGATGAGCTCAAACGAGGCGAAAACACAAAATGGCGCAGTGCAGTCCAGAATTTCGCGAGTCGCGAGCATAAAGTCGCGAGTCGCGAGTTTATGTCGCGACTCGGGAGAGAAAAGTCGCGACTCGCGACTTTAACAGAGCCTACCAGCGGCCCCGACCCATCTGACTCGCGACTCGCGAGTCAACTCGCGAGTCGCGACCCTGTCGACCCCTGTTTTTATTTTTACTCATTTTTACTCGTTTTAGCTCTGTTTTTCGCGCACTATATATCAAAACGAACCTCCAGAACTAAAGAACAACCACCAATATCGTCCTTTTAAAGTTTTCTCTCCAAAAACTCAATATTGTTAGGATAATTTTCTCCGCTTTTCTTTTTATTTTCTCATGCTTGGATTGTTGGACTCAAAGACATTTGGATTGAAATCTTTCAAGTCTTAATCCGATTGTAAGCTTTTCAATTCTATTTTATTATTGTTGATTGGTTTTATGTTCTTAATTCCGGTTAACATGAGATTGAATCTAAGTATGAGGTAATCCATTCACCTAGGGTTAGGGATTTTGATTCTTGTTTGAATTATGTGGAATATGTTTTGTTCAATCTATGCGAGTTGTGTGAATTATAGGGTTAGTTGATTGATCACCATTCTAACCTAGTTAATCAACGTGTAGAACCGAGAGGGGATGCGTTGGTCGATTTAGGCTCGTATAGAGTAGACATGTTCGGAAACGTATTGTCTATGTGTTGCTTGTTTGAATGAGTTTATCGTTTATGTATGTGCTCTTGTTACGAAGAGTTATTGAGCATAGCCCTCTAGACGTGTAGGCTTGTTAAATCTCGTAACCGAACAAATAATCATTCAACATAGCTTGAAACTTGATGAGATTTCCCGACCCCTAGAACTTCTTCCTTTTCTCTAGAGATTTAATTGTTATTTCTTTATTCGCTTTCCTAGTTCTAATTAGTTTTAGATATTTCTCCAAATCATCCTTAATTAGATTTTTAGGATTTATTTTCTTTTCGTGTGTGATTAATACCAACGCTAAATTCTGAACCGTCTTCCTCGAGAGATCGACCCAGGGAACGAATCTTTTGATTCGGTACTCGGTAAAAATAAAAATAATTTGCTACAACAGGTACCGTCCAACCAGATTCCACAGCCTGCCACGTACCTTTTCCTCGAGACCGAAGAGAGATCACCATCATGGATTTCCAATATGCATAATTAGTGCCATCAAGGAATGGAGGGCGCGAAACGGACATCCCATCGTGATTCATAGTGACCGACACACAGTCCCAAAGATCTTTATCCTGTACTTAGAACAGGAACACTGCTCTGGTGCCAATTGAAACGTATATTTAATTGCGAGTGCGCTAAACGTAGTACGAACTTGCATATAAACTATAAAATGCGGAAGCAATAAACCGAAGATTTAAACAACTCTTCAGGAAAGCGTCCCACTTCCTCTCAGAGCTCTTTCATTGATAAATTGTAATGCGACATAGTTTGGACTTGCAAGACTCGAACTCCCTTCTAGTCTAGCCACAACTATTATTCACGATCCTATCAACTATTTCTCCGGCCACGTCCCGTGAAATTTTTACTAACACTTAATCCCTAAGTGTGGTATATGAAAGTGTTTGAAAAAAACTGAGAGAAGCAAAACAAAAAACAAGTTCAGTTCTGGGACATGTAAGAACCCGACACTGAGCTTTAAACAAAGAATACAAAATAAATTGAAGCTCGAATATTGCTAGGGTGAGTGAATGGTTTAATTGCAAAAATATAGCCAGTATCTTGTACGCAGTTGCAATAGTAGCCACCATCTTTACGAATTGGCATTATTAGCCAACAACTTTCAAAATTTCAGGGTTATTACCCATGTCCGACCAAATTTGATGGCTATTGTTACCACTGCGTAAAAAGATACTGACTATGTTTTGCAATTTATCTGTCGAATTTGGTTGGATTTGGGTAATAATCTCGAAATTTTGAAAGTTGTTGGCTAATATTGCCAATTCGTAAAGATGGTGGCTATTATAGCCACTGCGTACAAGATACTGGCTATATTTTACAATTTAGCGTGAGTGAATATCAGCAGCAGCCTTATTCGATCTTCAAATAGGGTATTTATACATCCTCTTAGGCGTGGAGTCTTCTCCAAGTAAGATGAGTCCTTCTTGAGATTTCCTTCCAAGAATAATGCTAGTGTTATGGTAAGTGTAGATCTCTTATTTCTCTCTCCAAAGTCTCCTACTCATGCATGCCTCTCTTTCCTTTTTGCCACAGAATCCGATTTTCTACAAGAAAGGATACCATAATATGACTCATGCAATCTTATATATGAGTATATAAAATAATCTAAGTAAGGAAATAATATAAGCAAAGATCTTCCCTTTTTTCTGTGGTTCCAGGTGTTTGTTCGAACATGCGAACTAATGTCAAACAAAAATATCTTTCAAAACTAAATAAAGAAAAGATGCTTAGCAAAAAGATCCATGTTTTGAGAAAAAAGTTGTATTCTAATTTCTTAAAATTAAATTCTAAACCATTGGATTATATTCTCCTGGTGGGAGGGCGAAGAATTCTCCTGGTGGGAGCGATCAGATAGTGATGAACTTCCATTCTCTCGTTGAGAGCATTTCGTTCTTCGTGTTCCTCTTCAGTTCTATATTCTAATTCTATTTTGTTTTTCTCCCTGTTTTCTCATTGCCTCACTTCTAGGGTTTCCTTTGGGTTTGTGTTTTTTCAAGCAGTAATGGATTCGAATTCTTCTAAGCCTATGCAGGCTGGGGAAATGATGAATGATATTGGGAATATGCTGAAAAACATTGATTTAGAAGGCAACGAAGGAGATGTTATTGAGATTGCATCGACGGATATCAAAACCAATGTCGCTGAATGTGCGTGCAGTCTTTTTGGGAAGGTGATTGGGAATAGGAGAGCTACATTGTTTGGTATCAAGAGAACCATGAGTGCTATTTGGCAGATTAAACAACCGGTGCAAGTACGAGAGTTAAGTCAAAATTATTTTCAGTTCATTTTCGGAAATTCTGACGATAAAAATAAGGTGGCTTCGGGGATGAACTGGATTTTTGAGAATCAGCATCTCATTCTTCTGGAGTGGGAGAAAGGTATGAATTCTCGATTCCAAGGATTTGATGAAGTTACTATGTGGGTTTAAATTCAGAACTTATCGCTTGATTGGCTCAGTAATGAGGTAGGATTAAAGCTGGGCAAAACTTTTAAAAAAGTGAAGAATGTTGCAGTTGTGAAAGGGGGTGGTGGTAGAGAGGGATTCATCAGGCTTCTAGCTACTGTGGACATCACCAAACCGCTCCCTAGATGCACATCCATCAAATTAGCAGATCAACAGGTTCGGGTGGCTTTTCAATATGAACGATTAGTCAATTTATGCTTCTATTGTGGCAAGGTAGGCCATCTCGACAAGAATTGTAGCAAGAGACTCTCTGACATAGATCAAGGTTTTCTTAAGGAAGGGCAGTATGGTGAGTGGCTACGAGCTTCTGATAATGGTGGTTATTCTAAAGGCAGCTATTCAGGATCTCCTTCAAGACCTAATTCAGCATCCCTCCATGATGATTCCAATGACATCCAAGGATCCTCGAATAAGTTCAAGGCAGCTAGTGGCAGTGACACAGGGGCAGCTAATGCTAGTTTCTGTAACACTACTATTTCTCGGCAAGAAGGCTGTAATCAACCAACTATCCCAAAGGAGATTAATACATTGCAATCACTTGAGAAAGGCAGCTCCAGTCATGAAGTGAATGAAGACTCTATCAAACAAATTGTGCCAGTTTTGGAATCTCAGGCTGAGGTGGCTACAAATAAGCAGATTGTTTGCATTGTTCAGGATTCAGAGATGGATCTCTAACTGACAGATGTGGACAAGTTAATTCCTTCTCAGCCTCCACCACTGTCAATCTCAGGCTCTCAGCCAATCACAGACAAGATTAAGGGTTGGAAGAGATCTAAGATTCAAGAAGGCAGACTGCTTAGAACTCACCCTCAGAGTTCAGCAGGGGACACACCAGAGTCACTCAAAAGGGGAAGAGCTTTGATTACTGCTCAACCTCATCTCAAAGAGGAAGAAAATTTGATTGCCAGAAACAAGAAAAAATCCAAAAGTTCTAATGCTAAGGTGGAGGAAGCCAGCCTCAGGTGGCCCTAGGTGAATCAATGAAGACATTCTTGTGGAACTGTAGAGGGTTGGGTGGACCCTCTACAGTTTCCCAACTGAAGGATTCTATAAGAATCCACCACCCTAGCTTCATTTTTCTTTCTGAATCTAAAAACAAAAAGATTTTGTTAAAACAGTGTGTCACAAATTGGGTTTTCAAGATAGATGGGTTGCAGTGGATCCTATTGGTATCAGTGGTGGGTTGGTGCTCCTATGGGATAGTAGCCAGAAAATTATTCCTTCTGTTTTGAAGTGGAGATCAGCAATCCTGATAGCAATAGCTCCTCTTGGTTGATTTTTGTATATATTAGTACTGATAGAGCTGTTAGAGAAGAGCAGTGGAGGTTTCTTGTGCATGCCAAATCTAAATGGGGGCAGGACTGGATGATTGGAGGTGATTGGAATGCTATAGTGGATCCTTGTGAGAAGAGAGGAGGCAGAGACAAGAACCTTGCTGATATGCTTAATTTTCAGAATTTTATCAACCAAATGGGTATGGTGGAAGTCAATTTGCAGGGTCATCAGTTCACTTGGAGCAATAACAGGTCCCATGATAACTTTGTTGAGGAAAACCTAGACCGGGTTTTTGGTTCTATGCAATGGTCTTCATCTCATAGTGTTGCTGTGGTGCTAAATTCCTATAAATCTGCATCTGACATCAGCCTGATGATTCTTATCAGTGATCCCAGTCAGCAGAAGCCTAAGCCTAGGTTCATCTTTAACAAGCAATGGATTTCTAAGCCTGATGTTATGAGTGTTGTAAAAAATGCTTGGGATCAGCAATGTTCTGGGACTCCTATGTTTTGCTTTCAAGAGAAAATCAAGAAGACCAGAGTTGCTCTGCTCAAATGGAGTCATGCTTTTAAATTTAACAATTCCATCAAAATTGAAAAGATCACATTGCGGCTTGAAGAAATGAGACTCCTTAGTGATGGGACGAATTGGGACAGTTGGGAGAGGTTAAAAAAGGAATTGGAAGATGCTCAGTGTGCTGAAGAGTTATTTTAGAAGCAAAAGTCCAGAAATCTCTGGTTAAAAGAAGGTGATCAGAATACAAGGTTTTTCCATGCCTTAACTCTTCAAAGGAGAAAGTTGAATGCTATTACAAGGCTGGTTGTTGAAGGAGGGAGAATGTGTGACACTAGAGCATATATAGAATCAGAATCTTGCCAGTTCTATCAGAAGCTGTTCAAATCAGAAGGTGCAAGAGATGAAGAGAGGATTATTCAGCTTATTCCCAGGGTCATCACTTCAGATATTAACCAGCAATTGCTAGCCTTAGTTGATGAAGATGAAATTCGAACTGCCCTTTTCAGCATGAACCCTGAGAAGGCCCCTGGAGTGTCAGGTAAGTCCCCTCTATTTTTCCAGCATTTTTGGCCTATAATTAAATTTGATATGTGCACTGCTGTGTCTAGCTTCTTTGAATCCTCTATGTTGCTTAAAAGCTGGAATCATACCATTATTACTCTCATCCCCAAATGCATTTATCCTACTTCTTTAAGTGACTTCAGGCCCATTAGTCTGTGTGAAGTGTCCTATAAAATCATAGCCAAAATCCTTGCTTCAAGGCTCCAACCTTACCTGTATTTATGTGTGATTGAGAACCAAGCTTCCTACATTCCTGGTAGGCAGCTCCTTGACAATGTAATCATGGCTCACGAAGTTATTCATTTTCTGAATAGGTATAGAACTGGTAGGCAGGATTTTTTGGCTCTCAAACTTGATATGATGAAGGCCTATGATAGGCCGGAATGGCAATGCTTGATGTCTATTCTTCTTCAGTTTGGATTTCATAGTTTTTGTTGACTGGATCATGGAATGTGTCTCATCTTCTTCCTTCTCTATTAATATAAATGGAAACATTTGTGGGTATTTTGATGCTTCTCAAGGTATTAGGCAAGGGGACCCTTTGTCCCCTTACCTTTTTATATTAGCCTCTGAACTATTTTCCAGACTTATCAAGAGAGAGACTGATTTGGGAAATCTCAAAGGAGTGAGACTTGCCAGGGGAGGAGTCAGATTGTCCCACCTGTTGTTTGCAGATGACTCCCTGCTTTTTTGTGGTGCTGATATTGCCTCCATTCATGCTGTGTTGAGGGTTCTGGAGTGCTATAATAAATTTTCTGGGCAAAAAGTTAACCTTTTGAAATCTTCAATCTTTTTTAGTAAGAATGTACCTGCTAACCTGCAAGTTGAGATCTGTCAGCTCCTACAGGGTGTCCAAGTTCACAAATCATCAAAATATCTGGGACTCCCTCTTGGGGTTGGCAAATCCAAAAGGCAAACTTTTCAGTATGTTGTCCAAACTGTCAGGAATAGAGTGTCAAGCTGGAAAAATATCTTTCTGTCCACTGCAGGCAAGGAAGCGCTCTTGAATTCAGTCCTTTCTGCTCTTCCTCTTTTCTCTATGTCATGATTTGTCCTGCCAAAGTCTATCTGCAGTGATATTGCTGCAATTTGTGCTAAATTCTGGTGGGGGAAGGGTAGTGAAAATGCAGCAGGTGTTCACTGGAAAAAGTGGTCACTTATCACTCTTCCTAAGTTGTTTGGTGGCCTGGGATTTCATGACTTGCAGTTACTCAATGAAGCTCTGATTCTGAAGCAAATATGGAGAGTTGCAACTCACCCAAATCTGTTAGTCAGCAAGTTCTTGAAAAGCAAATATTTCCCAGCTGAGTGTATCTTCCATGCAACAGCTAAGCAGAATGCCTCCTGGCTTTGGGCCACCTGGTTGTCTGTGAAGGAGAAATACAAAACTTGCTTCCAAATTAAAATTGGTGATGGACTTACTACTCATATATGGAGGGATCCTTGGGCTAGCTCTACTCCCTTAACCAGATCAAGACATTCAAATGGTCTCCATGACAATATTAATTGGGTCTGGGAGCTTATGGAAGATGGAGGTAGACATTGGAACATTCCTCTAATCAAGCAACTCTTTTCTGCAGAGGATTGTGTCAAAATTCTTAATGTGAAATCTCTGGACCCCACAAGAAAGACAGATGGATGTGGAACAATGATGCAAGAAAGGACTTCTCAGTAGCTAAAGCTTATTCTAAAATGGTGGAAGACAAGTTCAAACTTCTTGATGTAGCAGAAGGCAGCTCCTCAGCCCAATCACTTAGGAAAATTAGAAGCAGGACCTGGACTCTCAAAGTGAAAGGCAAGCTGAAGCACTTTCTTTGGAAGTGCTTTTCAGATGCACTACCTGTTAAAGAGGCTCTCAGAAGGAGGGGACTGTTTGTGGATGCCATCTGCCAGTAATGTGGAGAACAAACTGAGTCTATTGAGCATATCTTCTTCCATTGTAAAAAAGCTAAGGAGGTCTGGAAACTTTCTCCTATACACTGGGACATTGTTACTGGAGAAGCAACTAAGTTCAGAACATGGTGGCATGATGTGTGCTCCATAAACAAGCTTGAGGTTTCTGTGGCTAGAATTGAGCTCACCACATATATCTTGTGGTGGCTTTGGAAAGCCAGAAACCTTTGGCTCTTCAAGAAAGATTGGCTGCCAGCTCCTTGCATAGCTAAGCTTGCAGTGAGTGAGTGGCAGGAATTTGCTGCAAGGAAGACAAACTAGCTCTGTGGGAAGTGCAGTGAGCCTAGGTTCTTGTGTTCAGTGGGTGCTACTGTTCCTTTCAGACTATGGGTTGCTTGCCTTGCTTTAGTTTTCTTTGTTGTGTTAGTCTCTGTTTGTGGTGTCCTGCTGTAGCTTGTGTCTGTAGGTGGGTGTTGCTGTTGTCCTTTGGTGTGTTTTTGCAAAGGAGAGCTATTGGTAGTGTTAAGGGTTACAAAGATGTCTTTGGCTTAGCATGTATCTTTAGTTTTCCTTTTGTGTAATCTGTTTGTTTTAGTAGGTATTTCTAGAGCACCTTGGTCTGGGGTGTCTCTCTATTATTGGATCCAGTTGGGTCCCGGATTGTATTTTGTACATTCAGTGCTATAATAGTTATCTATCGTTTCAAAAAAAAAAAAAAAAAAAAATCTTAAAATTAACACTTTAGACCCCACACATTTCGAATTTACATGTCTGTTTCATGTTTTTGTTTGGGTGTAGGGTTTGTTTGTTGCTCACAACAGCCACATTAATTTGCAATTTGTGCCCTCACCTATTTTGGTTTAACAATATAATACTCCTTTGTCATCTCCGCCTCGTACTTAATTTGCTACTAACCTATTCTATTTATTATGTACGTCTAATTAGCCGATTACTTATAAATTTTATTTATTTATAAGTCCTTTCTTGTTGACGCCCGCGGCCTCTCTATTTTGTGGCCAACCCCTCTTATATATTTTACAACTACATATATGATATTCATCCATCACACACACACACACACACACACACACACACACACACACACACACAAAAGCTTGTTAGATTATGGGTGTTTTCAAGGATAGGGGTGTGGTTTACAAGCCCGTTGACGAGGTTGACCTCGGCCCGGACAGTGATGAGTTCTATCGACCGGCAAATGTCAAAGGTTCACGATTTTTGATTGCACATATATCATTTTTTTTT
>CACSLK010031421.1:19483595-19517497 GCA_902706635.1 Striga hermonthica | reverse complement strand
TTTTTTTTTTTTTTTTTTTTTTTAAATTAGTATTTTTTTATTATCTTTTTTTATATAATTATTATTCTTAATCTCTTGTACATTGAATGTATGGCCGGAATTATGGCGGATTACCCCAATGATGCATATCTATAACTATGAAAAGAATTAAGTATTTACTAAATATTGTAAATAAAAATAATTTCGGATTTACTGAAAATTAAATGAATACAAATCTATAAAAAAAATGTCTTAATCCTAAAATTTAAAATTTAAAAAACAGCTGTTTTCTTTTGCTTTTGATCCGCAACAAGACATTCATATAAGTAAAAATAAAAACTATATTCCTTGATATTCCTTTATATCTGCAACAAGCTAGAACAACACATTTAATATATTAACATACAAAATTAAAAAAAAAAAATATCTGTATATTCCTTGATAGATTTAATATACTAGTTTTCAATTTCTACGCATACATTGTTCATCCAAGAGATAATATATAGATGCTTTCAACTTTTTTTTTTTTTTTCGAAATGATAGAGAAATATATATAAAACCAAAAGGAACACCATTCAAATACAAACCGTGGCCAAAAGCCGAATTAACCAAACCTAGCCAAATAAGGAAAATGAGAGGACTCTCATAAAAGCATCCTAGAAATGGACTCAGAGCAACAAACTTGGGGAATAATAAACAGACTACTGCAAATGCCTAGTCTAATACCAATCTCCCCACTAGAACCAAAGAACACAAGCCACCATGGCAAAGAAAAAACCCACAACATCTAACATAAATAAGAAACAGGAAAAACACAAGAAGAAAAAACAGCTCCCTACATCTACAAAGACAGTACATCACTTCTTCATGTTTTTGAACTCAATCCATGCTTGATGAGCTTGGGATATCACCAACTGGATAGACAGCAGTATGTTTTCAAACAGCCATAAATTCCTAAATTTCCACAACCACCATCGAAAGTAGGTTGTGAGCTGGATTCTGTCCTCAGCAACAGTAGACTTGTTCAAAGAACATAAGTTCCACCACCATGATCTGAACTTGCAGCCTTCAGAATTGACACCCTCCCATTTAACTGGACTCAACTTCCACATTAACTGAGCTCTTGGGCAATGGAAAAAGTGTGCTCAATGGTTTCAGGTTCTTCTCCACAACCATGACAGATAACATCAACATCAATTCCTCTATTGGCCAAATTGATCTTCACAGGGAGAGAACCATTTATGCACTTCCACATGAAGTGTTTTATGGTTCCTTTGATTTTCAGGTTCCAAGTTCTAACTCTAGCTTTTTAATGAATGAGTGATTCTTGCTATTACCTGGAATGCCAAAATGGAGGATTTTCTGATTGATTAAGTAAGAGTAAACAGATGAGACAAGAAGTTCCCTTTCTTCTCCATGCACCAGAAAAGTCTATCCCTCTTAGAAGGGTTCAAATTCTTGATATTCAATATTGTCTTACTGTCTTCCACACTGAAAAGTTGCTTCACCAACCAAGAATTCTAGAAAAGCCCATTCTCTTGCATGAGATCTTTCACCCAAGTTATGTGTCCCTGAGCAATTTGCAACAAAGCTGGTTTAGTTAAGGGGAGGCTACCGACCCAGTTGATGTCACTAATCCTGGTTGAAGCTCCATCATTGATTTCAATCCTCAGCCCATGAGCTAATATGGAGACACAGTCCAACCAAGTGTTCCAGATCCAGGATCCATTCTGAAATTTGGAGGCATAAAAAAATTGAGCAATGAGAGAAGTATTTTGCTTTAAGCGCTTGACTCACAAGGAGATCAGGTTGAGAAACCAGTCTCCACAGTTGCATGCATATCAATGCTTGATTAAAAGAGCTTATGTCCTTGAAACCAATACCACCATCTTCTTTAGGCAAAGTAAGAAGATGCCAAGCTTTCTAGTGAACTCCCTCGTCTTGAGAATCCCCTTTACTCCACCAGTTTTGTGCACTCAAACTAGCTATGGCTTTGCAAACAGATACTGGGAACCTGAAGCATGACATGGTGAAGACTGGGAGGGCATTGATGACTGCCTTTATCAGCACCTCCTTTCCAGCTATAGAGATCATCTTGTTCTTCCAACTCCAAAGTTTGGCTTTAACAGAATCAATGACAAATGAGAAGACTTTATATTTTGATCTGCCAATCCCCAATGGTAGGCCTAAGTATATGGTTGAAGTATGATGCTGAATTCCACCCATGGAGGCACAAACCATGTTCAGAGTTGTGGTGGGAGTGTTCTTACTGAAAAAAGCAGCTGATTTCTGAATGTTCACCCTTTGACCAGTGAAAAGCCTATATCTCTCCAACAGATTCATTAACTCCAGGGCTTGGCCAATTTCAGCTTTGCAGAAGAATAAAGTATCATCTACAAAAAGCAGATGTGACAGAACAAGGCCATTTCTAGAAATTTTAATTCCAGTCAGAGTTCCCCTACTTAGAGAATTAGATAAAAGTGCAGTCAACAACTCAGTGACTATTATAAAAATGTAGGGGGATAGAGGATCCCCCTATCTGATTCCTCTAGCAGGATAAATTACACCAGTCAAAGATCCATTCACACTGAAAGAGAGAGATGTTGAAGAAATGCAGACCATATGAAATTCGACAAATTCCAAGCTAAAACCCATCTTGATCATAATTTTCTAAATGCATACCCACTCAACCCTGTCAAAAAGCCTTCATGAGGTCTAATTTTAATGCCATAAAGAAGTTCTTCCCTGATCTATGCCTACTGAGAAAGTGTAAAACCTCTTGAGACAAAATCACATTATCAAGGAGTTGTCTGTCCTGTATAAAAGCAGATTGACAAGTACTAATGCAAGAAGACAAACAACTTTTCAGTCTCATAGCCAACAATTTAGAAAGAACTTTGTACATAAGGAGATGGGTTTGTACTGATTAAGGGTAGAAGGAGAGTTGCATTTAGGAATAAGAGAGATTATGGTGTGATTCCAATATTTCAATAGCATACTAGAATTGAAGAAACTTTGAATAGCTTCAATAAGATCCCAATGAATCAAGTTCCAAAAATGCTAATAAAAGTAAGCTGTCATACCATCCTCTCCAGGGGATTTGTTAGGGTGGAGGCTGAAAAGAGCATTCTTTATCTCATCCTCTGCAAAAGGCTGAAGAAGTTGCTGATTCATTTCTGATGTGATATTCTGGAGAATAAGGTGAAGTAGAGAGTCCCCTCCCCATGAGCCTTCTGAAGTGAACAGAGATGAGTAGTAATTTGTAATGTGATCCTCAATGTCCCTCCTTGTAGAACAAACCCTGTTAGAAGTTGTGGTTAACCTGGTAATAGCATTCAACCTTCTTCTGGATATTGTATAAGCATGGAAAAATTTGGAGTTTGTGTCTCCCTCCTTTAACCACTGAACTCTAGTCTTCTAAGCCCAAAATTTTTCTTCATAAGCATAGGCTTCATTAAGTTCATTTTTCACAGAGTCCCACTCCTCCCATTTATGTGTTCTGTTATATGATCTGAGATCTTCTAGCTTGGTAGACAAGTTAGCAATTTTGACTTGATTCTGGGATTTGAATTTTGAGCTCCAAATAAGGACAATTCTGGTCTGCTTTACTTTTTCTTTGAGCATGGAAAAAGGAGTGCCTGATTGGGGAATGTTTCATGTTGCCTGCACTACCTCCTCAATACCTTCCTTAGAGACCCACCTTTAGTAAAAGACAAACCTTTTCTTATGTCTAATCTCCTGCTCTCCAGAATCAAGAATGAGAAGTGAGTGATCAGAAGCAGTTCTAATCACATTAAGAATCTTGGCATTTGGGTTGGAACTGTGCCATTCAAAAGAAGCAAAAGCCCGGTCTAGCTTCTCCTCCACATATCCTTCAGAATCTCTGTTATTGCCCCATGTATATTGGTAGCCCTCTATGCTGATCTCTTCCATCTCCATGGTGGATATGAAGTTTTTGAAGCCATCAAAAGATCTATGTCTGGGCCTGTCCCCTTTTTGCTCCTTCTTTGTGCAGATAGCATTCCAATCTCCTATAGTGAACCAAACTTCACCCCAGGACAACTTGTATTTCTCCAAAGTCATCCATTGTGATTCCCTTAAGCTTCTGTCAGCACTCATATATACAAAGATACCCCAACCTTGATCAACCTTGCCCCCAAGCTTCGTACGCAGCGCGTAGTTCAGCTTGGTTTTATTTTCAGCAACAAGAGGGGGATCGTCCTTCAAATATTTTGCCAAACCTAAGGTGGTTTGGTAGAAGTGCATCTTCTGCTGCCACATCTTGAAGTCAAGCCCGTTGAATTTTTTGGGTTTTTCAGCAGTCGGTACCAGAACAGCAGGTACAAGATGATAATGCTGAATAAAGTTGTTGATCGGCTGCTGAGAGCTGGAACTTACTCCGGTGGATGCCATCAGTTCAGTAGAAAATTATTCGTCTTGCGATTGTTATCAACTGGGTGTTAAAAAATACACGGGTATCCTACGAACTGATATTTTAATTTTTCAGTTCTTACAGATGAACTAAAAATAAAATTATAATACAACCAGAAAATAAATGACAACTCAAAAGCGGAAAGGATGTAGTCGAGGCGAGAATATCTCTTTTCGCAAGACGCATACGCCCCGTGTAGTGCTTACGGTTAAGGCGTAACGTCCCCAAAGATACAACAGCTAACGTCTCGAAATCTGTAGCACACCAGATTTACGAGCTCCGTCGTACTGGAACAGATTCGAGAACTGAGCACTTAAAAATAAAACAAATATTCTGAAACTAATAAAAATATCACTTCTTTCTTCTTTTTTGATATTTCTCGATTCTCCTGTGGGGAGCATTGTAGTTTTTTATTTCTGTTTCATTGTAGTAGTTGTCTTGTGAGTCTTTTGTTTTGGTTTCTAGCGTTGCTAGAGTCGGGTTTCCAGGCGGTCGTCTGACCTGTCCTCCCAGTTTTCAGTTTTAGGTTGTTTTTTTATTCTCTCGTTGGGAGCTTTGTATTTTTATTCGCACTTTGTGCGCTTGGTTTATAATAGTTCCTCTGTCGTTCCGGCCAAAAAAAAAAGAATCTATCTTTCTTTTCTTTCCTTTCTTTTCCTTTCTTCTCTCTTTCTTTCTTGCTTTTCTGCATTTGCTTCGTTCTGGCCGAAGGCCTTTTTATAGGGGAGGATTACCTCCTCAATTGAATAAAAAAATATATATTTATTTTTTATTTTAATCCACTTGTGGCGGCTACCATGTGGGCAAGTGGCTAGCCGCCCCTTTACTTAACTCTTTTCCTAGCAACTTAGACACTAAGTTAAGGGGAAAAAAAAAACATTTCTTTCTGGTGATCCTTGACCTCCAGAACATGTGTCGATTCTCCTTAGTTCTTCACATCTAACTGCTTGGATAACCATACTCTGGTGTCTGACAATATCCTCACACTCTCTCCAGCGATCATAACGCCATCTACATACAGTACAAAAAATACCACCACGCTTCTGTTGCGTTACGCACAATGCTCATATGATAAATGTTTTTACTTCTTGTCTTAAGGACATGACAATTCCTCTTCAGATGTCCATATTTTTTAAACAAGATACCCTTGCCATTCAGCTCGTGCATCCCAACAATTTAGGACACTATCCAAGTTCTATTTCTAATCAAATTTGAACAAGTAATTCATCTTAGAGAATAACGGACAATAGACTGAAAGACATTTTGATTTTATGAGGTTATGCAAAATAATTTTAAAAGTCAAGTCTCAAAATATAATTGTTAAATATTGATCCCTTAGCAACAATATTTATTAAATTCACCGATACGTCAAAACACCAAAAACAAGCATGCCACGATGTGTGACATATAGACGATCCTTACCGTCGCAATATGATGGTTTTATTTTATCAGTTATCTTTGTCGACCTTTTAAATTCTCAATACATAATTAATAGTCGATCTCTTTTAGCCCACAAAAACAGTGGCAATTCTGATGGGAAGAGCACTAATAAATGTACTCCAAGTGTGACTCATTACTTGATACTAAATTCACTACCAAAATTATATATCCCCCAGTGAGTAGGTACATACGCTTTTGAAATAGCTTTCTACTATTATCCCGAAGGAAGTATGTTTTGTTGAATTGTAATTAAAACTTATACGATAAAAAGGAAGGCTCTAATGCCAACATGCAAGCTTAATTTTCTTCACCAATAAAAGGGTAATGGAGGCTGTGAAATTTTAAATTTATTTAATCTTATGAAATACTTAGTATAACTTAATTAAAGGATTTTCTTAATATGTATTGCTGTAATTATTTACCGATGCAATTAATGACGATAAGTTAATTACCATACACATTATTACATACTTACTATAATTAATTATTCTTGCTCATAAATCAATAAATTATTTATTTGAATACATGCATAATTAAAGACAATTAAATAGGAAAAAAATATCTAGCTATTATGGCCAATAATTAAGTACTCCAATCTTCTAGTTGACTTTTTTTTTTGTTGCTTATGTTCTGCTTGAAAGTTAGCAGTCATTGTGTTGTCGAACCTTTGGATTTCTTTTAAATATAGAATATTCCTTTTTTTATGACTCCCACTCCCCTTTCCGAATATGATACTATTCATCAGACCGTTGTCATCGCCAAAGAAAGTCGCCATCACCAGAGTGTCGTGTCTGCTATCGCTGGTTAGCCTGTCGGGTCGCGTTTGCACCTGCAGCCTAGGTTATCGGGGGTGTTCCTCACATGCTTTGTTCCTTGTCAGTTGCCCCGCAGACGTCACGTGGGTGCAACGCGTGCCTAGCGTGCCGCGCAACATCGTCACGCGTTGTCGAGCCACGTGCGCCAGAAGGTCTTCCTAGGCAAAAATTACTCGAGGCCCGGGTGCGTGCATGTCGCGCACGTTGCATGGGACCCCTATTCCACCTGCTAATTATTCAGTCGGATTGCACACTGCCGTTAACTGACTGGTTTTCACCGTGTTGGTCGGTCCCGATGAGTTTTCCCGTAAACCAAACATTACCGGCAGCCTCCACCACATCACCAGTGCTCCGCCGAGCCAGTCGCCTTAGAAAATCATTGGTCATCTGGTGATCCGGCGAGCCGCAAGCCTAGCCCGTCAGTGTATGTGCACTATGGCCTGCATGCAGCCGCTATCAGTCAATATCCACCGGCAAAAATTGTCGTTCGTCACTTTGTCCCGATCACCAAAGGCTTGGCTGAGTCCTAGACTTCAAACACATGCCTTCAGGTCACCATACATGCATCAGTTACCGGACAACAATGCTTTATCGCCGAGACCTTTGGTCAGTTCACTTCATCAAGAATACTTCGGTCTTCGATCATTCGTTGTTCGGTAAGTTATGCTCTTCACAACAAGGACAAAAATTACGAGATATTTATCTTACGACCCACACATGAGTTTACATGATTGATTTAATAAACAAATAAACTATACGGCTTCCCGCCATGCGTTTAAATTATTGCAATCGTTAAACCAAGCCAAAAATGACCTTGGACATGTCCGAGACTTTAAAAACACACACACATGAACAATAAAAGCATACATTCATGTGGCCATAATAGTGGATCTAAGAACCCTTCAATTCATACAATCAATTTTACACTACTATGCATTGCACCGTACGCAAATAGTTCACGCATGATTTTTTTTTCAAGATAAGGTTTATTTTTTATGAAAAAACATCCCGGAAGGGTGGGGGGATTAAGGACTAATCCCCAACCTGTAAATAGTCAAGACCTTAGACAAAAAAATCACAAGTGTACACATGTTAAACAAAAAACGAAAAACAACAACCAAAACAAAGAGTCTAAACCCAGGCTGACAGGTGCCCAGGCGAATAGTCTTCACCATAAAGTGGCCAAAACACAAAAATAAAAACTGGCTATTAAAATCTAAAAGAGGGGTAGCTAATTCGGTCTATCCGCACAAGAGCACGAAGGCGGAGAGGGGCGTCGTAAGGGTGGAAAATGCGCCTATGGGGTGTGGAGGCGCCGAGGCTGACCAGGAAGTCAGCATGTCCGTTCCCTTCGCGGAAGATGTGTGAAATCTGATAGTGAACTGACTGAAGTGTGGATTTGATGCGCATGAGCGGGTGCTGAATCTGCCACGACCCCCGGTGGCCCAAGGTCAAGAGGGTGACAACAGCGGCATCATCCAACTAAATCAAAATGTGAGTAGAGATAGAGGTTGCAATCTGAAGACTAAATTGGAGCGCCAGAACCTCTTTTTTCGTAGCCCGAGGAGATCTAAAGAATGGCATGGAAGGTGATAATTAGAGCTCCATTGTGATCCCTAATTAGGCTCTACCTCCGACGACTCCGGTGAGTTGGTCGAATGATTCGTCGGTGTTTAGCTTTACCCAAGGGGAGTCGGGTCTCAGCCATACAACGGCTTTGGGGCGTGGGTGCTGGACAGACGATAACGGAGATGACACGAAACAAGGGGGCACTGTGCATCATGTCCAGTCTTTAGGCGTGAGTCTGCTCAGAGCCGTGAGGAGGGAGAGATGTCGATCAACCTGCAAAACAATGTGAGAGCACATAAAAGTAAAATCCATATGCTTCGTACTATTCCTCTCTGGCCAAATGAAACACATGAGCAGACAAGGAATGAGGAACCCCATGTGTCTTAGTGTGTGCATAGTGAGAAAAAAAACTCAAGAGCACAAAGAAATTGTCTGTAATGGGTGGGTTTATATAAGTATAGGTGGCAAAATGCTTACACACACTCCTCGCAACCCTACTCTCTAAAAAAGTGGAAAAAAGTCTGAGTAAAGAAATCACCAGTCTCTGCAAAATAGTAACATCGGAAGGGGAAGGAAGCTCCCCTTGCCTGCAGCAGAAAGTTGATCGGAATCCGGCACGGAAGAAGGCGCCAAAAGAAGACAGAGATGGTCGGGGTTAGCATGTCAATCCAAATGGCCCTAAAGAGAAGGTTAGGCCGGTCATCCAGTCGTACTTCCCCCCAAGCCGAGGTTGTAAAAAATACACAAAAATAAGTAAGTCACAACTATATACAGTCTGAACCGTCCTCCGAGATGAGGATCTGCTGGATATACTCTAATAACTGGTCACTAGAACCCGCTCTAGTACCCAACTCTCTCTAACCTATCTCTATCCCACGTCTCATCGGTTCATAGGTCCTTCAAATGCAAGAAAGGGGAGTGAGTTACCTGCCATGTGCTCGAAAGGACCCGTCACCAAACCACCACTCATCCCGAAAGCTAACATCCCCCTCACCTAGCATCCAGAAGATTTACTCCTGGGCACGCCTACCTACTGTGGTGAGCCGCCTCCACTGTCTACTATCATGATAGGTGGTCGTCACCTTACACGGATGACAACGTTTTTTGGGTTTGGTGAAGAACGTCGGCTACTCATGATATAAATCGATCGAGAATCTAATAAAAGAATCGTACGCGTAACAGAACTAACCGTCGAATTTGAATATTACCGTTTAAAATTTTGTCGACTCTGTACATACATACATGGCCTACGGGGCCAGACGAATTGTTCTGAGTTGTTCTTCACACCAAACTTATCATCAACCCGTCGCGTTGTGAGATTAAGTCACCGGAGCTCTTAGAGTCAGCTGCCATGGATCGTTGGGTTGCCTCGTTTGCTGTCGCCAAAGATCGTCGGGTCTTATTGCTCGGATTGTTGGGCTGCCATGCGTTGGGGTTGGTCGCCGGGTTGTTGGTGCATGCCACTGCAGTGGTGCGCGCCTCGTTGTCTTCGGGGTGCCACCGCATGCGGTGGTTGGGACTGTCACGTACGGTGGTCGCCCGATGACTCGCGGGGATAAATATATTTGTCAGGATACGAACAAACTACCTACGTGTGTTATACTATATAACCAATCACAACTTTGAGTTGTCTTGGTGGGTGAATTTTTGCATCTCCCAAACCTCACACAAGTTTCTGCTTTCTACCTCTTGATTTTGGCCGAAGTTTCAAGAAAAATAAAATATTTCTCACGTTAATTCTCTCGGGGAGAATTAATGATTTTTAATGCTATATGACTTGGTGCATTCACATGCTACAACATGGACGCTAAAGAGGTACTAAATATTGGTTCCGCAATATGAATTCAATTGCGGGTCAGGCCACTCAATTTGTACTTGAAAAATATTTTATTCCACTTAGAAATATTATTGAACTCACCATTAAGCTTATGAATTACAAATCATTCGTCTCTCGGCTAATTACTCGATTTACCTTCTCGTATTTTAGATATAACATCTATTCATTTATTAAATTACTGATAATATAATTAATCAACTTTGTGATCTAAAATTAGTACCACTCAGTTCTTTATTATTATTTTGGAATTTAATCCACCGGTCGGACTTGAAATAATAATCTTTCTTGAGCTCTTGAGGACGTCATCAAGGGGACATCATGTAATCGATATTATTTACCAAAATACAGAGTCTATTGACCTAATAGAATAAGTCACACTCATGATAAATCAAATAAATAATAACCGAATACATATGACCATTTATTGTCTTACTGGTTAAGAGAAAGCAATAATTAGTAAGGTGTGGATTATTTACTTATATCAAACAATCTTATCGTCTTGTATGTCCATTCAATACATCTGAGATGTACTAGTGTAATTCGTTAATTGAAGATCAACTAACTCAAAAATCACAATACGACCTTTAATGAACTTAGCTCAATTATATTTGGGTTGTGAATAAATATTTATATTTTAGAAGAAACCGAATATATGATCTTTATGTTCGACACATCAAACCGTATATCTATAATGTAAAATGAAAGAACCATATCGGCATAAATAAATAAACTACGAACATACACTTGACGTAAAACATGACACTCATTCAAAATGGAATTGAGAGTAACACAAAGCTGAAGTTCCACAATATACTCCAACAAATTCGTCTTACCTAACTATTAGGCCACCTCATATCAAGAAATTGTAATACTAATCCTTTTATATATAATTCACGAATGTGCTGAGCCTAAGTGCCAGGACTCGCACGCTTCGAAATTTTACGTAGCAAAGTTTCATACTTCACCACTTGGCTTAGATAGGGCTTTGAATTATCGATAAATATATTGAATATATATGATGTTTTTATGAGCATTAATCGTAATTTACATCATTTTCTATTATGGGCGTTGTTTATAAGGCAAGAAATCTTTTTTTCTCAATCTTCCTTTTTCTTCCAATCTTTTTTTACTAGAGAAATTAAAACACACTTTACAAATTTAAATTGTAAATATATTTTAAAAATTAAATTTTGTATTTATTATCGATTTTTCATACATAATATATCAAATCAATCATCTGTTTATTAGCTTCGATTGATATCTATATTATATGATAAAATAAATAAGAAATTATATTTATATCCACAAATAAAATATCAAATATTAATAATTCTATTAATTTTAAGTAAAAAAATACTTATCAATTAAATAAATTTAATACAAAATTAGTCATATGATATAAGTTATAATAAATATTATAATATAAATAGAGTAAGTCATATATATATATATTCAAAACGATAGAGTTCATAGATAAAAACACATATGTACAGACTAGAAAAATATAATTATCCGAATAGACAAAAGAGCCAACTGAATCTAGTTGGGAGATATACACCAAATGCAGTCTACACACAGAACACTAAGAATGATGGTGTCATTATAATGATAATACTAAAATATTTAAAAAAAAAAAACATTAAAATTTAAAATAGACTTTTTTTTATTACTAGTAAGTAGTTAATAATCAAAGACTTCCAGCATGCCTAAATTGTTAAAATCTCCTGAGGAAGAGCTTTGCCCCCCTTGTGGTCCTACCCGTCTCGATTCCGGATTAGTCGGTTCCCCTGTGGATCCGAACACCGGAAAGTCTCTGTACCAAAAAAAAAAAAAAATTGTTTAGAAAATAGGGATTGTTAAAAATTACAAACTAAAAGGTATTTTAGATTATATATAGTTTTGTAAGAGAACAACAGATAATAATGTCCAGTAATGCATTTTTTTTCATCTGACTTTTTTGAATTTGGTGTTTGATCTTGTTTTCAAACTAAAAATTAGAAGAATTACTAATCTTAGAGATGGCCTCATTTTGCAGCTTGTCTCATTTGCAAAGATACAAGAGCCACCATTGTTTGTTCCTTCACATCCATATGAAGGTTAGTAAGGCAAAGTTTGCAAACTCTTAAAGAAAAGAGAATAATTTAAACATTCTGGAAACAAGTCAACTCATAAAAAAGCTTAGAGTTAATAACTAGCCTTCATAATGTTACTTGGTATAATGATTTCTTTATAAGCTTTGCTTATCTAATCTATGTTGTTATGATAGAAATTGAGGAAAAAGATGTAAAAGGCCCTGAGCTTCATTATATGTCCCCAGCAGAAAGAGTCCAACAAGTTGTGTTTTGCCTTGAGTCACCAGAAAATACAACTAAAACTCCACAACTTTCGAGTTTTCGTCACCAGACAATTATGGATTATGCAAAGGCCTATGCTTCACATGAAACTACTCCTACACTGGTACATCAAAATTCGAAAAAGGACTAATTAAGTAGATTTTTCATTAACAAGTACTTCATTTCTTCATTTTTGGGGGCCGACAGGTGGCACAACGGCTTATCGCTCGTGTTCATGAGTCGTCAAGTCAGAAGCTCCCAATGTCATTTTTCATTAACTTCTGTGAAGAAGATATTCTGAGGCAGGCTAATGAGTCCAGTCTTCGTTATCAACGAGGTTTGTTTTAGTTCTAAATCCTCTACGTTAAAAAACGATATAAAATAAGTATGTATGTATGTTTTCTGTGTGAATAAATGTTATTTCCAGGAGAACAAATTTCTGTATTGGATGGAGTTCCAGTAGCCATCTAAGATGAAATCGACTGCATGCCTTATCCAACGACGGGTTAGTTTATTTTATATAGTGCACTCGTGATTCATTTATTTTTTTTTTGTTTAGTTTTTATTAATTAATGTAATTCGGTTTTCGTGCAGGGGGCACAAAATGGATGCAGAGAGTAAGAGAATGTAGAAAGGATGCATTTTGTGTTAGCCGTCTGAGGTCGTGTGGTGCCATAATAATAGGCAAAACAAACATGCATGAACTCGGGGCAGGAATTAGCGGGATAAATCCTCATTATGGGTGCGAATATGGTTACCATTGATATGTTTTTCTTAATTATTTTGTTCTACTATTTGTAGAAGAAGTTGAATTTAGGTTGTTACTGCTTAGATTTTGTGGTTGTATTTGTATTGGGTTGCCTAAAGGGCGGTTAGAAATCCATATGATAAGAGGAAGATTACGGGAGGATCTTCTAGTGGCTCTGCAGCTGTGGTGGCTGCTGGATTGTGTCCCATTGCACTTGGTGTCGATGGAGGAGGTTCGATTATTATCATTTCCCTCAAATTTCTCTCGTAAGCATAAATTAACGAATGTGATAAGATTTGTGTTAATATATGTACTTTTTTTGTTTTCGTTTGATCTGGTTAGGATCTGTAAGGCTTCCAGCAGCTCTCTGTGGAGTGGTCGGCTTTAAACCTACCTTTGAACGTGTGCCACATGAAGGGTGAGATGAGCATCAAGTTTTGCTCTGTTTTATAACTTGGTTGCTTAAATATCAAATCATTCATAAATATATTTTCTTTAATCATAGCTACTGAATCTTCAAAACATGCATTTTGTTTAATAAACATAGTATTAAGTGCAGAGTACTTCCCGTAAACTATACAATTGGCATGGTTGGGATTCTTGCGGCAACCGTTGAGGATGCGCTCATTGCGTAAGTTTTCATCACTTGATTAATCCACATTAACATTATATACAACACATTTTTGTAAAATATTAATGGGAAAAATTTCATTTTCTTAGTTATGCGGCTATTGCTGGGGACCTTTCGTCGGATAATCAGCCAAAGGTAGATATGTCTCTGTTGAAACTCACAAACTATGCGTCTTCTAACATCAAAATGGCAAAATACGGGAAGGTTTGTGATTTTTTTGTTTTTCGGCTTTCAAATTCTTTAATAACTAACATATGATAAAGCGGCACTACTTAACTGCTCAAGTGTCGATAAACTTCAATAATATTGTGCTTACTTTTGCTTTTGTGGTACACTCTATCAGTGGTTTGATGACTGCACTGATGACATCAGAGTTTGTTGTTCTAACGTTGTTTCCAAGTTATCTGACGAATATGGATGGACGGTAAGAATTCTACTCGATCACAAAAATATCTAGTCATTCATAAATGAAAAGTTAATTAAGGTTATGTGTTTGCTAAAGTAATATTCACTACTTGCTCCTTTATGAAGACTGTAAAGTTTACCATACCGGAAATCGAGGTCATGCGCTTGTCGCATTATGTTACAATCGGATCAGAATGTAGTAATTCAATCGGAACCCACTTAAAGAAATTGTAAGTATTGTTCTTTCCTTAAATTGCGAAATCAAATGAAGATTTACGAAAGTGGCGAAAACTCAACAGGGATAAGGGTGAGGTGGGATGTGACGTCCGAGTAGGCCTTTCGATATACGGTTCTTTTCACAGCAACGAGTATTTGAATGCACAGAAAATGAGGTGCCATTTTTCACAGCAACGAGTATTTGTTGTCATTATTATTATTATTATTTGCTTATGTTTTTTATATTTTTCTCAGATATCGCCAACTAAAATTTCACCAGAAGATATTTTCTAAGGCAGATGTCATTGTAACTCCAACTGTTGGGTACAATTTTTCTTCGTTTCTTATGTTTATCGAAGATTTGTCATATTCTCCCGAGAGAGATGACTATTTTCTGTATTGTTTTTACTGAATCAACTTCTTCTCGTTAGTGTCACTGCATACACGATCGAGGACGACGCGCTAAAAACAGGCGAACTCGATTACGTAAATGGAGGTAACTTCTAAATTATAAATTGCTAATATGATAAAAATTATGACTCAACAGAGAAAATGAAATTAATGGTTTGCATGATAATTTTTCAGCTGCTTTAGTACGGTACCAAATATCTGGGAATTTCCTGGGATTGCCTGCAATCACTGTTCCTGTATGTTGTCATAATATTATTATTTTATACTATAATTATATTTGTGTTTTTGTATTTTATTTTCATATAATAATTAGTGGATATTTAAAATTGTTTGTGGTGGAAGGTTGGTTATGATAGATGTGGCATGCCTATTGGCCTCCAATTTATTGGGAAACCATGGTCTGAATCTCTCTTGATTTACATAGCGTCGGCTGTACAAGTAAGTTTTGACTATCTACTACTACTACTACTAATAATAATAAGGGTTAATTGCCAATAAAACCTTGACCTTTTCACTTTTGGCAATTTAATCCAAACTTCTAGATAAATGCAAAATAATCTCAGCCTTGTATTACTTTTGCAAAATGGACTTAAAACCGACTTCTAACAAAGCAATGTCCGCCGGATCTCAGCCTTGTCCGACGGGTTTTAAGTCCATTTTGCAAAAGTAATACAAGGCTGAGATTATTTTGCATTTATCTAGAAGTTTGGATTAAATTGCCAAAAGTGAAAAGGTCAAGGTTTTATTGACAATTAACCCTAATAATAATAATAATAATAATAATAATAATAGTATTATTATTATTTTGAGAAAATGAGTTTTGTGATGGGGAAACTTATTTTTGGTCTTCAGGAAATATGCAAATCAGAGTACAAGAAGCCCGAGGTCTTTTACGACATTCTTGCTAAGGAGTAGATTCAATCTGTGCACTTTTATGTGTTTTAAAACCATAATATTTCAGTTAAAAATATGGACCCATTTTAAATATGCATGTGTGCTTTGTATGTTACATTATGAACATATACTTTAGAACTGAATTATCTTTAAACTGTTCGGGTTTTTCCTATTATCTTACTTGAACAAATGTTTATTAGATTGATAACCATTAGGGATATATATATATATATATATATATATATATATATATGTTATAAAACTAGAGATAAAGAGAGAGAATAGAAAAAATGTTTCTCTTAGGTACGATTTTCATTATAACTGAAGCTCCTATTTATAGGAAACTTCTGATGGCACAACCGTAATAATATAATTACATCAGGGACAAAATAGTCATTCACATACATTATTTTATAATTATTTCACAACACTCCCCCTTGAATGACTATTTCTAAACATATTTTAACTGATTAGAACAAAGTCCAATTTGCACATCTTCAAGTATATCTTGTGTCCATCATGTATCGTTGCTTCAGCATGTCAGGAAAACTCGGTGGGACAAAACCTGATAATCTTGAAATTACAACATTGCTTCCTCAGTAAAACCCGGTGGGATAAAACCTGAGCATTGTGGAAGCACAACATTGCTCCCCCTCAAATTGATCATCATTAGTGGAGTATCCATGTGCTGCCTCGTTAAAACCTTGTCAAGAAAACCCAGTGGGAAAAAACTTGATCGAAGGATAAAGAATACAGCTACTCCAGTATCATCATGAGGAATCATATCAATAATCCAGTAGTCCTTATTGTACCATGAATATGCCTCGTTAAAACCTTATTAGGAAAAACCCAGTGGGACAAAATCCTAATAAAGGAAAAAGAGTACACTATTCATGTGAATACGTCATCCCAGTTGCCTCATTAAAAACCTTGCTAGGAAAACCCAATGGGACAAAACCTCAGCCAAGGAAAAAAAAGTACAACGCGTATTCCATATATTCATCATAATAACACTTCCATAATTTTCATGAATATCATATAGATTCATTCAGATTTTCCGATACTGGTGGTATTTATGATAATATTCCATATCATGCTTTTGTGCAACCTTCATTCTTAAACTCATTCTCATCATCAATCGATTTCAATGGTTTTATTGAAAATAGTTCTCAATATTCATAATTGAGTTGATTTCATTATCATCAATATCATTTATATGGCGCTATTCATCTGTTTGTGTCGACACATATTCATTTCCATTATTCTCCGTAATACATTGAGATATCTCATTATCAATTAATTTCATCGATAGTATGTATATGCCTCATTTCATCACTTATTTGGGGAATTTCAATTTGCACAATACCAACGCTTCCAGCGTATATTTCTACTATCATATCATTTCATATATTTCACCACCATCAATATCATTCAGTTTATGATTTGCACACTTTTAGTGTGATGCATATATCATTTCCAAAATTTCAATAATTTATTCTCCCCCTCATCGTAACAGATCCCCGATCTGTATTTTCAGTATTGAGTTCTTGAGGGGAGTTCACATAATCTCCTTCGTTCTCGATTTCAACATATAATAGGAGGACTTTGAACTCATATCACTTGTAATGTGCACATTTTTCTTTCATGAGTTCATCAAATGAGCTGATTATATTACTAGCTTCATCACTTTCATATGACACTTATTTTCATTCTTTCATAGCCATCTTGTGTCATTCTTTGATCAAACCTTCTCGTAACTTCAAGTTACGTGTCATATTACACAATCAAATCATCTCGTAACTTCAGGTTACAGATCACGCATATGTGGCTATCTAGTGGATCCATAATATCTAGTAGCACACATGGAGGGGTAGTGGGCCCATATATATCGTACTCCTTTCATACTCAGTTTGATCAAATATCGATTCACAAATATTTAGCTAGTAATAATTTCACCTATCAAGAACAAAGTATCACATATTACAAAGAATCAGTTAATCATGCAAATCATCATCATTTATATCAATAAATATTACAATAATTCTTTGTTACCCATTTATCACAAACATATCACATCATCTTTCGGCGTCAATAAATGCACTTCAAGTGCAGATTCTGACCCACAATATTTAATTCAGAATCGTATCACATGCGTATCATTACTTCTGTAGCACAGACTCTCTGTTTTTAGAGTTGTATAGCATAAGCATCATTTCTATAAATTATTAAGCAATCCATTCAATATTTCTGAACAAAGGTCTGAATTTACAAATGGATTTAGCATTCTCAAATATCCGTAAATATTATCCATTTTTTCCAATAATTATCATAAAAAGAATTTATCAGTCTCGAATAGAAAGATTGAGGGTGCTAATGATTAATGGTATTCCAGGCGATATTCGGTGGTTGATTGAAGCAAAAGTTCGATTGTCGGGAGAGTTTCCAAATTCATACAAATATATGCCAGGTATGGGTAAGAGTACTTTTACAGAGAAACGAAGAGCAAAACGATTAGGTGGATGCTTCAAATGCACTCGATGGACTTGTGACACACGATGTAAACCAGTGGGGTTCGTGTCCAAAAATCGAGAAGATAAAATAGCATTTATAAAGGATGGATTGAGTAAGGAGTCTATGGATCAAACGATCCACCAGATTCTTGAGACACATCCTAGTGGGTATGTGCATCGTGAGCTTCTGTCTCTATGGATTCGTTTGAAAAATGAAGAAGAACGTTATAGACTCGAAAATATTATTTCAAAAGATCAAGTTTGTAAAACTAGTCTTTGTTAGTATGAAAAATCACACTAATGAAGTTTAGTAGTTGCACTGTAATTTTCAGAGAATCTTCTAGCTGCCGACAGATAAGATTTATTTAAACCCAACACCTTATCTGTCAGTTGCAATTGTCAGAATAAAACAGTAAAATTATTTATCGCTTTGTAAAACTTTCTATTTAAATAGCAAGTCATTCATCATAATCGTATGCCTTACAAATTTTTTAAAAATTAAGTTTATTAATAAATAGATGGATGTTTCAGAGCCTTCGCAAGGTAATAAATTTCTTCAGCCGATCAAAACCATATGTGTTCTTGGTGGTTCTAGACTGGTAAGTTTTTCTCAAAATGTTGATATTGTGAGTCAGTTAGTAAGGGATGTGAAAAATCAAAAAAAAAATAAATTTACTGTATGGAGGGACTAGCATCACTTTCTTTGATAATCTTTTATTGGCTGGAAAATGTTTTGAGATAGAAGTGAAAAGTATCATACCTTTTCATAGAGCTTCAACAAGGGTCGTCAAAGATTCCATATGCATGATGTTAACTCATTCTATTCATGATTGTATGATGGATATGGCGAACAAAAGCGATGCATTTATCATTCTTCCAGGCGGTTATAGAATGCTAATGACAATGTTCATCCTTTCTTCTTGGGCAGAATTGAAACTTCATAACAAGCCCATAGGTCTATTGAATTTTAATAACTTTTTTCTGGTTTGCTTGGATTTTTAGACCAAAGAGTATATCAAACATTTATATCTCCTCCAACGAGAGAAGTATTCAAATCTGCAGATACGTCTGGTGAGCTTATCAAAAAGCATTAAGAATGCATCACATTTCAAGAGTCTGTGGAAACACAAGGGGACAAGCGAAAATGAGCTTTTGATCCTTTAGATCTCTCATTATGAACCCATATAACAATAATGAGTGGCAGAGGTATGGAGTTTTATACTCTCGAGACGCACCCTTATGGGTTCTATTATGTAATATTTGTGTATCTCGTATTTATCGAGTATGTACTGCCTCTTCTCCATATTTCAATCATATGAACTTTTTGTACTTGTTCCTCAGTAATAATAATATCAATTTAGCTTTTCCACAATATAAGTGTGTAGTACTTCATGACTGCAATCATTTGCCATATGTGCTTCTTCTTAAGCACTTTATTGTAATATCTATATTATCTCGAATCTCAGTGTGATCTAATATAACCCCTTACTCATATAACATATTGAGAAATTATTTCGTGTGATCACCCATAACTGGTAGCTTTTGATACCACTTTCTCAATTTGAACAATCATCCAGTGGTAGCTTCTGGTATCATTTCATCATCATAACGTGGTAGTTTCCATTACCAATATACCAGATATCATTTAACCATTATGTCGTAACTTTCGATATCACATTAATCATGTGGTAACTTCTGGTACCGTCATATCAATTTATCGTTTCTCCAATATTAATAAATTTGGAGATTTTATCACTGCTTTTCCAGGACCAGATTAGTCCATGTAATGTCTTTTCACAATCAGTACTTTAATTATCTTTCACATGGCCAGATACAAAGTATCATTATTTTCACTCATCGGCTATCAATTATTAGCACTGTCCGTCGGCGGCGGCAGAGCCGCACTGGCCGGCATATGTATATATATAGTCATTCATATTTTTGTTGCATATGGCCTTCATCTGGTCATTTCATTCATCGACTGTTATTAATTAATACACTGGTCGATTCATTTAGCCGTTCAATATAATTTGTTGCTAGTAGTTGCAACACTTGGCCATTTCACATAACAGTCATAATACGAACTCGCTGGAAAAGAAAACAATACCTGAGGAGATCACAATTGACCCGTGGGCTACCATCAAATATTACTTTCCGGCGGCAGAGCCGTGCTGGCCGATCTTTGTAGCCACACATATTTTCATTTCACATGGGTCAATCCATAAATATCCACATGTTCACGTACCAAATAATTTTCTCAATAAAAAAATTAAATATTTTATAATGACAATATGTATTAATATAAATTAATAAAAACCATATAAATATTGGACTTAAAATGAAGCTATCATTAAAGAGAGTAGTATGTAACAAAAAAAAAAAAAAAAACATATTTCAATAATTCTTGCCTTTGACACTCAAAACATGATTATCTATCTCATTATTTAATAAATTAATAATTAGACTTGTGGAATTTAAAGTGGTTGCTCAAGGCATTAAAATATAACTTGGGCAATATTTGGGACTTGTTTTCAAGTCGGATACGCAACGAAACATGTACTACATGTCCAATAATTGAACTCCATTAATAGCTATTTTGCAAATAAATGATTAAATATACACCATTAGTAGAGGTTATATGATACAATTGTTAGTTTCAATCTCATTAATACTAGTATAATTCATGAGTGTCTCTCTTTATTTTTTGGAAAACGTGCTTCACAAAAAATCATGCTCATAAATTTATTGATATTATTAAAAAATAGATCAATTTTTTTTTTTTTTTTTTGTGGCAGCTTTTATAAACTACTATTAAAACAAAGAGCAAATGTGGACAAGCAATTAGATAACTTATAATATCCTAGGGATTCAAAGAATGTTGCAAGTGTGAAACTCTTTAGAAGGATCAAAGTAAAGGTAATATCTCTTCCCTCACCCTTCTCTTTCTCCTTTCTTTTTCTTTTTCTTTTCATTTTCCTTTTCTTTTTCCATTCTTGCGCACAAGACACACCTCACTTTCATTAACCTTATTTTCTTTTCCTTTTTCTTTGTTATTTCTTGAACTATTTAATCTTATTCTTATTACAGCATATCAAGAATAAAATCAATTCAATATCCTTTCCTCAATTTTATTCTTTGTTCGCCATCATCTTTTCTTTTCTATTTAGCCATGACATACTATGTGATTTTTTTAATTTTTTTTTTTTAGAAAATTTCAATTGGCAATGCCTGTATATAATGACAGAGACCTCCTACTGCTTACCAATTTTGCCTTCGTAAGCTTCGACAAATGCGTACTGCTTCCCACGGTCACCAACTTGTCGGTGGAGATACAATCGAGCTTCCCAACATTTTCTCTCTCTTTTATCTGAATTGTATGAACTCACGAAAGGTTTATGTAAATGACTATATTTTTCTAACGTCTGCAAATGAGATGGTGATTAAGCATTTTTTTTTTTTTTTGAAAAAATGTTTCTCTTAGGTACGATTTTCATTATAACTGAAGCTCCTATTTATAGGAAACTTCTGATGGCACAACTGTAATAATATAATTACATCAGGGACAAAATAGTCATTCACATACATTATTTTATAATTATTTCACAACAATATATATATATATATATATATATATATATATATATTTTTACCAACTTGAACTTTAGGGCTGCAACCTAAACTTGTATTTTTTATAAATTGTAACCTTTTTTTTTTCATTTTTTCATTTTTTCATTAAGAGGATCAATAGTGGTTCCCCGCTTACCCCCTGGATGACTCGAACTCGTAACCTTAACTATACGTAATTGATAATAACCAACCTCGGCCACCAAATCGGCGGAGCTTAAGGGTAAATTTGTAATCTTATCTCATATTATACTATGACAATGTCATTCATCCCCAATTTATTCAATATACTTTCCGATGTTCCCAATTTCACAACCATAAACCTTTCGTTCTTCCCTAACTTTGGCACTTCAGCGAAATGGTTTGGAAAAATCGTGAGCAAAGCATGAAATACATACAACCCCCGTCCTCCTGCATATCATAATGCTACATTTAAGCATGTTCAATAAAAATTCATATCGAATTCTGCCACATTTATACTGAAAGTTAGATTTTCAAAATTGAAGAACATACCCGGTATTTTGCACACGAAACATATCTTCTTCCAGGATTAAGGTTAGTCCACGATGTCCTCGTCACCACATTGCAACAACAAAATCTTTCCACGATATGCTCAATTGTTTGGCTCCACTCCATTTGCTCAAATAAGGGTTGGGGTTCTGAAACTGGGAAACTGGAAGAGCAGATTGAAGAAATTGGGGAGAATGATATTTTTATATGATATGAGACAAGATAAAAAGAATTACCCATACAAAAGTTGCTAGCCCCGCCGCTTAAGAAGTTTTCCAGCCAATTTCGGTGGCCGAGGTTGGTAATTTTCAATTACGTATAGTTGAGGTTGCAATTTATCAAAAATAAAAGTTTAGGTTGCAACCATAAAAGCCCTAAAGTTCAGGTTGATTAAAAAAATAAAAAAAAAAATCCCTAACTATTAGAGTGGGAAACTTACATGGTAAAAAAGTATACCAAAAAAGAATGATTTAAGTAAAATTTCATATCACAAGTTTCTGTAATTCCAAAGCCTCTCATGGGAGACAACCATTCTCCAGGTATGAGCAACCTTTGATTCTTTTCTTCTGATTTCTTCCCTGTCCATTCTCTCATTGAGTGTTCTTCTTTAGTTCTTCATTAGGTCCTCGAGTCTCTGTGCTTGTTTCTTTTTTCTTGTTCTTTTTTGGGTTTTTCTAGGGCTTTTCTAGCACAGGTCGCGTATGGATTCAGTCCTCTAAAGCTTCAGATACTGACGAATTGGTGGAGGAACTTGGGAATAGGCTGAGAAATATCAAACTTGCTAGAGCAGAAAATGGTGTAATCGAACTTGAGGTGGACGACATTAGATCCAGTGCAGAGGAATCTAAGAGAAGTTTGTTTGGGAAGGTTATTTGTGATAGAAAAGCTACTCTTTTACGCATCAAAAAAATGATGGGGTTGATTTGGCAAATCAATATCAAGACTAGAGGCGCGCGAGCTAGGCTATAAACTTTTCCAATTTATTTTTGGGAACAAAGCCGACAAGAAAAAGGTAGTTGTCGTTGTCAACTGGATTTTTGAGAATCAATATCTCATTTTGTTGGAATAGGAGGAAGGAACAAATGCTAATCATAATAAAGGGTTCACTGAGCTCAATCTGTGGGTGCAAGTGGGGAATGTGTCGTTCAACTGGTTAAGTGCAGATGAAGACTTGAAAATTGGGAAGCTTTTAAAAAAGGGCAAGAATATTTCAGTGGTTAAGGTAGGTGGAAAAAAAGGGAGTTTCATAAGGCTCCTAATTAAATTGGATGTAGAAGAACCTATCCCTAGATGAACTCACATGAAACTACACAACCAGTAAGTGTTAATAAGTTTCTAATATGAGAAACTTGTTAATCTATCAAGTTACTCAAGCAATCATCCTAAGCATGATGCAGGTTCTCCCAACCTCAGAGACACGGGACACCAAGGGTCCTCATGCAAAGATAATTTTGAAGCAGACTAGTGCCAAGTTAATGAGGGACAAGAAGTTCAAGGGACATACTTAGCAGTTCAGAGGACAGATAATGTGGTCAGCAAACTCGAAGTGGGAAACACAAATTATGATAGAGCCAATCAACAACAAAGCTTAAGGGTACTATCTTCTTGTATGCATTTAAAGGAGTGTCTGTGGCAGATTTATTTTGGCAATAAGCTCAAAATAATATGTTGAAGATATGTTCAAGCATAAGGGATAAAAAAGAAAAGTTCTTTTAATTTTATATATATTCATATATTTTGTATTATATATTTATATATACGTAGGAAAGATTTTCATGATCTTATGGTGATATTATTTTGTAAGAAGGAGGATATAGATGGACGATGATGAAGCATACAAGGAAAGAAGATCTTGAAGTGAGAGAAGAATAGGCCTACACTTACCATGTTACTTTGGATAAACTTGGAAGGAAATCAAAAAGAAGTCTCATACTTGGAGAAAACTCCACACATAAGAAGTTGTATATATACCCTGCTTAAAGACCGAAGAAAGGCTACTGAAATTATTATCTTCCATTCAATAATCGAGCTTCAAGTTTTTTCAGTTTTGTTTTCGATGTTCAGTTTTCGGTGTTCTTACGTCATCGAAGAACTGAAGACTTTTGTTTTGTTTCTTTTGTTTCCATTCAAACACTTTCGTGATAGTGGTGGAGTCGATCAATGTTATCTTTGATGATCTATCTGATAGTATTCTTATAACTGATGTGTCTCAAATTGATGTGTATGCTGGTAAGAAGTCTCTGAAATCTGAAGCTGAAAATGTTTTAACTGAAATAAAAACTCAAAGTTCTGAATGTGATAAAAATGTTCAAGTGAATGAATTTGTTGACTATGGTGTTCCAACATCCTCAAGATATCTGACTGAATCTAGGCGAGATCCACCCGCCAAAATTCAGAAAGATCATCCCAAAAATCAAATTATAGAAGGAATTTTTTAACGTAATACACAAGGTGTAAAACCGTATTTTCGAAAGATCCTGGTCTTTGTCATTTTGCGTGTTACGTGTTAAAGTTGGAACCCAAAAATGCTAAAGAAGCTTTATGTGATGATTGACCATGTTGCCTTATAGATCTTGTTCTTCCTCTTAAGGTTCGGGCATTTCTTCTGGAAGTGACCGAATCCTTTGCATTCTTGACACTGATTCTTTTCAACTCTTTGGTTGATGTTCTGAACTTTGTTCGGTTGCATGCTGGAGTGTCGCTCACCAAATTGTTGAAAAGTGTTATTACCAACTTCAGAGAGCTTGTTCCCTTGAAACCTTTGCTTCTGAAACTTCTTCAGCTTTGAGAAATTTTTGGTAACATCAGTGAGGGCTTTCGTAATCCCTTCAGCATCAAAAACTTCTTCATCCAAATCTTCTTCTTCTATTACCGTTGTACGAACCTTAGCTTTTAGTGCTAAGCCCTTTCCTTCGCCTCCCTTCATTGACTCAAAGTCGTGGTTTATTTCAAAAGTACGTAGGTCGCCAAGAAAATCATCAATACCAAGTGGTTGAACTCTCTGAAAACTCTCCAAAGCCGTGATCTTGATTTCAATCCTTTCCAGTAAAGTTCTCATCAACTTTTGCACTTGTCTTGCCTCTGATATCTCTTCACCTAGCATTGCGCTTTGGTTCACAAGGTCACAGAAGCGTTCATAGTACATATCTATGGTCTCACCATCTCTCATCCGGATCTCATCAAGTTCGATAGTGATCCTTTGCAGCTTCGAAGATTTCACAGTGTTTGTACCTTCAAACTGTCTCGCAAGAATTTTTCACGCATCGCGTCCAGTTGTGCACTGAATGATCATCTTATCGCGAGTTGGATCCACATCAGACATAATTACATATAGTGCACGGAAATTTGCTTCTTCTGCACGTCTCTCCGCATCAGTCCATAGATCCCTTGGTTTCTCGACTAGAACAAGAGCAGTCGAGGTTGATGATTTTGATTAGGAGGACTCACTTGTCTTGGATTCAGAAGGGGCTTTCGGCATAAGTGGTTTGGGCCAGCCCGACTGAATGACTTGCCAGGTTCCTTTTCCTAGAGAACGAAGAATGATTACCATCATGGATTCCCAGTATCCATAGTTCGAACCATCGAGATACTGAGGGCACGAAACGGACATGCCGTCGTGATCCATGGTGACCAACCCATAAGCCCAAAGATCTTTATCTTGTAAGTAGAACATGAACATTGTTCTCGTGCCAATTGAAAAGTACACATTTAGAGTTCAAGGCGCTCAACTTATGTTAAAACACTATTTCTTGGGTTTGCAAGTGAAGCAATCTAAGGATGGGATCTTTCTTCATCAAATCAAATATGCAAAGAATCTGGTGAAAAAGTTCAGGTTAGAACACTCTAAATATCCAGCAACGCCTATGGGGAGCCACAAGAAGCTCTCTAAGGATGATGCTGGAGCACCAATTGATTCTACATTCTATGGAGCATGATAGGGAGTCTGTTATATTTAAGTGCGGGAAGGCCAATTTGTGTTTTGGTGTAGGAATGTGTGCGAGATATCAAGCTAATCCTAAGGAATCGCATCTGAAAGCTGTAAAACATATTATCAAGTATGTTCATGGTACACTAACTCGGAATTCTATATTCGCATGATACTCGTTTTAGTCTTGCAAGATACTGTGACGCATGATCGGGAGGATGTTTCTACATCAGGAACAACCTGATCTCCTGGCTAAGCAAGAAATAGAACTGTGTTGCTCTCTCAACCGCGGACACTGAATACATCTCAGCTGAAAGTTGTTATTCTCAGCTGGTTTGCATGAAACAGATGATGATGGAATTTGGTCTCCGGGTACATATTGTTGACCTGTTTTGTGATAATACTAGTGCTATAATATTTCCAAAAATCTTGTCCAACGCTCTAGAACTAAACACATTGATATACGGTACCACTTTATTAGAAACTTGGTTGAGAATGAAGTCATTGTTCTTGAGTATGTTCTTACACAGAACCAGTTAGCTTATATATTCACCAAAGCACTGGATTCCCAACAATTTATTTCTCTAAGGAAATCCTTAGGGATATGCACTCTCTGATTGCTTATGTGAATTTTCAATTAACCATATTAAATTGTATATTATTATTATTACTATCTATTGCATTGTGTGTAAGCATATGGGGTATATTGCGTTAATCATGTTTTCGATCTTGCATTTGATTCACTACTAGATCATAATTGATGTTTTGACTCTTCTGGAAGCTAGTGCGATGTTTATTGTCTGGGATTGATTGCGTGTTCTTGCATACCTTGGAACGTATTTATATTTTATCAAAAAGAGCTACCTTCTCTTAATGATCTAGATTGATAGCTAGGACGTGATCTGTTTTCCAAAGGGATTGACTGTGAAAAGAGCGTCATGGACAAAGAATAATGAGAAGGGTGTAAGCTAGTGACAACCACTGCACTTAGTTGTGTGGTGCTTTTACTTGGAGTTATAAGGGGTCACTTTCAGAATAAACGTAGTGCAATAAATAAAAAAAAATGTGTGATCCTTGCCTAAAATCATTGTGCAAAGTAATTAGGTTAACTTTCACTATTGCAGTGATTGTTACTAAGTGAAATGCATGGTGAATAATAATGCATGTGTTCTTACGACATTGAAGTTGTGTTTTGCACTACATGGTGAATAATATCCGCCTCTGTTATATTCCTTGGTGTGTTTATATCTCAAAGTTGATTCTAGATTCATTTTCATTAATCTTGCCTAAGTGTACTAAGAAAAGATTTTATTGATTCTAGAGTTTTTGCATGCGTTTTTATTTTATTTTCATCCTTTGGCATAATACATATGATTTCCTTCTTGAATTTGAATTATTTGGGTCTTAGATATTTTGGCTAGAAATATATTATGCATTGAAATCCGATTTCTTGACTTAAATTTCGAATTATTGTCGGAAATTGAATTTGTGTGAAGGAAAAATGGTGTTTGAATATGAATTTTTGGAGGGATTTGGTTCTTGTAAACCGCTTTCCACCATACCTTACATTTTCTCTCACCTCATTGATTTTGGTAACTTCTTTTGTTGATATCCATAATCAGATTTTATTTCACTTCTTACACGCAACCCCTTCCTTCATAATTATCTCCGCTCTTCTCTTTCTCTCCCCTTTTGTTCTGTTTGTTCAACCCTAAAGTTCCAAATTCTCATAGTTGTTTCTTCAAATCGCAGAAAGAAGAAAAATAACACGGGTACAGGCCCTTTGGCATCACGTAGTTCGAAAAAGAGGGAGATGGTCAGGATGATGTTGAGTAGTCAGGGGGAGATTCACATATGATGCCATTAGAACTTCTTATGACTTGTCTTTTATTTGGCTGTTGTTAGTGCTTGTTGTGATTGGTTGGATGTTTGCTCTGAACTTTATCTTATTTTCTAATGAATGCTGGTTGTAGGATATGTGAGTCTAATGATTTGTGACTGCAGGTACATTCTGGATTGTCTTCTTACGCAGTCATTATTTGTGATATTCTTACTGCAGTGATTTGTCCCTTGTGATACTATCGTGCATGTTTTTGCATGATGTGCTTAAATTGTTACGGGTTATCTTCATTATATGATATGATTTTTGAACTAGATGCCAAAGGGGAGATTGAAAGATTTATTTTGGCAATAAATTCAAAATAATATATTGAAGGTATGTTCTTGCAAGCATAAGGAATAAAAAAAGGGAAGTTCTTTTATTTTTATATATATTCATATATGTCGTATTATATATTAATATATATGTAGGAAAGATTTGCATGATCTTATGGTAATATTCTTTTGTAGGAAGGAGGATATACATGGACAATGATGAAGAATACAAGGAAATGAGATCTTGAAGTGAGAGAAGAAGTGTAATATCCCGTTATTTTGTCAGTATAAATTATGTTTTAGTTCCGATATAATAATGTTATCGATTATTATTTTCAAAATTAATTATTTCAGTCGAGATTACCAAATATTATTTTCGACGTACCGTTTACGTTCGGAATAATTTTGGTAATTAAGTATTATGCTTAAAAGTTAATTAGCCTAATTAAGTGATTAATTAAGAAATTAATCACGCAATTAGGGCATAAAGCCGTGAGGAATTAAAATTTGGCTTAATTTTGGTTTAAAAGCCGTAAGTATAAGGTGTATATGGTTCCAAATTTCATGTACTTTTCCTAAGGGTTAAGGAACTATTTTCTCATCCATATTAAGCATGATACACGTGTCCAATTGAGAGGGTTTATTGGTGATTAGTCACCCTAATCTAATTCTTAAGTTGGCAAGTGTTCAATCCTAATAAGGCCACGTCCCTCAAGCTTCTTACGGATGCATGTATATAAGAAGGAGTTAGTCCAATTTTTGCTCATCTTTTACCTTATACGCACTCTTGTTCAAGCCCTAAAGTTCAGATTATTAGCTCAGCAAATTCCCTTAAATTTCCTTACCACACGCACGTCAAAGAGCACCGCACACCAAGCAAGGCAATAGGCTATCGCACCCGGCACGTACACGCAAGGTCACGATCGGTTGCGAGATTCCGACGAGTACTTCAAGAGGTATAGCTATCCTCAATATATTTTCATGTCAATAAGTTCATTTTAAGTTGAAGTGTTCGAGTCATGTTCAAGAATTCTTAGTATTGTCGTGTTAAAGTTCGAATATGCCTAAGTCAAATTGTGATTGAGTAACTGCTTGTTTTACCCGGCAACTCACGAACCATTCACGTTTAAATAATCAGTTTACCTCATTTTACGTTCAGTCACTCGATGATGGTCGAGGAAAAATGTTGTTTTATTTGAAAAATGGCTCACAGCCGTCGCCAGCGCTCATCGCGCGTGGCCACGGGCGGCACCAAGTCACGTCCTGTTACTTTCAGTTATGGTCACGTTCTTTCGTGTGATTTATGTCTCGATAGTCTCATAATGATGTTCATGTTAAAATGGTCTGGAGTTGCCGAGGGAAAAGATGATTCGGTCGGGCGACGGCTTATCGCCGTCGGCGGCGCACGGCGCGCTCGCCACGGCCCGTTCACTTGATCATGCGAAAGGTTATATTTTTAAATCATTTTGATGATTATGTTCATGTTGAGTCAGGTGATGTTGTTTTACGTTGAAGTTGTCGGAAAGAAACGCCGGACGGCCGACAAGTGTTGGTTGTACATGCGCTGCCCGCATATCGCGGTAGCAGCGTACCGGCAGGGGTGCGTGGAGCAGGTACTGCGCGGTAGAGCGCTGCGTAAGGCTGGTACCCGCAGCAGATAGCCGTTGGCGATGCGCGTGCGCACGCCAACACCCCGTCATGCATGTCAGCGTGCAGTAACGCACGACAGCGCGCAGCAACGCGCGTTCAGTGGTCGCACGCAGCGTCGCCTAGTGCACGCCTGCGACTCGGTAACGCCCAGCGGCACAGCAGCAACGCGCCAGCGCGCGCCAGCACGTGTGACTGTGCGCAGTGCCGTGGGCAATCCACCAGTTAGCCCCAGCGGGACGCCGCACATGCCCAGCACGCCCAGTCGCGCCTGGGACGGTTGTCCAGCACCCGCAGCAAGCCAACAGCGCCCGTGCGCGCTGTGCGCAGCATGCGGCAGGCTGCTGGCCGAGCCGATGCCGACTGCCGGTTCAGTCGACCCGCAGTCCGGTCCAGACCGGTTCAGACCGGCTGGACCGGTTCAGCCCCCTTGTAAATCGGTTCGGTTTTTATGTTAAGGTTTCAGCCCGATTCATGATTTTAATGGTATTTTCAGATAATTTTCGAGATTATTTCAGTTCAGTAAGTTCATGTCCGATCAGTTCATGCCAGTTCAGTTCCGGTTATTCCGGTTAAGTTTAAATATCATGTCAGGTTCAGTAGAGCATCTTAACTAAATTAATCAGTTAAGTTAACAGTCTGAGCATAGTCATTAGTAATTGTTTATATTATTTTCAGTTTGATCAGGCATCAGCACTACCGTTCAGTTTCAGCAGTTCAGGTGGGGAATCAGACTAAGTACTACATTGATCATAATTACGGTACCATGTTTGAGGTATGTATTTCATGTGAGGTATCCGCTCGGAATGGTCGCCGATCCATTCCGGGTTCTAGTGGCCCTAGTCTGCCCACTAGAGTGTGCACATAGTGTCCGGCATTAGTTTTTGCCGGCAGATGAGGTAACGGTCAGGGTCACGTTGCGTGACGATATCAGATTCATGTTCATGTTATTACCGGTTTCATGTTGAGGTTATATATATGCCGATATCATGATGTTGTTATTATTTTCAATGTTTACATTAGTATGAGTTTCCACGGAGCACAGTGCCATAGTGCTCATTTCCCATTGTTATCATGTTTTTCAGGTCAGGATGTCGGGCAGGGAGTGTGAGATGACGAAGGCTTCAGGACTTTTAAATTTTGATTGTATATATATTATGACGATTACGTTTCCGCTGATGATGGTTTTTGACGAACTTATATTTTGGCCGGACTTTTGGAAAACGTTGTGCTTTTAGTAACAGTATTATTTTATTAAAAAATAAGATAACGGTTTTCCAAATTAAGTCATGTTTTTAAGGTAGCACCCCGAATCAGTTTTCGCAAAGTAAAGATTTTAATTTTAAATAACTTTGCGAAATTTTCGCACTCTGATTTAACGATAAGGAGGGGTGTTACAATTGGTATCAGAGCACGTTTCTGCGTCTCTGAAAAAGTTTTTAGTCAAGAATTTTTCAGAAAAACCTGAACCGTCATGCTCACGCCCCGCCGACGACAGGTAAGTGCTGATTTATGTTTCCAGTTATAAACATATTACTTTGTCTATGCTCAGAATTAAGGATCAGGACTTTAGTTAAGATGCTCGAATCAGGTTCAGACTTTAGAGTTCGGACATGACTCTAGAATTCAGGGCATTCAGATATGACTCTAGAAATTAGTATCCTCCAATATGACTCTAGAGTTCTTCAGGATTCATGTCAGTAATTATCGGCCATTTTTGGCAACTCTTCAAGAGATTTGTGTGCCTCAGTAATCAGTCAAAATATTATCACGTAATCAATAATGTTAAACTTTCTCAATGTTCAGATGCCGCCACGTAGGGAACCCGATCATCCGGCTCCTACTCAGGCTACTGTAGTCGTCCAGTTCCGCGACTATCACGCTGAAAAGTTCTCAGGGCAGGGAGATCCCCGCATCGTTGATGAATGGATTCAGGGCCTGGAGTTTATCTTTGAGGTCATGGACTTCCCCGATAGATATCGCGTAGTCTGCGCTCAGCTTCAGCTCACTCGTGATGCTAGGCTCTGGTGGAATGCCTACTGGAGCATGCGTCCCGGTGAAAAAGCGGGATGTACTTGGGATATGGTCAAGGAGCTAGTCCGCGAGAAGTACTACCCCTCCTACTATCGGGCAGAGATGGAGCGTCAGTTCTTAGTGCTCCAGCAGGGCACTCGTACAGTTGATGAGTACGAACGGGAGTTTACTAGACTTGCAGCTTTCGTACCGCACCTGGTTCGCACGGAGGCTCAGAGAGCGCAGCGGTTCATCGACGGGCTCTACCCAGCAGTCCGTCATAACATCATGGGACACGGGACTCAGACCTATGCTCGTGTAGTTTCTATCGCCCAGGAGGTGGACGCTAGCATCAGGAGGGAGGCCGTACATGATCATGCCCAGCCATCCGCCCCAGTTCAGCCATTCGCAGCTCCACCAGCCCTACCAGCTGCTCAGCCGGCAAAGGAGAAGAAGAGGAATGGGAAGGGTGCACAGACTGACTGGAGGACCCGACAGAGACAGCAGCAGGTTCCACCGTGCCCGACTTGCGGACGACTTCATCGGGGAGAGTGCCACATAGGACAGGACATCTGCTACTACTACCACGAGCCTGGACATTTTGCGAGTCGCTGTCCGAAGAGACTTCAGCAGCAGCCCCAGCAGCCTCAACAGCCACCACAGCAGCAACAGCCACGTCAGCAGACAGAGGCCACCTCAGCAGCAGCAGCAGAGGGGCAGGCAGCAAGCCCGGGTTTACGCGGTTGATCAGGCCGAGGCAGCACAGCAGCCAGGTACTATGTCAGGGATGGTCGTACTTAATGATATTCCTGTTTTCGCTTTGTTCGATACTGGAGCAACGCATTCCTTTATATAACGACGATGTCTTGATGCCATCGGAGCTCATGCCGTTACCGCTGTCGATCCTCTCGAGGTGAGTCTAGCCTGGGGACGAAAGATAGTGACCTCAGCTAAAGCATCAGACCTTAGCCTTTCCATCGGTTGTCGAGTATTGTCTACCGACGCGTTTATTCTCGAGATGAGGGACTTCGACCTTATTCTCGGAATGGATTGGCTATCTTTTTATCATGCGGACATCAGGTGTCATGACCGGGAGATCACTCTCTATCTTCCGGGAGATGAGTCAATCACTTTCTTTGGCTCCAGGAATCGTTCACTGCCTCATGTTGTTTCGATGGCGAAAGCCACTAAGTTACTGCGACGAGGCAACTGCCAGGGTTATCTGGTGAGCCTTGTCGACGATTCTCAGAAAGCACACTCACCTCATGATGTTCCAATCGTTCGTGAGTTTGTGGACGTGTTCCTAGACGAGCTTCCAGGAGGACCGCCTAACCGACAGGTGGAGTTCTCTATCGATCTAATTCCAGGGGCCGGTCCAGTATCCAAAGCCCCGTACCGCATGGCGCCTAAGGAGTTGCAGGAGCTTAAGGCGCAGATTCATGAGCGGTTACGACTCAGTTTTATCCGACCAAGCGTGTCACCGTGGGGAGCAACCGTTCTCTTTGTTAAGAAGAAGGACGGATCCATGCGCATGTGTATCGACTACCGGGATCTTAACCGATTGACGATCAAGAACAAGTACCCGCTTCCCAGGATCGACGATTTATTTGATCAGCTGAGGGGAGCCTGTGTGTTCTCAAAGATTGATTTACGATCAGGCTACCACCAGCTGAAGATTAAGGAGTCAGATGTCGCTAAAACCGCTTTCAGGACTCGTTACGGCCATTACGAGTTCGTCGTTATGCCTTTCGGTCTCAGCAATGCTCCAGCTGTTTTCATGGACCTCATGAACCGTATCTTCCATCCCTA
>CACSLK010031421.1:19451139-19469285 GCA_902706635.1 Striga hermonthica | reverse complement strand
CAAGTGTAATATCCACTAAAGCAAAGCTTAAGTATATAACACCAACAGATTCTTGGGACTTCAGCCAGACCTTGACATATCCTTACGAGCAGCAGTGGGATTGCGGGCCTGTTGAGCAGCCATATGAGTCTTTCGAGGACTCATCTGCGTACAATGCAAAACTCGACCAGGCTCTCGCTCTTTTGGCATCCCAAGCGGTCCGTAGGAGCAATCTGGAGTCCAGAATCGAGCACTTAGTGGAGCGCGTGCAAGCCTTAGAGGATCGAGTTACCAGTGTCACCCCCGAGCCCACCGCTCAAGGTGAACCTACACATAGGGATGAGCCTCGGGAGGCTGCTTTGTCGTTCGATGAGAAGCTCGACCTCATCCTTGCTCGCATATCTGCCCAGTCCACTCGAGATGTAGAGATTGAGATCGGTTTTGCTCAACTGAGCACACAAATAGAGATTCTTGCAGCATATACCAGCTCAATCGAGGCAAAAGTCGACGTCCCTCACCCTATGCTTGATACTCAAGCCCGCACGATGAAGCAAATGTGTGAGGCCGAAGAAGAAGAGGATGAGCTCCAGCGAGTCATTGATGATATTTCAGAGGAGGAGATCCATGGGCTTGATTCTCAAGTCCCACCTCTCACCTCCGAGTTGGAGCATCCTTCTTTGATGTCGTTGCACTGTGTTACGAAGTGGGGAGTATTCAGTTCGACTTGCTCCACATATGAGCTTATACTTCCGGAGGTCGACGACAGAGCTCGTGTGGGAAAAGCTCTGCGTTTAGAGTTGGGGATTGCTCGTGCCGGAGACCGCTTCAAGAAGAACATCGCCACCCGAATCCACTATGCCAGCCTTCTCGCCAAGCTCCTCATGCTACCACTTCTGGAAAACACGAAGGCGTGGCACGACCGTCATTTCTTCCTAGATCCCGGCTGAGTCCCCCTCAAGTTTCGTCAAGCTAATGACGATAAACAAGAGCTTCTTGGGAGGCAACCCAAGTGATTTACTGCTTTATTAGATATTTTTCTTTTCGCTTTTTAGTTTTATCTTGGAATAATGGGAGTTTGGAGTTTCGCGATTTTCTTATTGGCAGGTACGAGTTTGCGAGGCTGAGCATAGGCGAGTGACTTGCACATGCATGCTATTTCTCCTCGAGGATTTCGGTTTGCACACCCTTTTCTTATTTTCACTTTTTGAGTTGTTTCTTTCTTTTGTCTTTTCTTTTGAGTTTGTGTCTTGTGTTAGCTGCTAGTTTGGTTCATTATATGAAAATGCTAGGTCCTGTTATGTGACTTCCGGTTTTGTGTTGAAGCAATGAGGTCATTGCCTCATTCTAAGTGTGGGGAGTCTATTTGGATTTTGCATGCTTATGTGGTGGACCGGTCTAGTTTTAGGATTTTGTGTTGTTGAGCATGTGATATTGGTGGATAGTATGAATTGTTGATGAATGTTTGATAATATTGGGAAGTTGTGATGATGAACGTGTGGTCATTGCCTCGGTATTTGCTTGATTGCCTTGAGTGACATCTATTTGCCTTGTGAGATTTTGAGCCTTACTTTTTCTTCTTGTGGGATATTGGTCGTATTCTTGCATGATTAGAACTTGCCTTGAGTTTGTTTGAAAGGAATTGATTAGAGTTTAAAATTGCGAAAGTGATTGAGGCGTTTTGTTGATTATCTCTCTTTCTGCCTTGTTCTTTGGTCCTAAAATTTATTCACTAGTAGCCCTTTGAGCTTAAAACCTTTTCTTGTCAACCTATTGACTGATTTGTGTGATGATTGGGGGATTGGTGGCATTTTTAAATATGGTGGAAATTTGAGTTGCATTTTATTTGCTTGACCTGTTGAAAAAAAAAAGAATAAAAAAAACATGAGAGCTCACAGGACGAATTGAATGGATTCTGCTCCTCTTACTAGTCGATTCATGTTGGCGAGTAATGAGCATTTGAAAACTACTGTAGGATACTTGGATGAACTCCAATGTTCGCACCTACAGAATGTTGTCCTTTTGATTCGATCTTGTTCGGAAAAAGTTACTCCTAAAATAAAAAATAAAGTGAAATAAAAAAGAATAAAAAAAAATTGGTCAAGTAATTTTGCAATTCGATGACAGAGCAATTAGATGTTGTTTGTGGAAGTTGTTGGGGGATGGTATATGTTTTGTCTTGTTGATTTGGGTGAATAGCGGACATTCGAGTAGTCTATTACTCGAAAAACTTTGATTGACTATTTGAGCTTATTATCCACATATATATATCCGTACCTTTTCCTTAGCCCACATTACAACCCGTGAAGTCCTCTTAATTCACAAATTTTGAACTTTGATTGTTTTTGAGTAACTTAGACGATTGGCAAGCATATGTTAAAACTTGAATATCGACCAATTTTATGCGTGCCTATCATATATTCATGCAAGAAAATGAGTGAGGTTTATATTACATTCTATGTGTTTGAGAGTTTGTCATTTTGAGGCCAAGTAGATATTTGAGGCATATGGTCATACGGTAGTTGGAATTCGACTTGATTGAGTTAGGCATTTTGAAGCTCTTCTTATTTGAAACCATATCCATGCTCGTGTCTTGTTTTCTTTTCTTTTTGTTTGGGACGAACAAAGGTTTAAGTGTGGGGGAGTTGTTTGTCCCATTTTTGTTGCATTTTTTGTTATTATTTTCTCATTCGTTTTCCCCCATTTTGAGTCATTTAGTTGGTTTTAGGTTCTTTTTGTCATTTATTATGTGTTTTGCCTTCATTTGAGTGTTGCGGTGTTTTCTGTTTGTTTTCCGGTCTTTTTCTGTTCTCTTTTTGTTTTTGGTGTGTAGTTTGGAGACCTCGGGAGAACAGGTTTTCAAGAATCTTTTGGGGAAGCTGACACCATTAGAAAGAGGGGTTCGTTAGCTACGCGTAGGAAAAAACGAAACTCAATTCCGAGTTCAGACGAGCTCAAACGAGCCCAAAACGTGAAGCCGAGCAAGCTGCCCAACCAGGCGCGCGCCGCCCCCGCGTCGCGGCGCGACGAGCTCGCGACACACCTTCTGAATGCCTGCGCCCAGCTCCGCGGCGCGAAGACCCTCTGCGGCGCGACGAAGGCCTGCTCTACGCCCTCTCCGCGCCGTGAGGACCGCCACGAGCCTAGCAGAACTCCCAGACGTAACCGCCGCGCCGCGATGCAGCATTCTTCCGCGCCGGATAAGGTCCCACGCCGCGGCACCTGTGTCTCTACACGCTGCGCTGAGTTTTTACCACGCCATGTCACCTAAAGATATATAATGTACGGGCATCAGAAAAGAGAGACACATCTGGACCGTGGGTGAAAACCCTAGGTCCCGAGAAACACCACGACATCTCCTTTCTCCTTCCTCACTTCTTCTTCCTTTCTTCTCCTTCTTTTAATCTTTCCTCTCCAATTTTCTTCTTTTTTTAATTATTGTTCTTGGATGAAGCTTGTATCTTGGATTCGACATTTGAATTGAGATTAATGGTAAGAATTTCATTCTCTTATTTTAATTCATGAATAATGATTAATTTGAGTAGAATGATTATTTGTGTTGAATTCAATATGCATAGCTATTTCATTTCGCTAGAGATTGGGGAATGATTGTTCTTGTTTAATTCGCATCTCTCGGGCTTGAAATTGTTCTTTCTTATGTGAGTTGTTTCTATTAGGGATTGATAAATTCTTGCTTGATTAATTGATATAATCGAAGAGTGACACTTCGATCTTGCAGTTGGTAACAATTAAATGTTGATTAGTCGAGTTAGGGTTTCGTTGATTCTATGTGATTAGTCGATTAACACTCTTCTAGTTAAATTAGCGACTTTTTGAACTGAAAGAGGAAAGTCGTAGACTTAGGCTCACATGAGGTAGATGATGTCGTAATTGACTAATCCACGTGTTTTAGATTGAAATACGCACTTGTTAATGACCCGTCCCTTGTTACGAAAAGTTATTGGGATTGGGATAATTGGCTTGTGTCGTATGCTCGAACTTGTTCGTCTATGTTCAATCCCTTGTTACGAAGAGTTATTGGGAGCGAACCACTAGATGTCTAAGCGAGAGTGTCAATTTTGAACCGAACAATTGATTGCCCAGTTTTGCTAGAACTTGAATTAATTATCTCCGACTCCCTAGCTTCTTTTTCATTGTTTCGTTCATATTTCTTAGGTAGATTATTATTTTTATGTTATTTCTTAGCTGATAATTCACCCATCCTTATTTGATTAGTATGTTTATGATTTTCTTTGCTTTTATGTGTTATCGATATCAGAACTAAATTCCGAACAGCCTTCCTCGTGAGATCGACCCGGGGAACGAATCTTTAGATTCAGTACTCGGTAAAAAGAATAATTTGTACCCAACATTTGGTACTTTGACTACTACAAACTTCCATACTAACTTTAAGATACCATAACAATATGAAGAGCCACATAAGCATGTAACTCATGCACGACGTCTACGACGCTAGCAAGCTCGTCTCCATCATCCTCCCCCAGTTGGAAAGGATTCGCCCTCGAATCCGAAATAAGCTCGTCTTCGTCTACTTTATCGCCCAAATATGTCACGAAATGTGTCGATACTGGAGTAGTACCCAAGGCGGAATCGCCAATCATTTTTCCCTATCGTGCACGAAGGTTTAATACCGCCCAACCAGTTCAACACTCCCCTCCAAAAATGCCAAACAATTAGCCGCCCAGAATGAAACAACTAGTGCACCAGCAAACTTCATGACATTAACGTGTTCTTGGAAAACTTTGACCTCTCTATATTCATATAATTCAACTAGTCTCTGCATGTCAACTACAAGAGCACCTGTAGCAGCAGGGGAATCCAATCAAGAAATGCCCATTTGGTTAGTGTGTTCAAAAAACTTCCTATCTTGAAATTGTAAGAGGATGGTATCTTCTGGTCCAAAGTTTACCACGTCAAATGCTCCAATACTAAGAACGAAAGATATCCTCTCCATGTCCCCGCGAAGATGTTTCTCCGTCAATGGAACCTCTCATCAAAGATCGGCGGACCATCGTAGAAATCACCCGCGTCGGGGTCGAAATCCTGAGATTCTTCATCAAAGACTGGCGGGCCATCGTAAAACGATTGGTCGCCTAAGTCACCATGCACGTCGTCATCCTCCCGATGATGTGTGCCGTGTTCTTCCCCGTTGAATCGTTCTCCATGAACCTCGAAAGGATTCACATCGGACTCCATTTCATCTTCATAGAACTCCTCGTCGTCGAACTGTGGAGGCGGACGGTGGTGGGGCGCCCCACCAGGACCGCCTCCGCCTCGGCCACCATGATGTCCTCTGCAACCTCGCCGTCCCCCGGCAAAGTCCCAGTTCGCATGCTCGCCTGGAACAATGGTTGCAAGAGCCAAACGAATGTCCTGAAGCCCCACCGAGAGTTCTTCAATTTGAGTCCCCATCGTCTTGATGGCGGCATCACGCCTGTCGTCGGCATTGTTGCGTCTCGGTGGCATCGAGGATCGTGTAGCTGGACTCTGGATACCAAGCTGATGTAGTCGAAAGCGTACGAAAGACACGAGAGTATAGAATACTCGATAATAATGTAATTTTATTCAATCATTCACCAACTTCTTCATCATATGATTACATAATTTATAAGAATTCTTGTGACTTTTTGAATGCCCCCTAATAATGTTTCTAGTTTTTAGCTAATGTTGAGTGCCTCTTTGATTTTGGTACTTTGACTACTACAAACTTCCATACAAACCTTAAGATAACATAACAATATGAAGAGTCACATAAGCATGTAACTCATGCACGACGTCTACGACGCTCGTATTTTTCCATAAACGCCAAAGCAAGCTCGTCTCCATAGACGCCAAAGCGGACGGAGACGAGATCCATTCGGATTCGAGGGTGAATCCTTCTCAACTTGGGGAGGATGATGGAGACGAGATTGCCTTGGCATTCTTGGTCAAATACGAGCAATGTCGGAATCGTGCATGAATCTTGCATAATCTTTAGTATTATTATTATTATTATTATTATTATTATTATTATTATTATTATTATTATTATTATTATTATTATTATTATTATTATTATTATTATTATTATTATTATTTTGACTAAGTGATGAAATCTAGACTAAGCTCGAAAATCAAGGAGGCATTCAACATTAGCTAAAAACTAGAAACATTATTAGGGGGCATTCAAAAAGTCACAAGAATTCTTATTAATTATGTAATTATATGATGAAGAAGTTGGCGAATGATTGAATAAAATTACATTATTATTGAGTATTCTATACTCCCGTGTCTTTCGTACGCTTTTGACTGCATCACGGTGGCCATCACGTGTCATGGAATTTAGGCTGTCGGGGTTCGGCTCGGCATGCGGATCGGCTCGGGGATGCTGCAGATCGCTATTTATGGCTTCGTGTGTGGACAGAGGTCCACGATGGCTGCTCGCGGCAGGGCTTTCCGTGAGGGTTCTCGGCTACGATTTCACGAGGATGTTAGAGCTGCAATGCCTCGCGGCTGGGTTCTTGGCGAGGACTCTCGGTGATGGCAGCAAAGGAGGCGCGTGGTACCAATCTCAGGCGCGGCTGCTTGCGTCGGCTGAATGAGTGCGATATGGCGGACGTCAGCCGCGATTCTCAGTGGAGCTTGGTTCTTGTCATGATCTGCTACATGTGGGTCGTCATCTCGCGGCTGTGTACTCAGTTCTCGGCCTGGGGTTGCCCGTGGAGGCTGTGGGCGTGTGGTACGCCAGTTATGAGGACATGCGAACAGTTGAGGCCCGACGAGACCTTGTTGTGGTCTACGAAGTGCGTCTAGATTGGACTGAGCACTTGCTGGTGATGGCTCAATGTCGGCGATAGGGCTGCGGGGTCTCAATGTGATGCTCGAAAAACATCAGGCAAAGGTGGCTTGCGACGATTGAATAGGTGAATAGGGACGATCTTCGGACGATGTGTGAAGGGATTTTTGGGTGGTATTCTTCTGCTCTAAACTTCTCTGCTATGGACGAGAATTTCATGGAAAATTTTAAACTCAGGTTGCTTGGTAAGGAGTTTAAAAGGAGAGAAGGAAAATCTCTTTTCCTGATTTGGGGAGTTAACGGGGGATTTTTACGCTGATTGTCCGCTCCAAAACGATTGAAAATGAATCTCTAAAAATCTTTTGAAACATGCTAAAGGATTTTTTGAATTGGTCAAATAATATTTGAGTAATAAACTAATTACAATGGCTGGATAAAATGATCAATAAGGCCGAACCAATGAGCTTAATGAGCTAAAAATGAGGTTAATATTTCTGTCCTCGAAAATACTAAACATCACACAACCAAGGAAAAACGACAGACACAGGCGAGAATTTCCAATCACGGGGTTCGGATATCCCCTCCGAAACTCAAACCCGCTCGCCTGAGTTGTATCGCTCTACCCTAAAAAAGCATACACTCACATACAGGACCCAATCCAACTCGTTCTGTGCTCATATGCAATCCTTCTTGCATGGGAGGGCAATCCATCCTGCCCATGCTCATGCGTAACATCCTCTTGAAAGGGACCCAGTCCGGCTTGGCCTATACTCACGTGTATCTAACCACTTCACAACGCACCAAACAACACACAAGACTCCAACCAGGTCTCATGTCCCAATATGCTGACCACCAGAGGCTAGCATCCCCAGTCATTTGAAACTGAGCACAGGAAATTCTATGCTGGTCCGGGCATCCCATCGCTTCAAAATCATTTCAAGATTTCTTAGCCATTCGTCCACCACTCTTGGATCTCCTTATCTATTAAACTTATCAGGCTGAAAACTCCAAAATTGCGTTCATTATTCGAGATTGATCATGATCAGCTTCCACTGATACCGGGGCTTGAACTCTGCGATTCGTCATCTGAATAACCAATTTTACCATTCTATTAAACGAGTTCTATAACATGGCTAATACTTACATTAGCTACTTCATATTTCACTTATTCCTAATTGGCCAATCTAAAGTTCTTCAGTTAATATACTATATATATATATATATATATAAACTTACTTCATTCTTTACCTCGGAGCTGGCGTGGCATGAGCGTAGTGTGGTCGTGTCTGTAAAAATATCTTTATGAAAATCCTCAGAAACGCAAATCGCGCTCTGATACCAATTGTAACATCCCGCTTTTAAAACGTTTAAAAAATCAGAGTAAAAATTTTTCGTTTTTCGAGACTTTACCATAATTTGTGAAAATCATTTGAATGATCTTGGAATGTTCCCTTTTTCTTTTTCTAAAGATATCCATCACATAATGAACTGAAAATTTTTAGATTTAAGACATCAATAAAATCGTTATTGTTGAATATTTATTTAAGACAATAAATCTGTATCATCCATTATCATAGATTGATGTTATGAGATACTAAATTATTTAGTATTCGACATTATAAAATTTAAAGATAGCGGAAGCATAAAACTTGGTTCATCGTAAGCCATTATTTATTACAGAACATAAAAAATGTCCTTTATTTGCGTTGAAAGCCCGACCACTTCTACATTAGCACATTCTGTATGCGCAACTCCATTTCCTGAAATGTCATAATACAATGGGACGTGACTATATAAACATGGTACTCCATAGGAACCCAACATAACATTAATAATAATCATAACATTAATAAAAATGGCATATAAAAACATAATTAACTTTCTTCTGTTCTCGGACACTTGGCTGATATCATGTGCACACTCTGACGGTAGAACACACGTGGGTTTCCATCAGAACATGGTTTAAGGACACTTGGCCTTTACACAGGTGATAATCATATAGACCTGAGCTGATAGGTCATCTCCACTTACTGAGAAATAAACATATGTAAATAAAATATGCTAAGTCTTATGCTCGAAAGACTTTAATACTTAATGAGACGTTGTTATATGCTTGACTGTCTTAAATTTGTTTTTAATCTTATTCATAAATCTGAATTTAAAATGAACGAACTAGGGTTCTCTTAACCATATTTTAAGTCCGGGATTAAATTAACTGATTTGCACTGGACTAAAATTTTCGATATCACTCGGACTGAAATATTGAACCGGATATCTCAATTTTTTTTTTTAAAACCGGACTAGTTCACTGACTTGGACTGGCGACTGGTAATAAGTCGGTCAATCAAATGTGACACAAGTACTTATGGTTTGGCCACTAGGGACTCACCTTCCTCGGCGCGGTCGCGTTAGGTGCAATGGAGTGCCATTGTATGCACATACCCGCTGGCCCGAGCCGTTCACTTACCCGGCTGTAGCTGTTGGGCGCTGCTGGCGCGGGAGCTGACCCTGAGGGACGCCACCTGGTGCTCCTATGCACTACCGGAGGAGGTAGAGCACTATCGACGGTTACGGGTTACTCTGGAGCGCTACCCGGCTCGGTACTACTATCGCAAGGTATCTCGGCACGGTAACTCATCGAGAATGGTCGGGTGTGGTTGGTTACACGGGCGCATTGTTGTGCACGTTACAGACATGGACCGAACTCAACCGCGCACTATAGGCACCAGCGCAAGCTATCCGGTAATTAACCTCTGAACAAAGGCACCCCCTAGTGGTAAATTAACCTCTGAAGGCGCACATTGTCGGGCGCTGGCGCACGCTGGGTACTGCATCCACGGTCGGCTCCTCACCGGCCGTTCGGCTTCTTTTTAGGTGACTTCCTTCTTAACATATATATTAAGATATAAAGAGTCTAAAAATAGATAAAACTCTGAGATGATTCGGCTAGATTTTAAAATGGTTTGGTGGTCAAAATCGAGCTATATAGGGTTCTAAGTCACCGAGGCACTTAGCTCTTCTTAAGCTGAGACTTAGGCCGAATATTTACTCACATATATCATGATGTTTGGTACTAAAAACATAGCAAATACTCGCATGAAAATTGACATTGATTGGGTGACCAAAATTATCCTAAATATTCGATTTCTAGTTGATCGAGTACATGACCTCCAAATGACTTAAAAATTTACCAATTTCTCTAATATGTTTTATAATGATTTTAAGAGTACTAAACTCACCTTTCGCATGCATGGAAACTAGACTTCTGAATTTAGGGCTTAATTAACTCAAAAATCGAAAACCTAAAATATTCTCGTGTATGTCATGCTTTTAATGCTTGGTATTCCTTAAAATATCATGCTTAAGCAGAAAAAAGGGTTGGAGGGGTGCTTACCTTCACCGAGTTTTGAAAGTGACAAACAAGACGTTCACAGCCTCCTTCTCAGGGTCTCTCGGAAACGGAGATGTTTGGTTGGTTTAAAAACTATGAAGGCTGATTAAATATGTTTCTTAGGTTGTGTATGGATTATGAATTCAATATGACTCGAGAGACCTTGAAGAGAATGAAATGTTACTCGCTATGGGCACGAGCTCGCATTCTAAGGCTCGGAGGAGGCCCACCGGACTTTGGTCGGATTTCTCTCGGTTTTGGCCAAAATTTTCTAAGTATTGGAACATTCTCTGCATATTTTTACAGGTAGAGACTTATATTAATGAAGTGTTCCCCCTATTTGCATTAAAATATGCAAGTTTGGCCTTTTCTTCACACCTCATCTCATCCTCCTTGGTAGTAGTGCCAAGGTAAGATAGGGTGAGGTTTGTCTGGCCTACTCTTCATTTATCTCGTGGTCAAACTCAAGTTTCCCAAGAAAATTTGTCTAAAAATGGTTTGGGCCTTGCTTGCGCTAGGCCGCGCTGTCTGCCCTGCAGGTCGTGCACTGGCTGCGCTGACGGCCTGTGTGCAGGGCTGCGCACCGGGCCGCGCTATGATTGTGCAATGGACTGCGTTGGAGGTCGTTGGGCTGAGCATGCGCGTGTGATGTTTGGGCCGAAGATGTGCTATCACACTTGGTTGCGTGAAGGGTGCTCGGCCATGACTTGGATCAAGTAAGATGTGGTGCGGCACACTTGGGTTGTGCATGATTTGCTGGCCCACCTTGTGCACTAATGTACTAGGTCTCGCGTGCAGGTTGGGCCTTGTGGTGTGGCTCGGGTCGGGACTCGAGCTAACCTTAACTTAGCTTAGGTTTTCAAGACACGATTATATATAATAATTGGAATACACTTGGATTTGATCCTTTTCTCAACTAATACTATTTATTATTGGTGATAGAAAATAAACTGAGACTTTGATTACTAATTTAACCCGAATATTTCTTGTTCTAAACTTGAACTTGTAACCTTCATATTTATTAGTTTACTCTTGGAAACTAATTTCGAGCATTTGTTACTATGAATTAGCTTACACTGGGAAGCTAATTACAACATAATTATTATTAAAAATATTGGGGCGTTACAATAATGGACTGAGCGCTTGCTGGTGATAGCCCCGGCGATAGGGTTGAGGGGTCTCAGTGTGATGCTCGGAAAACGTCGGACAAAGGGGGTTTGTCGACGATTGAATAAGTGAATATGGACGATCTTCGGATGATGTGTGAAGGTATTTTTAGGTAGTATTCTACTGCTCTGAACCTCTCTGCTATGGACGAGAATTTCATGGAAAAATATTTACGCAGATTGCTTCGGAAAGGGTTTGAAAAGAGAGAAGGAAAATCTCATTTCCTGATTTGGAGGAGTTAACGAGAGATCTTTAGGCCGATCGTCCGCTCCAAAACAATTGAAAGTGAATCTCTAAAAATCTTTTGAAACATGGCTAAATGATTATTTGAATTAGTCAAATAATATTTGATTAATCAACTAATTACAATGGTCGGATAAAATGATCAATAAGGCCGAACCAATGAGCTTAATGAGCTGAAAATGAGGTTAATACTTTGTCTCAAAAAGTGTTACAATGCCGAGAGAGAGAGAGAGAGAGAGAGAGAGAGAGAGAGGGAGAGAGAGAGAGAGAGAGAGAAGTTAAAATAAATAAAATTAACGATATCGGAAACGGTCTAATAATGATCGGCTTTCGCAAAACCGAAATTCTAATAATTTCGTCTTTTCTCTAATTAATATAAATAGAGAAAATTTCCAATTAAATTATCTTACTCAAATGAATATTTAACGCCAACACCTAATTAATTCAAAAATTTCAATATTTAAACGGTATAAATTCAGTTTACGCGATTCAACCGAAATTGTCGAACAATTAATCTAACAACTAAAATAAAATAATCCAAATAATTTACGCACATCACATAAATGAAATAAATTACATAATAATTAAGAATAATTAAACATATCGCAATTAACTATTTACAGATAAATAAAATAGGCAAAAGTGAGCAGTTAATAAAAAAAAATCGGCAAATAATATAAAGCAAAGGAATAACCAAATAACATGCCAATAAATAATAATATAATATTCAGGAAATTCTAATAAACAAACTCGGAGCTACAATATCTTAAACAAGGGGAGGTAATTCGGTTAATTATTATTGGAGTCTTAAATGTAACTTTGGCTATGAAAATGGAGTGCATTAATATTATGTTAGTGGACCATAATATTATTTAAGCAATTGGAGGAGTGGGTCAGACCTACAGTTAGTCCATTACTTAGAAGTCATATTTCTAGTCTCCTAAGAGTCCCTACTGTAGCTCTATATATACATCATTAGGCTCATGAAAAAGAAAAGAAGACATATGAATTCTCCTAAGTGTGTATTATAAGTCACGCATGCCATCTCTCTCTCTCTCTCTCTCTCTCTCTCTCTCTCTCTCTCTCTCTCTCTCTCTCTCTCTCTCTCTCAGTTTGTATTCGAGCTTTATCTTCTTCTTGTTGCTCCACTGGTACAAGTTGAGTAATACAGTAGAAGATCCCGTGATAATCGAGATATATATTCATCAACCCCGGAGATCAACCCCCGACGAGTCACGACTCGAAGCCGCGACCCGCTTACCCGATGACAGCTGACGATCGCCACCAGCCGAAGCCGACGGACGACGTCGATCGCGACCTGGCCAGCCCCGTGACCCACCGGCGATACCCGCAGCACTGCGTGAGCACGACGCCGCCGATCCCACCACTACGTGATCTCGACATTCCTCCGACGTGCTGTTCCCGGTCATCCTGAATCCGTTAGATTCTAAATTTTTAAGTCGTAAGTTTTCTACGTCAAACCTTTAGATCCGCTTCACATAGGTTTACGTTTGCTATTGAATTCTTGACTTATACATAACGAGATCCTCGTAGATCCAAACACCCACATCCATAACGCCGAGCTTGAAAGCTCAAGTTCATCGAGGTCGTCATGCTGCCTTTCCACTTCATCGGCCGACCTCGACACAATCCTCTATTAGTCGAGCTGAAGTCTTTATAATGGATCCTCCCGGCGAGCTCTTTGAGAGGATTGTAGACTCAAACCCAGTCGAACATACAATCCCTTAGCTCTCTATTGACCAATCCCAGGTAGGGTGGTGAGGTATCCCAATAATTTAGCCCATCGTCGGGCTAACAACTTCCCTGAGCCCCATGTCTTCGTGTGCGTAAGGTCAAGCTGTCGAACTACAACCCGCTTTCCCTTCCCCTCTCCCCTCCCCCTCGGCCCTACTGAGCTCAATTCATAATTTCTCGTGCGAAAAATTTAGTCTTGCTATATCACTTCGAACCTGCAAAGACTCACACCGAAGAAGTTTTCCAATGAAGAGTCTCCGATGCTTAAATGAGAACTTGTAGAAAATGAAGTGCATAAAATAATATATGGAAGGATAGAGAATGTAATGTTATAATTGGCATACCTCAGGTGATACCTTGTTGCCCAAGACTGCCCGAATGGGCTGTCCAAACTGCTCGAACAACCCAAACTGCATAGTACAGTCCAAGCTCCCTGAATTGTCTGCTCTGTGCAAGTCTGATAGGCCACAAAGCCCTATCGACGTGTGGCTCTTAACCCCTAAAGATTCTTTCATATACTTTAGTCTTTCTTATTAGGCTGCTTAATGGTGCGACCAGCTTTACTTCCTTTCTGGTCGATGACGCGACCAGTCGTGCCTACAATCGGGTTTTCAGCAGGCCATTGAGGGTCCTAGCTCAACCTGTCGTTGCCTTTCCGAATTGTCTATTTATTCGGTCTAATTGCCTAGTTTCACGGGCCTGGTTGAACCGATATGGTATCATATACCTGTATATTTGAAACTTTTATATCCCTACATTGAACATAAACTCTAATATTTATGTAAAAAATTGATGGATTATACATATAAATCAAAGTCAACTGTTATATTTCAAGAATTTAATTCATATGATTTATAAAAACCGTGTACGTATTGATGGCCAATAGTACAAGGTACAATTCCAAAAGTTCAAACTGAAGGTCAAAGAAATGAAAGTCAGCTCCAACATTGAGCTTGAGTTCGCCGATAATTTGTTATACGGAACTTTGACTATTCAACACGCTATATTTGATCAAATATTATGTAATTAACTACTGCACGTAAGTTTTTTTTTTTTAAAAAAAAAAAAAAAAAAAAAAAAAAAAAAAAAAAAAAAACAGAGAGAGAGATTTATGCATGTCATCCTTGCGCAGGGACTATGCTAATCTTCTCTATATCGTTCCAATTTTATCGGATGTCCCCGAAAAATAAAAAAAAAAATAAAAATCTATATCTATACTACTTTAAAAGGAGGATTGTTTTTGTAAAAATTCATAATGCCTAAAAAACCCTTACTTTGACATAAATTTAATGACAAATTAATAATATACTAATACACATCATATTTTATTTATATTTTAATTAAAAAATGAACTACCTAAAAAACTCTTACTTTCACATGTTTTTAATGGCAAATTGGTAATATACTAATGTCACATATCTTATATCCTCCCTATATATAATTAAAAAAAAAAAAAAAAACTTTTCTGAATTCAACATAAGCAAATCAATGAAAATAATATATCTTTAAAAATTTTATGAACAAAAGTTGACTCGACAATATTATTAATGAATTTATGAATTGTAAATATTTAATTAAAATATTAATCAAAAAATTGTAATTATATATAATATAATATAGAATTTACAAATATTTGATATATAATGAGGCAGATGATCAAAAAAATTATGTACTTTATATTATGTCTTTTTTGACAAATCTACAGTTAAGAACATGTGAAAGAACAAGATAAAAGTTTTAAAAATATATTAAATATAAGAAATAATATGAATAATAGTTAAGTTGTGACACATACTAATAAATATAAAACAAACTAATAAACAAAAATAATATAATTAATATAACTAAATATAAACCTTCTAAAAATATACTTATCGATGTAATCGAACTGAGTTGCTAAACGCTTGTTAGTTTTTTATTCTTATTAATTTTATGTGTAAATTTGAGGTGATAGACAATATTTATTTGTACATTTATACATGTAGATTAGAAAAAAAAATCTTTATTATTCTAATTTTAAATAACTTTTTTATTTACTATATTAGTTTTTTTAATATAATATATAAGTATCATATTGAACAGATAAAACACGAAATATTTTTATTATATAATATTTAATATGTAAGAAATGTAACTAAATTGGTAAATTAGTAGGTAATTTTGGGATAAAATAATGAGTAATTTCTGAAAAAAAAAATTATAGGAACTAAAAAGTTCACGTGTTTAATATATTTTTAATAGAAAAATTCTAAACACAATTATTCAATAAATACTACATAAAAAAATATAAGAAATCTTATATCCTCCCTGTATATAATTAAAAAAAAAAACATAACTTTTTTCAATTCAACATAAGCAAATCAATAAAAATAATATATTTTTAAAAATTTTATAAACAAAAGTTGACTCGACAAAATTGAGGTGATAGACAATAGTTATTTGTACATTTATACATGTAGATTAGAAAAAAAAAAAAATCTTTATTATTCTAATTTTAAATAACTTTTTTATTTACTATATTAGTTTTTTTTATTTAATATATAAGTATCATGTTGAACAGATAAAACACGAAATATTTTAATTATATAATATTTAATATGTAAGAAATGTAACTCAATTGGTAAATTAATAGGTAATTTTGGGATAAAATAATGAGTAATTTCTGAAAAAAAAAATTATAGGAACTAAAAAGTTCACGTGTTTAATATATTTTTAATAGAAAAATTGTAAACACAATTATTCAATAAATACTACATAAAAAATATAAGAAATCTTATATCCTCCCTATATATAATTAAAAAAAACATAACTTTTTTCAATTCAACGTAAGCAAATCAATAAAAATAATATATTTTTAAAAATTTTATAAACAAAAGTTGACTCGACAATATTAATAATGAATTTATGAATTGTAAATATTTAAATAAATTATTAATTAAAAAATTGTAATTAAATATAATATAATATAGGATATACAAATATGTGATATATAATGAGGCAGATGATCGAAAAAAATCTATATTTTATATTATGTGTTTTTTTGACAAATCTACAGTTAAGAACATGTGAAAGAATAAGATAAAGTTTTAAAAAAAAATATTAAATATAAGAAATAATATGAAAAATAACTAAGTTGTGACACGTACTAATAAATATAAAACAAACTAATAAACAAAAATAATATAATTAATATAACTAAATATAAACCTTCTAAAAATATATTTATCGATGTAATCAAACTAAGTTGTTAAACGCTTGTTAGTTTTTTGTTCTTATTAATTTTATGTGTAAATTTGAGGTGATAGACAATAGTTATTTGTACATTTGTACATATAGATTAGAAAAAAAAATCTTTATTATTCTAACTTTAAATAACTTTTTTATTTACTATATTAGTTTTCTTAATATAATATATAAGTATCATATTGAACAGATAAAACAAGAAATATTTTAATTATATAATATTTAATATTTAAGAAATGTAACTCAATTGGTAAATTAATAGGTAATCTTGGGATAAAATAATGAGTGATTTCTAAAAAAAATTATAGGAACTAAAAAGTTCACGTTTTTAAAATATTTTTAATAGAAAAGTTGTAAACACAATTACTCAATAAATACTACATAAAAAATATAAGAAATCTTATATCCTCCCTATATGTAATTAAAAACACAACTTTTCTCAATTCAACATAAGCAAATCAATGAAAATAATATATTTTTAAAAAATTTATGAACAAAAGTTGACTCGACAATATTATTAATGAATTTATGAATTGTAAATATTTAATTAAAATATTAATAAAAAATTGTAATTAAATGTAATATAATATAGGATATACAAATATTTGATATATAATTAGGCAGATGATCGAAAAAATTCTATTATTTATATTATGTCTTTTTTGACAAATCTACAGTTAAGAACATGTGAAAGAACAAGATAAAGTTTTAAAAAAATATTAAATATAAGAAATAAAATGAATAATAATTAAGTTGTGACACGTACTAATAAATATAAAACAAACTAATAAACAAAAATAGTATAATTAATATAACTAAATATAAACCTTCTAAAAATATACTTATTGATGTAATCGAACTGAGTTGTTAAACGCTTGTTAGTTTTTTGTTCTTATTAATTTTATGTGTAAATTTGAGGTGATAGACAATAGTTATTTGTACATTTATACATGTAGATCAGGAAAAAAAATCTTTATTATTGTAATTTAAATAACATTTTTATTCACTATATTAGTTTTCTTAATATAATATATAAGTATCATATTGAACAGATAAAACAAGAAATATTTTAATTATATAATATTTAATATGTAAGAAATGTAACTCAATTGGAGATAATAGGTAATCTTGGGATAAAATAATAAGTGATTTTTGAAAAAAAAAATTAGAAACAAAAGTTGACTAATAAACAAAAATAATATAATTAATATAACTAAATATAAACCTTCTAAAAATATACTTATCGATGTAATCGAACTGAATTGTTAAACGCTTGTTAGTTTTTTGTTCTTATTAATTTTATGTGTAAATTTGAGGTGATAGGCAATAGTTATTTGTAATTATACATGTAGATTAGAAAAAAAAATTATTATTCTAATTTTAAATAACTTTTTTATTTACTATAATAGTGTTTTAATATAATATATAAGTATGATATTGAACAGATAAAACAAAAAATATTTTAATTATATAATATTTAATATGTAAGAAACGTAACTCAATTGGTAAATTAATAGGTAATCTTGAGATAAAATAATGAGTGATTTCTGAAAAAAAAAAAAAAAAAAAAAAAAA
>CACSLK010031421.1:19423041-19439670 GCA_902706635.1 Striga hermonthica | reverse complement strand
TTTTTTTTTTTTTCTCTTTTTAAGAAGATCAATAGTGGTTTCCCACTTACTCCTTGAATGACTCGAACTCGTGACCTCTTTGGTCTCAAGTGAGGGGTGCTTTCTTGTCAGACTTAATAAAACAAAACCGTTGACATTCTCAAGTTGCGCGATTGGTGCCTAAAGTGGTATATTATCGGAACATTGATGATCCAAGTGGATGCGGCAATATACATCGTGGAATAGGCCTTGCTTTGACTTGTTACCTCTAATTCTTTTGCTGACTTCAACCTGACACGTGTTAAAGATAATGCTGATTTGCTGGCACTGGCAGGCTATCTGTGGTCAAGTCAAAACCTTTTATTTAGTCCTTTTAAATTATATAATAATAATTAAAATCCTATTGTAATCAATCCTCCAATATAAATCCACGTAAAAACCCACATGTAATGTAACTGACAAAAATGGCTCTGTTAAAAGTGTTGATCCTCCTCTCTGTTGTATTCATGCTCTCTCCCCTCCCATTAAACTCCCAAACAACCCCTCTAAAACCCGAGGCCTTCACCTTCCCCATCCACAAAGACCCCACCACCAACCAGTACTACACCACCATCAGCATCGGCTCCAACTCCACCACGTTCAACGTCGTGCTCGACCTTGGGGGCAAGTTCCTTTGGTTCAACTCCCTCGACTACTTCAACTCCGCTTCCACCTACCGCCCCATCTCCTGCGGGACCCGCCTCTGCACCCTGGCCAACGGCGTCGGCTGCGTCTTCTGCTTCCTCTCCCCTCCTGTCCCCGGCTGCACCAACAACACCTGCTCCGACTTTGCCCTCAACCCCTTCTCTGGCTCCCAGGTCTACAGTGGCCTCGGAACCGACACCCTCCACGTGCAGTCCACCAGAGGGGCCCGCTACCAGGCCCCCGATTTCCCCTTCCAGTTCTCCTTGCCGACCCAGAGGGACGGCCTTGCTGGCCCCACTGCCGGGCTCGTCGGGATGGGCCGCACGCTGATCTCACTCCACGCGCGGTTGACCTCCGCGTTCAGGATCCGGCAGGAGTTCACACTCTGTCTCCCGTCGTCCGGGGCCACGGGCGGGATGGTCGTGGGCGGGGCGGCCTTCCGGGGCCCGTTCCGCAATATCTCTCTCTTCACCACACCACTGGTGAGGAACCCCGTGCCCACGGACATGAACGACGAGATCGGGAACTTGACGGCTGAGTACTTTGTCGGGCTCGAGTCCATCAGAGTCGGGGGGCGGACGCTCCGGCTGAACCAAACACTGCTCTCGATCGACAGGCGCACGGGGGCCGGTGGAACGGACCTCCGCACAGTGAGGCCCTACACAGCTCTGGAGAGGTCAATCTACAGGGCACTGGTTAATGAGTTTGTGAGGGGCGCGGAGTCGATGGGCGCACGGAGGGTGGGGGCAGTGGCTCCTTTCGGGGCGTGCTTCGATTCGGGGACGATCAGGGAATCGGGGACGGGACCACAGGTGCCGACAATCGACCTGGTGATGCGGGGAGGGGGAGTTTACTGGAGGTTGTATGGGTGGAACTCGATGGTGAGGGTTGGGGGTAATGTGGTTTGCCTCGCCTTCGTGCAGGGAAGAATCAACCTGACGGGGCCCACAACGTCGGTGGTGGTGGGGGGCTACCAGATGGAGAACCATTTGCTCGAGTTCGACTTGGAGAACTCGAGGCTTGGGTTTAGCTCCGCGCTCGCGCTGCACGGGACGAGCTGCTCCAACTTCGGGGCTGCCTAGGTTGTGTGTTGGAGTTCGCGTTTTTTCAAACCAGTTTGTGATTGGATGAATAAGTGATTACTCTCATATAGTTAATCGGTGAATGTGTTGTTACCTGATTAGCCTCAAATGGGATCTGTGGTTGGTTTGTGGGTTTGAATTCATAATCATTGGCTCAATACACGTCTTACAATATTATAAATAAATAAAATTAATTTATGGATCTTATTTTTCGAAACGACAAAAGTCCCGTCACGGAATAGTACTCCGTGAGGGATTTTTGCCTATATATATATATATATGCTAGTTAGTTATTGTAGATAATCTATGGCTAAAATTTCTTACGGAACCATTCCGTGACGGGATTGTAGTTTTTTCCTTATTTTTATATATTAATAATATCATTATCCATCAATCAGAATAATTTATTTGCTAGTTCGAATTGACTATTATATTAATAAATAACTAGTACGTAGTCGCACGGGACAATAATTATAATCTATCTATACTAATATGAAAAAGTTATTGGAAGGACAATAATTATAATCTATCTATACTAATATGAAAAAGTTGTTGGAAAAATATATTTTAAGTAAGTTTGACCAAATAAATAGACAAAATTGCATATTAATGCACTACCTTTTATATTTTTGCAATTTAATTATAACCTTTGTAATTTAGCAATTTAATACACCACTTTCACTATTTTTTGCAATTCGGATCACATGGCCGAATTTGGGCTATTTTGTGCCGGCATGGAAGGTTGTTGGAAAAATAAATATTAAATAAGTTTGACTAAATAAATAGGCAAAGTTGCATATTAATGCACTACCTTTCATGTTTTTTCAATTTAATCACCATCTTTGTAATTTAGCAATTTAATACACCACTTTCACTATTTTTTGTAATTCGAATCACATGGCTCAATTCGGGCTTTTTTGTGTTGGCATGGCATTGACGTGGCATTTTTCCGCTGACATGTCGTTCCATGTGTCAATGACATGACATTTTTCTGCTGACAAGGCATTCCATATGTCTAGAAATTAAAAAAAAAAAAAATTATGTTGCCCATGAGATTTGAACATGATACATGCAAGTTATATGGTAGTAGTGCCACCACCACACCAATCATAATCCTAATTACTTGATAAATTTAATATCTTTATATATATAAATATAGAAGCACGTTCAAATGAGAATGAAGTACAAGGAAAGAAATAAGAATGATTCTAGACTAATTATGGATTCATCCCACCAGTGGTCATGATAAAGTCAAACTTTAATAAATAATGGTCATTCATTAATGGTAATATGGTAAATCCTCCCTATAAATTATTCTCGAATGCGCTGAGTCTACGTGGTTGCTTCTGGTGCTTCGGAATCCTACTTGGCAAAGAATCATGCTTCGTAATTAGGTTGGACAAATAATATTGATATATTAATAATTAATAATTTAGGTTTGGTCATTCTATAAATATTGTTTAGCTAACTTAGGTATTTTAATATCACTTGTACTAATATAACCTTTTATTTTTTTGTAATTTTACATACTGAGGCACTAAATGACTAATATATCCCTAACTTTTAATTTGTTTCCTTCACTTAGCTATTGAATTATAAATGTATTTTAAAAGTGGATAATTTCTGTATTTCGTAACGGTTATATATATAATATATCAAATTAATCATTTTCTGATGATCTTCGATTTGACATCCATATTGTATATATGAAATAAATAAATTATATTTATATTTATAATAATAAAAAATAATAATATTTATTAAAATTCATTAGAAAAATAAAATTATTTCTCAATTGATATTTATGCTTAATGTAGTTATATGTTGTAAGTTAAAAAAATTATTATAATATAACACATGAAAGTTGCATAAATAAAAAGTGTCATACTAAATATATAATAATATATATATATTTTAATAGAATTAAATTTTCAACTACTTTTTCTCATTAATTTTAGATTTTAAGAAAAAATTAGCAAGCACCCCGTGTAATACACGGGCGTTGTACTAGTAAGTAGTAATTGCCAAATATATGTATTTGACCGGTGAATTTGTAATTACGGAAGATGCTACGGTCCGTTACGGAACCATTCCGTTGAGGTTTTCAACCGTTAGATCAACTATCTCAGACGGTTACATGATGATCTAACGGTTACAAAACCCGACGGAATGGTTCTGTAACGGGACATTAGCATTTTCCTGTAATTACATATACACTCAATAATTAATCCACTATTTAAGTGGGCCCCGCCACTAGTTCCCCTACACATCATTCTCTCTCACATGCCGGCTGCCTCACACACAGGGGCGGAGCCACTCGTATGAGTGCCTGGGCTATAGCCCAGGTGGCCTCTTGCTGCATATCCATTTATATAACGTTCTTTTTAATTTTTTGTTAATTTAGCCCAGGTGACTTGACTTGTTCTACTATAATTTTGTTATTATTTGTTAGCATATTAAAAGCGCGATTAGCTGGAGTAGCTATTTTATCTTGACGTAAGAACTTGGTAAGCTAATGATTAATGATGATTTATTTACTGATAAATATAATAAGTATTTAAGTCTTCCTAAACATCAAATACTTTAACTATTGTTTTATATTTTGTATTTTTCTTCAAATTTTATATGTAATTTTATTTAATATCCTAACTATACATTTTATTTATGTTTGAATGTTGTTTTATTTATTGATTATACAATAAAAACTTTAATGATTTAATTTACTTTCAATTTGTATACTTTACTAACTAATCCAATACTAAATATTCGAGGTTTACTTAGTAGTAATTTATTTTTTATTTAATGTGGGTGTAAGATTAATTTAGTTTTTGAAAGCAGGTCATACTTATAATTTACACTTAGTAGTAATTTACTTTTGTGCGTGTGTGTGTGTGTTGACTTAGTATTGATTTAGTTTTAAAGTCGATCATGCTTATAATTTATCACTAAGGCCTAAGGCCTTGTTAGTGTTAGACTGATATAGCGGTTAAACAATCATATTTTTTTTAATGAGACATGCTTTTGACTTGACAGTCGCACTCGAATAAACAACATAAATAAAAGTATGATACTTCATTGCATAATTGTTAGTTTTTGTGAAAAAAGGTATACGAGTCGACCAATAACGATTAGGATGTACCATAGAACTTTTGATTATATATGAAATGGAACTTTTCGTTAAAATAACTTTAGCCCGGGTAGAATTTGAATCCTGGCTCCGCCCCTGCTCACACACCCACACCAACAGAATCGGGCCAATCGGCCGAACACACACCTACACACACTGCTCGTCGCCATACACACACACACACACACACACACTACCACCGCCACTCAACGTGCTGTCTCCGCCACCACCATCTGACACCATCATCGCGCCGCTCGTCGCCACCATAATTCTCGCCGTCCACCACGTTTCTCGCTTCAGCCACCACTGCGCTCACTGTCAGCCTCGATTAGTGCCTTCACGTCCCCAGCGCAGCGAGCAATTCTCTCGAACGTTTTTTGGCGTCTGGCCAGAAATATATCGGCGAGGACAGATGGTTGAAATTGGAAGGCGAGGACGGCCACGAAGGTGGCCGGAAGGGGCGGCCGGAAATGACGTCGGGGCTGAGGAATATTGATGAATAAAAGGCCTATTTTTCCTTTTCTTTTTTTTTTTTGCAGACATTCATATTTGAGTTGGGAATTTGTGGGGTTTTGTTGAAAAATTTGATATATTTTAGGGGTCTAATTGCAATATGTTAGTTTTAATGTGTATTTCAGTTTAGTATGAGGAAAATTGGTGATTTAATAAATGTTCCAGGGATCTACTTGCAAATTTAGAAATTTCAATGTTACATTTTAGTTCATGTGTAAAATATGTAATTTCATTAAAAAATTTAATAGATGCACAATATTGTTTACTACATTGTACATTATATTGTGTTCATATGCACATTAAAAGTTCAAAAAAATAAACATCGTGTCAAATATTTTTTTTTATCGATCGGTTCAGTCGAACCGACCGATCGAAATGTCAAAACCAAAATAATAAAGTCGAACATTTGAAAAAAAAAATTGAACGACAAAAATGTTTATTTGTATATTATATGGTTTGAAAAATATATTACTGACTAAAAATATATTAAACGTGTATTTAGTTGGCATCAATATTATGAAAAAATCGGTTCAGTCGAACGAACGATCTTTTTAGGTCAGTTCGGTCGCTACGGTGCATTATGCCAGTCATTCATGTGCAAATCGTACAATATTGTTGTTCATTCACATTGCAATTATTGTTAATGATTTATCCTAAACTAAACTAAAATATAACGAAAATAAATCGGTTTATTTGATCGGTTAATCGATTACCCTAAATAACTAAATAATTTATTATTGTATTATAAATAAATTTAGTATTTTAATATTCATATTTAATATTTAATATTATTATGTATGGAAATGCATAATCCTCCCTATATATAATTCCAGAATGCGCTGAGCCTACGTGGCTACTTCTGGTGCTTCGGAATCCTACTTGGCGAAAAATCATGCTTAGTAGTTAGGTTTGGACAAATAATATTATATATTAATAAATAATAATCTAGGTTCGGGCATTCCATAAATATTATTTAGCTAACTTAGGTATTTTAATATCAATTGTACTAATATAACCCTTTAATTCTTTATAATTTTAGATAGTGAGTCACTTAGTGACTAATATATCCCTGGCTTTTGATTTGTTTCCTACAATTAGTTATTGAATTATAAATGTATTTTAAAAGTTGATAACTTTTGTATTTCTTATCGGTTTTACATATATAATATATTAAATTAATCATCTTTTGATGATCTTCGATTTGACATACATATTGTATATATAAAATAAATAAATTATATTTCTCTTTTTTCTAATAAAAAATAATAATATTTACTAAAATTCATTAGAAAACTAAAATTATTTCTCAATTGATATATTTATGTTTAATGTAGTTATATGTTGTAAGTTAAAAAATTATTATAATATAACACAAGTAAGTCGCACAAATAAAAAGTGTCATACTAAATATAATAATATAAATATTTTTAAAATATATTTAAATTTTCAACTACCTGTTTTTAGTGATTTTAGATTTTAAGAAAAAAAAAATTAGCAAGCACCCGTGTAATACACGGGTGTTGTACTAGTATATAAAATATATAAATCGATAATGTGCATTTCCACAAACACAATGTGTAGTTCGACTAACATTATTGTGCAGTCTATTGAGCGGATATTCTTATGTGCATTTTAATTTGAAAAAACATTAATAATGCTTATTTCAATCAACATTATTTTATATTTATCAAATTATTTATATAATAAAAACATATTTAGTATTTATAATTCATTATTTAATATTTTATATTATTATTTCTTGTAAGTAAATAATATAATATAATATAATATATAACATATAGATAATATTTTTTATATATTTCTATCAATTCTATTAATTTTGTTTATTAAATAATGTCGAGACCGAACAGAAAAAATAGAAATTTTCAGTATTTGTGAAAAAATACACACTAGCTTAACAACATTTTTTTTTTAACGTGGTGTCATTGTGCGGAATACACTATTTTGTTAGCGTGCGTTCTTGAACGCATTAATGTGGAGTCTGTCAGTCTGTGTATTTCATCTAATATTGTTGTGCACTCGAATTAAATGATATTTAATGTGTTTGTATGTAATGTATTGTGCATTTTATGTATCATTAATAACTATTTATTAAAATTTTTATAAATTATAGATTTTGCCCAAGTACTAAATTAAAATATATTAAGCATTCGTGAAATTACAATAAAGTTCCTATAATGTATCTAATTTTCAAACCAAATCTCAATCCCCAATTTTTTTTTTTGTTTTTTTTGCCGGAATGATAGAGATGATATATATAATCAAAACCAAAGCGAACCAAGTTCGAATACAACAAAACCTACTAAACATAAAAGTGAGAGATACTATGGCTAGCATCTAGAACCTCAACAAACCAAAGAAAAGAAAGAGTATATGCTTCCTTCCACTGCCCAAGGCCTAGCTAGAAAACACATCCTCCAAACGAAAACAAGAAAGCCAACAAGGAAGAAAAGAAAACCACCAGAAAAAACTAACCAACCTAACCAGAACTGCTACCCGCAACTGCTGAAAACTCCATCCAATCCTTAAGAGCTGCAGCTACCACTATATGGTCAGGCATGAGAGATTTGTTGAAGACCCATAGGTTCCTGGATTTCCAGAGCCACCACAGCAAATAGGTGGACAGTTGGATCCTATCAACCACCACTTCAGATTGCTTTATAGCACTAACTTGACTCCACCAAGCTCTGAATGAGTCTGATAAGTGGGTGAGACCATCCCATTGCACAGGTGCAGTGCTCCAGATTCTTTTAGCCCTTGAACACAGAAATAGTAAATATTCAACTGATTCTTGATGCTCTCCACAAAGTGGGCAGACCAAGTCTACAGCAACTCTCATTTTCTTCAAGTTCACTGCAACTGGGAGTGTGTTAGAAATGCATTTCCAAAGAAAGTGCTTGATCTTCCCTTGGATTTTCAAATTTCAGCATCTCAAGAACAGTTTGTTAGGCTTGTTGCTACTGGATCTTGATTCTGGGATGTCTAACAAACTGACCTTTTGGCTAGCTAGGAGCTTGTAAGTACTTGCCACTGAGAATTGGCCTTTTGGATCTAATCCCCAAAGCCATCTGTCTGGTCTTCTTGGATTAAGTGTACTGATCTTGAGAATAGCTGCACTTTCTTCAGGGTCAAATACTTGATTCACCAGCCAGGCATTCCAATCTTTTCCTTCATTTTGCAGCAGCTCATTGACCCAAATCAAATGCCCCCTTGCAATTTCAATCAGAGAGGGGCTTGGCTTCTTTAACTTTGGAACCCAGTTCAAGTCATCAATTCTGGTTGAAGCTCCATCCCTAACTTCTATCTTTATACACTTTGCAAATAGGGGCATCACAGAGAGCCAGCTATGCCACAACCACGATCCTTTCTGTGTTTTCTCAGCCTTGTAAATGGTGCAGTTTGGAAATTATCTATCTTTAAGTATTTTACTAACCAACAAATCAGGATTTGTGGCTATCCTCCAAAGTTGTTTACATATTAAAGCTTGGTTGAAGAGACTTATGTCAAGAAACCCCAACCCTCCATTGATCTTTGGAATGGTGACCTTATCCCATTTCTTCCAGTGTATGCCCGATTCCTGCTGATCTCCAGATTTCCACCAATAAGCTGCACAGAGCCTTGATATTTCATTGCAAATAGAGGCAGGGATTTTAAAACAGATCATTGAGAAAATGGGAAGAGCCTGAATAACTGATTTTAACAGAACTTCCTTCCCAGCGGGGGACAGGAGCTTATTCTTCCAACTTTGCAGCTTTGTTCTAACAGATTCAAGGATGTAATCAAAGACTTCAACATTAGATCTCCTAATTCCCAAGGGAAGCCCCAGGAACCTTGTAGATCTATGAGGAACAATTACATGAAGAACTCTGCAGATGCTGTCCTTTAGAGGTTGTGGAGTGTTTCTGCTGAAAAAGACCCCAGATTTCTGCAAATTTACCTTTTGCCCAGAAAAAAGCTTGTATTTCTCCAATAAGGTTAAGAGATGTCTTGCCTGATCCACTCCAGCTTTGCAAAACAACAGTGAGTCATCTGCAAATAGCAGATGAGATAAAGCAGGGCCATCTTTAGAAAGCTTGAGACCCTGAATACTTCCTTGTTGTTGGGAGCTAGTGAGCATGGCTGATAAAAGCTCAGGAACAATAATGAACAGGTAAGGGGACAGAGGGTCCCCCCTGCCTAATCCCTCTAGAAGGAGAAATATACCCACTCACTTTGCCATTCACCTTGAAAGAGACTGTGGTTGTGGAAATGCATACCATAAGCAGTTTGAAAAAATCAGGGTGGAAACCCATTTGGCTCATAATCCTCTGCAAGCACTGCCACTCCACTCTGTCAAAAGCCTTCATGAGATCTAGTTTCAATGCCATAAAATAGTTAGGACCAGTGGTGTGCCTGTTGAGAAAATGAAAGGCCTCCTGTGCAATGATTATGTTGTCCATGAGCTGCCTACCCTTCACAAATGCTGACTGGTGGGGACTGATGCAGTTACCAAGGCAAGCCATTAGTCTCTGAGCCAGAACTTTTGAAAGTGTTTTATAGATCACACTACAGAGACTGATTGGCCTGAATTGATTCAGAGATTGTGGCTGAGGAACCTTAGGGATTAGAGACAAAATGGAGTGGTTCCAATATCTTAAAAGCAAACCCGACTAAAAAAAACTGAGCAGAGCTTCAACCACATCAGCCTTTATCAATGACCAAAAATGCTGGTAAAACATGGCACTCATTCCATCTTCTCCAGGTGCCTTATCTGGGTGGAGGGAAAATAGAGCTGCTTTCACTTCCTCCTCTGTGACTGGTTTCAAGAGGTCTTGGTTCAATTCTTCAGAAATTGTTCTTGGAATAAGTTGTATGATGGCATCTCCATCCCAACTACCCTCAGAGTGGTACAAGTCAGAATAGTAGTCAGAGATGTGTGATTCAATATCATTCTGATCAGTAAGAACTGCACCTTGAGCTGTAACCAATCTTGAGATTGCATTTTGTTTCCGTTTTTGAAGAGTGTAAGCATGGAAGAACTTGGTGTTTCCATCTCCTTCCTTCATCCACCTCACTCTGGACTTTTGTTGCCAATAGAGCTCCTCCTGCTTATGAGCAGCATTAAGGTCATTCCTTGTCTCATTCCACTGAGTCCAGTAGTTGTCTGATTTTTCTTCCCTCAGAATTTCCAGTTTCTTGGTGAGAATATCAATTGTGTGCTGATTTTTAGATTTGATTTGAGAACTCCAGATTAGCAGTGCTGCTCTAGTCCTCTTGACTTTTTCTTTAAGCTTGTAGAATGGAGTCCCCTCAGAGTGTTGGGTCCAGGCTACTTCCACCACTTCTTTGAACCCCTCCCTTCCAATCCACCTCTTATCAAAGTGGAATCTTCCATTACCCTTGAGCTTTGAGTGACCCACATCCAGGAGCAAGAGAGAATGATAGAGGAGCTTTTGACCATATTAGAAACTGTGGCATTAGGAAAATGATGATTCCAATTGAAAGAGGCAAAAGCTCTGTCCAGCTTTTCTTCAACCAAACCTTCTGCATCCCTCATATTACACCAAGTGAATTGATATCCTGTCATTGGAAGTTCCTCCATATCCATACTGTTGATAAAAGCATTAAAACCTTCAAGACTTCTATTGCTCCTCTTGAGTCCTCCCATCTTGTCTTCTGCAGTTTTTATGTCATTCCAATCTCCCATCGTGAACCAATTGTCCCCCCACAACTCTTTGTCATTCACCATCTCCTCCCACTAAGAAGCCCTGAGATGCTTGCAAGTACTTAGGTAAACAAAAATGCCCCATTGAGGAGGGGCAGAATCAAGAGAAAATTCAACAGCAATGTAGAAATGCTTTTTCTGAATTTGAATAACATTAACCTTTGAATCCCAAAAAAGAAAAAGACCCCCACTTAAACCAACTGGGTCTACAATAGCTATTATATCATCACAGTTCAATTTTCTAGCCACAGATTTGACAAAGCCATTATTTTTTTTTTTGTTTCAGAAATAAAAAAGAAAACAAGGTGGTGAGCCTTAATGGTCTCTCTGATTTGGGAAATTGTAGAGGCCCACCTAGCCCTCTACAATTCCACACCGCAGCTAGCATTGATCACTTGGGTGCCATTCTAGGCTGGCCACCCCCACCTGATAAGCTTCAGTTTTCTGCTTTTTGTTCTCTGTTGTGTTCTTCTGGATAGAGTTATCTTCTGCCTTAGTAACTTCTGGAGTTGCTCTAGCTCTCTTGGATGGTGTTCTTTCCTCCTTGTTGGAGTAATTTCCTCATTGACTTTGCAGCCTGCTAAGCCTTGATGTTGTTCTTTTCCACACCTTAGGCTTGGGATTCTGAGAGCAATCAATAGCCAGTTGCAACTGAGGGCCATCTAGAGCAGCTAGAGAATAGTTCTCTATTTCCATATCCTTGCTAGCTAGTTGCAGTTCCAAAATATGAGAGTTGTCTTCACTTTGAGTGACTGGTGCTTTAGGTGGGATTGGAGGGTGTTCCTTAGTGTTAAGGGTAGTGTTAGGTTTCGAATGCGAGGTAGAGGCTTCTGATGCTAGAGTTTTGTGATGAGAGGGTGTGCCTTCAATTGAGAGCAGTTGGTTACTGTCAAATTTGGGGGATGAGGGTGTTGGTATTGGTGAATCTGAGTTGATATTAGATTGCGAAGGGGGGTTGTCATTCCTTTGAGGGCTTGAATTGCCCTGAGAGTTGAGGCCTGCCCAATGATTGTTTTCCAGTGCTCTCATCCAGGGACCGTACTGACCTTCATGGAGAGTTTTAGTGCTGATATCCTCCAGTCTTTTGGCACAAGACCTTTCTAGATGGCCAATGTGGCCACAGTAATGACAGTGGTTTACCAATCTTTCATATTTAAAACAAGCACTCACCGCTTGATCATCTAGCCTGAGATTGGCACATCGAGGCAGGGGCTCGTTAAGGTCCCCAGAGACTAAGAGTCTCATGATTTTACCACCATGACTGCCAGCTCCAACTATCACCATATTATGAGTTTCCTTAAAAACATTACCAATCTTTAATCCTACCTCTGTGCTCTGTTGTGTACAAATTATTTTTATTTTACCGAGCACCGAATCGAATGATTCGTTTCCCGGGTCGATCTCTCGAGGAAAACTGTTCGGAATTTAATATTGGTGTTGATAACATATAAAATGAAAATAAAGCCTAAACATTCTAATCAAGATGAATTGGATAATAATTAACTAAAATATCAACTAAGAAATAACATAAAATAATAATCTAGCTAAAAATATAAATGAGACAATAATAAAGAAGCTAGGGAATCGGGAATAAATCGCTTCCAGTTTTACACTCATTCAACGACAATCAATAACTCGGTTAAGTAGTTCAACTAACCAACTCATTTAGCGGTTCAACCATACTAACTCTCGTAATATATGGAAAAACATAAATGAGCAAATTAATGAAACAATTAACACATAGACAATACGTCTCCGAACATGTCTATTCTAAACGAGCCAAGTTCTATCAATTTCTCCCCTCTCGGTTATGAAATCGATTATTTTTACAACTCCTCCCCTCTCGGTTCTGCAAGTTGTAATTCACAAAATTAACAAACTTTAACTTGACAAATCAATATCAAGCACAAATCAAAGTGTCACTCTTTGATTATATCATAAAATTTACCTAAGTGTCACTCTTAGGTTATAAATATTTACCAAGTGTGATTTATCAATTCATAATTAAAACAACTCGTCAAGATTGAATTATCATCATGCGTATAAACGAGATTAAACCGAAATGATTATCCCCTACCCCTAGCTAAAAGATTAGCTACATGATATAGGATATTATACTAGACCCGATTTATAGATAAAGCGGATACATATTGGAGGATAAGCCCACTAAGACATCTAAGCCCAACTTGGGCCCAAAAGGTACACTCCCCCTATAAAAGGGGGCCAAGGTACCACACTCATTCATTCACACTATTCATTCTATACTACATTCTCTCCTCATGACATTAACATACTTTCTCTCTCTTGAGCTGAGCACTGACTTAAGCATCGGAGGCCCGACGCCGGGGCCACCCCCGGCGTTGGGTTCTGCAGGTACGGAGGCCGGTTCAAGTTGAAGGAGCCCGGGTGAAACTTATTCACTTCATTGGCGCCGTCTGTGGGACTTCGTAAAAAAGTCACGGAGTTCCAACTGAAAAAACTCGAAAAACCTTCTTCTTCTCCACCGGCCGCCGCCACCGCCGGCCATCACCTCCGCCGCCGGCCGCCGGGAAACGTGCTCCGATCGGAAAATGGTTGGCATCATCGGATAGATATCGTCAAGATGAAGCTACCCTTAAAATTTCGTGCAAAAATTCTTCCGGGAAGACCTTCAATTTCGTGGTCAAAGGTTCCAGATCTAAAGAAAAACCGGTCAAAATTGGACATTCAAACGTACTTTTCCGACAATCCGGAAAGGCTATGAGAAATCCGAGAACACCATTAGAATCCTCTCGTCGAGGCGAATCTACAGTGCCCGACCTCCACCGTCTGCCGCCTCTCGCCGCCGCCGTCCGCCACCGCCTCCGCCGTCGGCCGCCGTCCAAAGTCATCCGATCCGAAAAACCCGTACACCATCACGAAGCTCTCGTCGAGCTTGTTCTACCCTTAAAGTTTCAAGAAAAAATTCCTTCCGGAGGGGCATCAATTTTACGGTCAAAATATCTAGATCTAGAGTATTTTTTGGTCAAACCAGTTTTCTTCTTCATCTTTCCGGCAATAGCCGGTGAATCGCGCCAAACCAAGGACACCATCGGGACCGCCTCGCCGAGGCACGCGTACGTCCAGTCACTATCACCGGAGATGGCAAGCCCCAACTGGCAACTCTTCCTTTTTACATGCGAGGTATGTTTGCAGCCCCTGTGCTCATCATCCCAGCGAAGTGGGCATGGGTTCGCGCAGCGCCGCAGCCCGTAATTCGATCAGGTCTAAGGCTCAAGATATGCTCGTAATTTCATTTCCACTTAACCGGACTGCTCGAAACCTTCCGCTAACCTCGACCAGCCCACCCGATGTGCTCGAGGATCCGCCGTACAGCTCGACCACCCGACGTGCGACTCGACCAGATTGCACACCTGCTCGAATATTACTCGAAAATCCACCGTACTGCTCGATCAAAACACAAGATGGTAGATCAATTCGAAGTTCCTCGGCCGGGACGGTTTTTCGCCGGAATATTCTCAAAGATTGCTCGGAAGTTCGTAGCGATTCGACCAGGTCCATGGCTCGAGGTCCGTCGCTCGCTCGACCAAATCTCTCTTCATCGCTCGCTCGACCAGATTTGCAGACATGCTCGTAATTTCATCGCGGCTCAACTGGACTGCTCGAAGCTTCTTGAAAAAGAAGTATTAGGGTGTGTGGTGGAGAATAAAGTGCTTCATCAATCTCTGTTATCAAGCTTTCAGATTAATTAACTTGCCAGTCTTCTCCATACTATGCCCATTTGAGTATGTACGGCCTGGAACTGTGATTCATTATCATCTTTGTTACTTTCTCTGTGCACGACTGCCAAAAATTCCTTTTCTTATCCAATCTACCTGCACGTTTTATGGTTGTGGATGAGGTCCACTTCCTAATAGTCCACTTTTTATTGCGGCCCAATTTCTATTAGTCCCAGTGCGGGCCGCGCGTACGGCCCGATCCTCTCACAATCCCTGGCCTTCTCAAGTCTGCGCCCATCCCAGAATTAGCCCACGCTGCCAACCTGTTAAAAAAGGCCCTTTAAATGCTCTTTAAAAGCCCATAAATGTAGCCTTCTGTGAGAAACGGCCCAGTGCGGCCCAAGTACTCATATAAGATATATTTTGTGTCCAAACTTCTTCTAGCTCGAGCCCGGATGACCCAACAGCCTTATTTCACGCTAATGATCAGTTTGGGAGGTAAATTTTGGTCAAATTCTCGTGATAGAGGTATGTGGTTAATTTAAATTATGGAATAAGAGTTTTAAATTAGAAAACGGGAAAATTGCTTGATCTACTCGCAAGAATTATTTGGTTATTCATGAACATTATTTGAAGTATTCAAGGAGATATTGTTTGACTTATTTAAGGAGATTGATTTATTCGTGGATATTATCTGGTTTGGTCGAGGAGACATCATATGATTTATTCGTGGATATATTCGAGTTGTTCGAGGAGAATTATTCGATATTTTCGTGAGAATTATTGGATTTATTAAGGAGTATTATTTGACTTGCTTGTGGAAATATTCGATTCGTTCGAGAAGAATTATTTCATTTGCTCGAGATATTATTTGATTTGTTCGTGGAATTACATGTTTTGTTTAAGAAAAATTATGTGTTTCATTCGTGGCGATGTTCGTTTGTTCGGAGAAATATTATTTGATATATTTACGGAAGATTATTCGACCGGATTGCGAAATTATTTGACTTGCTCGAGGACTTGAAATATATTTATATAATTGGATATCTTAATACACTTGGACCTTTTATTTGGATTTTCGTGTGGAAATGTGGAATTGTGTCGAATTGATTATTCATAATCTCTAAACATATCATTGCTCGAGCATATTTTTAGCCGAGAAGATGGTGATATTTATATTTGATCTCTTGCTTTTCTTGCGTGGAACATTACAAAACGGATAACTTGAATATAATGTGGATAATGATGTCTCTCTGAATTCTTGTCGAGGAAACAACGAAATAACCCGAGTCTGGACGAGCTATGGTGGACGAGCATAGATCCATAAAAGGTGGGGATAATGGAGGAAGAGCATGGATGATGTCGATCACCGGTAGCAATCTCAAAGACACAATCCATTCTCTTTTGGAGAGGTATGACAATGTAGAGTGGTATTCTCGACTGTCAGGTACAAAATTATTCTCAACTCTTGATTCGGTGGGCGAGTTCGATCGACACACAATTTACGGACACGTTGAGGCTCTCAACATTATTTTTTGGAGAAATGTTAATTATTTAAAATATTTTGGGCAAAATTGATGGCATGGTGAGGTACATGGGCATGTTTGGATTATTATTTCGATGACTGACAAAAGGATTGGGTGTTATTATATCTTGTCGTGTTCGATGTTTTCCTTTCCGACCTCAGTGGCAGGTCGAATAATTTGAGCGCACGGTATCATGTACAATCAGGAAAATGAGGTCGAGTACATTTGATATTTTTTATCTCTTTCGACGTAATTATACATTTGAAGACACTAACGGAAATGATCGATTACTATC
>CACSLK010031421.1:19390590-19407634 GCA_902706635.1 Striga hermonthica | reverse complement strand
ATTGGATTAATATATTTAATCAGTGGAAACGAATTAATTGTAATTCGGAGCTAAAACGGGAGAGCAATAATATTACTCTAGTGGAATGTTTTATTATTTAATTCCAAGATTAGGAATTAGAAATTAATTTTATTCCACATTAATTAATTTAATTAGGAAAATAATATTCCTACTAGGATCTTCTCTAGGGATTAGGAGACTAAGGAGTCTTCTAGAAGATGAAGATTAGTATGAGATATATTTCCTACATTAGATTATTAATTGGAGTAGAATTAAGTTTCCTAAATTAGAAATTAATTATATTCCATAATTCCCTAAGGATGGGAATATTCCTTCTAGAATATTACCTAGGGTTAGGAGACTATAGAGTCTTCTAGAAGGTAATTAATTATTAGGAATATTATCCTAGATGGGAAAAGGAGATGGAAGATAATAAGGATTCCTAAACCTAAAGGAATAAGCCCATATTTAGCACCTCCTTTAGGTCCCTATTGTAGCCTATAAATACACTAAGTCCCCTAACCTCTTGGACATGCTTTACACGTTTTTTCTCCCCGAAGGGCTGGAGAAATTCGGCCTCTTCAAGCGAGAAAGAAAGAGAGAGATTCTTCTTCGAAAGAAAAATCGGTTAGCACCGTAAGGTCTTAGAAGAGGATGATCAAGAGGTTTTGGGAAATCTAATAAATCGCTCCACCAAGATTTATTAGAGATCGTGTAAAGGTCATACAATAAGAGATTCGAAGGTTGTTATTTCGTATCCATCGAATAAATATTTTTCCCACCTTTCCGTCGAATTTCCGCGCGCACAAATCCGCCCAGGTACTGTTCACACATGATGTCCGCGCCCAGGTCTTCAGCTCGCGTTCAGATTCTTAATCTCGCGTCCATGTTCCATTAAAAGAACATTGAGCGTGGTCCAGTGGCGTGCAGTGTTTTCTTCTCCGTGCGAGGTCGCGGGTTCGATCCTTCTCTTTGCGGCAATAGGAGATTTCTTTTTGTACCAGGCGTGCGGGCTTCTTAGCCCGCTTCAGGCCCGCGCGCGGCCCGCTGTTCTCTCTCCCAGTTCAGCCCGCGAAGCCCGAATGAGCCCGCGCATTTTCTCTTGGCCCAGATGTCCGTCCGCGTGGCCCAACTACCCTATGCGCGGCCCAATTGCTTCAACACATCCAAGCAAGCCCTTGCTCGCGGCCCAGTGATGTGTCTTCGGTCCAGTTGCTTCTCAGCGAGGCCCAGAGCGAATCCAGCGAGCCTAGGCAGCTTCAGTTCGGCCCAGACGCGACCAGTAGCTACCAGCCGGCTCAGATGGAGTCCAAACCGGTCCAGACGCGGCCAGCAACCTACAAGGCAGTTCAACTTGGTCCAGCAACTCCGGTTTGTGTCCAAAGCTGTTCTCGAGCAGTTCGAGGAGTCCGACTCACCTACCGAAGTCCGAGACGATCCGATGAGCCTGATGAGCGATGGGAGCACCATGGTGATTCGATTAGAATTGAGAAAGGCCAAGTCTAGCCGCCCATTAGATTTGGTGTTCAGACGATCTCCATCAACGGAAATCAGAAACGTCTCAGAGTCGGCAAAAATTTTAAACCGTAAGTCCTAATCCTAACTATAGATTCCGCTGCGTTATGATTTATTATTCAATAGATTTGAATGTGCACATTGTCGACGTTCCTAATAGAACCCAACAACTGGTATCAGAGCCAGGTTAATTCGACTTTGTGTACTATTCGAATTAGGGCTTGCGTGATATATGTGAATTAATTGTGTACAGACGCAGCGCATAATAGATTAGAATTGCAAATAAGTGTGTTTGCAGGTATTCTTGAATCCGACTATTGAGGCCCGCATGTATGTTGTTTTTTAATTCATGTATGTCGTTTTAAAAGCCTCGGACATGTCGAGGATTTTTGGGTTGGTGAATGTTTGTAATAATTTATTCGCGCGGTGGGACACCGCATAGTTTAAATGCTTTACTAGATCATTCATGTACGACCCCTGCGTGGGCCATAGGATCAATGTATGTAATTATATTATGTAATTGTTCGTTGGACCCGATGAGCGCAGACATCTCTCGACGAGACGAGGCAGGCTACCTCGCGAACCCGTAGTTGATGGGATACGTGGTACTGTGAAAACGCAGACATACTCGTAGGCAGCTTGCTGTCAGATACGAGCATTGTTAAGGTGTTTGCAGACGGATATGCACGGACCCAGGTCAACAGAAGTACGGGCGACGACGGCAGTAGGCACACGCCAACAGAGGAGACTCGATGGCGACTTTCCCGATGACGACTTGTTCAAGACGAAAAGTGGGAGTCATGGCGAAAAAGGAAATTCCAAGTCCTGAATCGGAAGACCCAGTTCAACAAGGACTAGACTGCGTTTCCCGAATGATTGGAGATTGATTAAAATGGCCATGATAGTTGGATCTTAGTTCCTCGTTTATTATTGCCTATTAATCTTGCATGTCCTAATGTGATTTAATTGCTCTATGTGCAAGTTGAATTATTAGGAGCATGTTTAAGAAAATCCCTTTAAACTAAAAATTATATTAAGTGTGTAATGGGTTGAAATAAATTACATCCAAGGCCTCCATTATAGGTTTGTCAGTGAAGTGATTTAATTCGAGCCCATAGGACGTTTTATTTCACGGTTCACAAGGACAAATCTCCTTCGGGATGGTTATAGTGAGCTATTTCAAAAGCGTACGGGTCACCCAAAGGTGGACGTATAATTTTGGTAGTAAACTTAGTAGCAATTAATGGGTTACGCTTAAAGTGCAAATAATTACGATAGTCCCAAAGGACAAGGTCGTTTTTATTCTCTTAAAAAGATTGTTCTTTTAAAAAGTTAATTGCGCTGGCCAAAAAAAATGAAACCGACTATTAGTTGAGTACTGTTGGGCAGTATGTCAAGCTAATGGGATTTATCCCTCCTCTTGCGAATGTTTGAACCGTAGACGTCCACTCTCAGTGGCCTGCGGGGATTCGGTGTTTTGAGGTGCCGGTGAATATATTCAAATATTGTTTTGAAGGGATCAATATTTGATGATTCGAAAACACTTGACTGAGTAAAGACTATGTTTGCATGATCCCAGGAATTCAAAATGTCTTTTCAATTAGTTGTCCGTAATACTCAAAGATAATTTACTTGTTCAAACATGATTACAAATAGAACTTGGATAGTGTCTAGTTTTGCTGAAGAATACAAGCCGAAAGGCATGTTTATCTGGTCTAAGCGAAATAGACATAGAAAGATGAACTGTCCTATCCTTAATACAAGAAAGGTAAATCTTATTCACTGGGAAGTCGAAGCATTTTAAGTGGTGTTATCTATCAGTGCCTGGTATGTAGATACGTAACCACAAATTATGTCAAAAGGTTTCAGTGAACCAATCGACATGTGAAGGTTAGATTACCATCTAGAATGGGCTAGCTACGGAAGTAGCAGCTATTGCAGTGGGAGTTATCTATTAAGAAAAATTTTTGGTTAATCGAGTAATTGTCTTTTCGTACCAAGTTATAGAAAGAATTCATATTCAGTTTCTAAATTGTGTATAGATGAAAACGTGATGTTTAATCTATTTGGTACGTAGGTAGACGATATGCTCAGTGAACCAATATGTCTCACAGTGCAGTAGGTGAAATTAGTAACACGTCGACTAAAACCAATAAGAAGAAAGGTCCTTCAATAAATGAATCATTACATTAATTTGGCATCTAGTATTTGAGATTTTAGTATTAGTAGAATTCAAAGGTGGATAGCCATTGAACTCATGGGTTCTTTGGGAATGGATGAAACTATCAGACCTACGAATTATACTTGGTAGCTAAAATCACAAAAATGACTTTTTGAAGGTCAAGGTTAGAAGCTAAATAAATGTTAAGGTTGGTTCATCCGATTTGTGAAGTTCTATGATTTTAGGACAAAAGATAGTTTTGAATATTTTTCTTCGGAGAAATTTGTTCAAAACAGGGTACATTAAGTGACATTCCATAAGTTTGAGTACATCAAAAGAGTGCAATGGCAGTTATGGAAAGGTGTCGAGTTTAATGTATCAGTGGCATTGCGATTGAAATCGTAGTGACTAATACCTTTTGGAAAATCATAGAAATACTTATTGGAAGTTGAGATTCGATCTCAACGGGTTTAACCTGGTTCATCGGAACAGGACGGTGCAACAGACCGAAGGAAAATGTCTCTCTAGAAGATTGGTTATGTCAATGATGAGTTATTAAGAATTTCGCTTTTTCGTATTGGAGTTGTGAAAATAGCAGGATAAGTTCTGAACATAATCCTATCTAAGTTTAGTAGTCATTACTCTGAATGAATTGTTGGCGAGGCTTAGGCCTTGTCAGGAACATATTCGGATTCAGAGCTTTTCAGCACGTGCTGGAAAGTTGATACTAATAAGATTGGAAAGGTTGTTCGGAAATTAGGCTATTTGTGGGATACTTCATGTAACGAGAAATGAGTGGATTATTATAGTACTAAAAGTCAGAATATGTTCTTTAGCGCGAATTCTGATTTTTAGAGGAATACTAATTAATAAATCACTATGTTCATTTGTAGAATTGTTTTAAGGAAAGATATAGGTAAAGTTCAACTTTATTACCAAGTGTACAAATGTGATACCACAAGGAAGAACTGCAACACGTATTTTGTGCTATACACCTTTGCAGAGGGAACCTCGTTGTAGTGGGAGGGTTGCAAGACAACTCCATTCGTGATAATAAGAGAGTCGTTGGACTCAGTCTGTATTAATCACAAGATCATGGAAATCATGTTTTTGAGAAAGTCTCGGACTTAGTCTCTAGTAAACTTGAATCAATCCCTAGTTATACAATGAGGAGATCCAAGACAATGATGCATAAACTTAGCAAAGTTTTAATGATTTCTGATTTAGGGTCATGGACTCTTATCAGATCTGGGTTCTTATAGAATTACCAAGTAGCAAACTTGCTATTGGACGATATCTATAAGTGAAGACTTTAGTACAAGGCTTGTTGTGAAATAGCAGACTCAGAAAGAATGGGATCTATTATGAGTTAGTTTTTCACCAGTAGCCGTGTTTAAGTCTGTACATATAAAGGCTTGATGTGAAATGGTGAACTCAGAAAGAATGGGATCTATGATGAGTTAATTATTTCACCGATTGCCTAATTTAAAGCTGATGCCATTCATATGAGTTATGAGTTAGGCAAAGTGGTTGTCAAGACATTTTCCTTAACCGGAAGTCTTGTAGGAATATCCACAGAGCAGCACCCAGAAATGTTCATTGGAAAAGAGATAAAAAGCATATTGTCAGTAGGCTGACAAAGTTCATTTAAAGGACTGTGGTGGGCCGATCATTTGGTTGATAAGTTCGAATCATGGATTTGATTATTCACCAAATGAGCATTGTGTGTGGCGCAATGGAAGCGTGGTGGTATTTTTGTACTATGCGTAGACAACATCTTGATCACTGGAGATTAGGGGATTCTTGATATCAGAGATCCTCTTCCCAGATGGTCCACAATAAGATTAGGGGAACAACTAGTCACGATCCAATTCAAGTACGAAAGAATAGTCAGTCTTTGTTACTACTGTGGCAGACTAGGCTATATTGACAAAAACTGCCCCAAACGCAGAACGGACATTGTGAACAAATGCGTGAATGAGGGGCAATACGGTGAGTGGCTTAAAGCTGCGGAAGGGGTGATTGTTTCAGGGTCACCATCAGCTAGCAAGAACAGTGAACCATCTCCCAGCAGGCAAAATGAACCATCTGAGTCCTTTGGGCAGAGAGAATCAGTTCAACCACATGATGTCTCTGAATCTAATGATAATGATAGGCAAGGCTTGCAAGGACAACTTGAGGGCAACAAGGAGATGAGCATCTGTGTGGTTGAATCTTCATCTTCATATGTGGAAGAAGAGGGACTACAGGTAAGCAAGGATCCTAGTGAACATCATAAAAAGCCAATAGATTCTGAAATAGAGTGGAATCTGGAGTTGATTCCAGAGGAGGAAGAAAATAACATGGTGATACAAATGTCTGATAATGAAGGTGGTGAGCTTAACCGAAAAACTCCTAATCCTCAGACAGGTAGACTATGGAAAAGGAACTCGTTGCTCAAAGAGAGACTGACCAGACAAGAACCCTTACCATTCAGTACAGGCATTATCATCGGAGGAAAAAGGAACAGAGAAGCTCAAATGTTACAACTAACTGAGAAGCCACATAACCAAGAGGAAGACAAGGAAAAAGATAAGAAAAAAAAAAGATGAAGCTATCAGATCAAGAGGTGGAGGATGCCAGCCCCAAATGGCACCAGAGTGACCAATGCTAGTTCTGGTGTGGAACTTTAGAGGTCTGAGTGGACCCTCTACAGTTCCCCAAATTCGAGAGGCTCTGATTACTCACCACCCCACCTTTTTATTCTTATCAGAAACAAAAAAAAAAAAAAAAATTACATTAAAAGCCTGTAACAAATTGTGTTTTGAATCCAGATTTTGCTTTGTGGAACCAGTAGGGAGTAAGGGAGGTCTATTATTATGCTGGGATTTGCAAGTGAATATTTTACAGGTGAAGCAATACTCTTTCAACATCCAAATCCAATACAAGAATCCAACAGAGGAGAAACCATGCTGGCTGATTTTTGTGTACTTAAGCACTGACCTGCAAGAGAGGATAGTGCAATGGCAGAACATTGTTAGTGACAAAGATGGATGGGGAGAAGACTGGTGCATAATTGGAGACTGGAATGATCTCCACCAACAAGGAAACAAGTCAGGAGGGAGGCCTAGGTCCCTGAGAAGTTTATTACCATTTCAGGACTTCATCACACAGATGGGCATGACTGAGATCAACATGATGGGATACAGATTTACCTGGTGCAACAACAGAGATAATGAAGGGATTGTGGAAGAAAAGCTGGACAATGCTTTTGGCTCCATAGGATGGCTGATGAGATACCCTCTCTCTCAAATCACTAACCTTTATAGAAGTGCATCTGATCATGGCATGCTGCTTCTGAAGGCTGAGGAGGGGAAAGTTAAGAGCAAGATAAGGTTCTGTTTTGACAAGAGATGGGTGACTAGCCAAGAAGCTTGGGAGGTTGTTAATAAAGCTTGGTGCCAACACAATATGGTACTCCATTTTTCAAATTAAAAGAACAAGTGAAGGTTACCAGGCTAGCCTTATCTGAGTGGAGCAGAGGATTTGGCCAAGATAGTAAGAGGAAGATTAAACATCTGACTTTGAAACTAGAGGAAATGAGAAGTCTGGGGGAAGGAAAGAATTGGGAAGAGTGGGAGTCTCTTAAAATGGAGTTAGACCAAGCTCATTGCTCTAAGGAATTATTCTGGCAACAAAAGTCAATGAACATATGGCTCAAAGAAGAAGATCAAAATACTAGATACTTCCATGCTGTCACTGCACAGAGGAGAAAGAGGAATGCTATAACTAGACTGATGGATGACAGAAATAGAATGTTGGAATCTAAGGAAGGAGCTGGAACAACACATCACAGATTTCTATTCCACTCTGTTCTCTTCTGAAGGATCTTTGCATATTCCTACTACAATTACTCCTGAAATGAATGCAGACCTTATTGCTGGAGTTGAAGAAGAAAAAATCAAGAGTACCCTGTTCCAAATGAATCCAATGAAAGCCCCTGGAGAAGAAGGAATGACAGCCCTCTTCTACCAACATTATTGGCCAGTTATCAAGGGAGATTTATGTGCTGCTATTTACAGATTTTTTACCTCTGGAATTTTCCTCAAATACTGGAATCATACACTTCTGACCCTCATTCCCAAATGTGAAAATCCCCACTCTAATAGGCCATCAGCCTTTGTGCAGTAGTTTACAAACTCATCTCTAAGATTCTGGCAGCAAGGCAAAAACTATGTTTAGACAACTGCATAAGTCCATCTCATGGGGCTTTTATTCCAGGGAGACAGCTTCTTGATAATGTGATCATGGCACAGGAATGTTACCATTACTTGAACATGCATAGAAATGGTAAACACTGCTTTATAGCCTTAAAGCTGGATATGATGAAAGCCTACGACAGAGTGGAGTGGGGATGTATTAGGGCCTTGATGACTAAAATGGGCTTTGAGGAGACAGTCATCAAATGGATAATGTTCTGTGTTTCATTTGTCTCTTTCTCTTTCATGTTAAATGGGGAGGCAGTGGGATTCATCAAGCCATCAAGGGGATTGAGGTAGGGTGATCCCATCTCACCATATCTTTTTCTAATTGTCTCTGAGGCTCTTTCTGTATTAATCTCTTCTACTTCTGAGAGTGGGGTGTTAAGAGGCATTAGACTATCCAGAGGTGGGCCATTATTAATCCATCTACTGTTTATAGATGACCTTTTGGTCTTCTGCAAGGCTGATGTGGGACAAGCTTTACTGTTATGGGACATTCTGAACAAATATGAGAACTTCTCGAGCCAGAGGGTTAACTTGGCTAAATCTACTGTGTTCTTCAGTAAGAACACTCAAATTTCTGAGAAGAACCACATCTGAACAGTGCTCAACGGCCTTACAGCTCATAGTTCCTCAAGATATCTGGGACTACCCTTTGGGATTGGCAGACCCAAAAGGGAATCTTTTGACTTTGTGATTGAAGCAGTTAAGCAAAGACTGAGTAGTTGGAAGAACAAATTCCTCTCTACTGCTGGGAAGGAAGTACTTGTAAAAGCTGTCATCAATGCCCTCCCTGTATTTGCCATGTCATGCTTCAGGTTGACAGCTGCTATTTGCCAGGAAATTGCTAGGTTGACAACTCAGTTTTGGTGGAATAAGGGAGGTGATAATGAAAAGAGCATTCACTGAAAAAGCTGGAATCTCATGCCTCTACCTAAGACTCATGGAGGATTGGGCTTCAAGATATTAGGCTTTTCAATGAGGCCATAATCTTGAAAAAACTGTGGAGAATAACTTCAAAACCAGAGCTGCTTGTCTCCAGGATTCTGAAATGCAAATACTTCCCCAACACCACCATATTTGAAGCTCAAAGGAAAGATCCCTCCTCCTAGATGTGGTGTAATTGGCTCCAAGTTCTCCCAGTCTTCAGAAGTAATTGCTGGAATGAGATTGAAAATGGGAAAAGCACCAAAATTGCAGAAGGAAGATGGGTACCTGCACTTCATGGCAGGCCTCCTATCATCCAAAACCAAGATGGGACCCCCCCAAGTTGGGTCGCTGAACTGATTGAAGATAATGGGACAAACTGAAATGAGATGGAAATAAGCTACTGGTTCTATGATCCTGATAAAGCAGCCATCATGGAGATTAAATCTATAGAGGCAGGTAAAGAAGATAGATTGAAGTGGACTCCTGGTAGCAAAGGAACTTTTTCTGTTGCTGATTCCTACAAAATATTGGTTGCTGGTAAAATCAACAAGTTAGATATAGCAGAAGGCAATAAAGCTATGATTGTTGACCCCAAGGTGAGAGATAGAAGCTGGTCTTTAAAGGTGAAAGTAAAAATCATACATTTTGTTTGGAGATGCTACAGTGCGATTTTACAAGTCAACATGAATCTTAGAAGAAGAGGGATGGAGGTAGATATTATTTGTCAGATGTGTGGGGAAGCACCTGAGACCATAGAGCATCTCTTCCTCAACTGCAACAAGGCACAATTAGTATGGAAGCTAGCTCATTTGTCCTGGGATGGAAAGAACATGGAAAACTCCAACTTCAAGGAGTGGTGGTGGCAGGTTTGTACTATTAGCAAAACTGAAACATCCGAAGCCAGAATTCAATTGTCAACTTACATCCTATGGTGGCTTTGGCGAGCTAGGAACCTATGGGTCTTCCAAAAGGAGAGATTACCTGAAACTTTCATCATCAACAGAGCAATGGTGGAATAGCAGGAATTCTGCATCGTGAAGAAGAAGATTTGGGACCCAGGAGACCACCATTGATAGTCTGTATCATTGTGCTAGCTCTGTTTCTGGCTTTATGCTCTAGTTGCTTATTTTTTGGTGTCCTCTTTTTTCTTTGTGTGCTAGGTTATTTTTCTGTTTGTAGTAGTAGGTTTATCTGCTGGCTTTGTTAGTTTTGGTTGCTTTGTTAGTTTGTTTTCTGGTTGTGGTAGCTGGTTGTCTTTGTTTAGTTTGATTTGGGTGGGGTTTGTCTAGGTTGTTTTGAGGTGCTATCAAGGGTCGGGTGTTTGCACCTGATACCTCGGGTGGTTTGTTTGTAGTCCATTGTTGCAGTGGGACTCCCAGTTGTTTTTCTACCCGTTTGGTAGGCTCGGAGGTGTAATCTTGTACTCTTTGTTTTGGTTATGAGAATATCCTATCGTTTGAAAAAAAAAATCAAATTGGAGGAGCAGCTACAATTTTGAGATTTGATTCTGTCAAATTCCTCTTATGAAAACCTAATTTCACATAATTGACATCATCGATTCAGACGAGCTCCGACCATTTGGAGTTGAAAGATTTCAGATGCAATGCTTAACTGGCCGCAATCCAAGGTGGAGGGAGCATTGTCGGGGGTCAGAGATGGAGGAACAATATGGGCGCGGGAATGGCGGCGATGACCTCGTCTCGGTACGACGGAGAAGATAAAAGTCGGGAACTCTCTAAGGATGGTGAGATCTTAGTCGGCGCGGCGGTCGTCAGCGACGGCCACGATGCAGGCGTTCAGTCCACGTGGGAGCCACCAGCAGCCGTGGTGGTGGAAGCACGGTGGAGAAGGTGAAAGCCGAATACTCTCTAAGATGGCGAGATCTTGGTCGGCACGGCGGTCGTCGGCAACGACCACGATGAAGGCATTCAGCCCACGGTGGAGTCACCAACGGCACTGGAGGCGGAAGGTGATTGACAACAGCGAGTGCGTGACGCATGTGTGCGTGTGTTCTGATGTGTGTAGAGGTGGTATTGGTTCGTTTACCGAACCGATAAGCGTGTACCGATACTGGACCGATAATGTCGGTAACCTCAAAATTCAAAACTAATAACGAACCAATTAAAGTCGGTTACCAAAAATTCGGTAACACAAAACTCGGTTCGGTTTCAGTTTTATACCGAAAAAACAGAACCGAATTTGAGAAAAAAAAAAAAGAAAAGAAAAATGCTAGTGTTTCTTTTCTCATCATTTTTATAATTTTTTAATATCTTACCAATTAAATACACACAAGACTCACAAAACCATTGAAGGATTAAAAAAGCTTAAATTTAAATGTAGAAGTTATTTAATATAATTAGATTATGGTTTTTTTTTGTGGTAAACACAACTAATAAAACAATATATTGCTAACATGCAAGAAATATAATTTGTGATACAACTTCAACTAACTTATCTAGTAAAGGTGATACAAGAATAGACTGCAGTAGCGGTAGCATCTTCTTTAGAAGGAGTGAGACTAGTTAACCGACAATGTTCCGATGAGAAGGCGAATGAAGCGATGAGTAGTGGTTTCTCGCCATTTTGAGAATAGGTAGGGTTGAGCCCTTATTTCATTTTTTGAACACTAAACAACTAATCCTTGTTTTAATATTTGAAAAAAAAAAAGAATCTTTGTTTTAATTTTTTTGTGAAAACAATTCTAAATACAAATTAATTTAAAAACTGTGAAAATTAAATAAAAATTTAGGAAACAAATAGTTTTATAATTCTTAACCAATTCTTCCAATCATATTGAATAATTTTTTCATTCAAAAAAAGTGTGTAAATTGGATAAAACTACGTGCAAATTTTATTTTAAAATAAAGCTGATATTTGGACGGGATGTACATTCAAAATTGTGTCCACAATTTTTGGTGACAAAAGTGGTTCATATTTGATATATAAAGTCACCTTATCTAATTATTTAGAAAAATTGTGTGCAACTTTTCAAATTTTAACTGCATCGATTTTTTTGGATTCTTATGTTTTTTCTTAACCATGTTTTACCGAGATTTTGGTAAGTTCATATCTTTTTTTTTTTTTTTTTTGTTTAAGTTCATATCTCTTTAGGAAAGAGACAGTTGCATAAATATTAACAAATTATTTTAATTTTTAGTTAGAATTATTTTCAATTCAATTTGTTTGGTAAAAATATCGATGCAATGATAGGAAAATTTGGTTGCATTTTTAGGAAAAATTGATGATTTTGTTATTTGGTTTACAAAAAATATTCGGATCAATTTGTTTGATAAAAAATTGGTTTATTGGTACGAACATCGATTTCATTTTCAGGATTAACTAATGATTCTTTTCAATATTTCTTAATTGGAGTAGGAAAAAAATAAGGAGTAGAAAAGAAATAAGGAGGAGGAGGAATGAAATAAGGGGGTATGATTTTTCAATCTTTTCTACCATATAATCTAGTGTCAACAAGTGACACAAAGGGGGCTCTTATGATTTTTCAATCTTTGTTTAGTTTTCTTTCAGTTTGAATAAATTACATATCATATTTACATATAATATATAAATAATATTTCTATTTTCTTTTTACACAATCCAACCTTTTTTCGTTTAGTCTCCAAAGGGTTTGCGGTGTATCCATCTCCATATCCTTCTCCATATCTTCCTTATTACTAGGCATTTCTTAAATCCTCTTTCCGGTTATGTTGAAATTTAGAATTCGATTTAAAATAAATAATGGGTGAAATCCCTAAAAATTTCTACTTTTTTTTCTACTATAATATTGTTTAATAAATAAGATCCATTAATTTTTTATTTTTTTTTTAAAAAAATTGTTAACTAATAACTAATAATCTGCAATTTTAGATAAAATTCGAATACGTATGTAATAATTTACGTACCAAAGAACCAAACTAATAATGTTTTACATAAAAAAGTGTTTAATAACATATAAATTTCATTTTCATGATATTTTAATGCCATGGGACAATTTAAATACAAAAATACCTTTTAAAAAAGTAAATAGGTAATAAATGCTCATGTGCATTGCACGGGTACCGTACTAGTTAAATATATAAAGAGGCAATGATATTTACTTGAAATGGTAACTATAAATCTATAAAAATATTTAGTTTCTCGCCTAAAAATTCAGATTTACTAAAATGGGTAATGTTTTTAGCCATAATTAAAAAAAATCCCACCTAAATCAATGTAATTAATGCACATAATCATTTTAGTCAAATATTGTGGCTATTACCTTTATTAGTTGTATGATTTAAATTTGGAATATAATATATTGACAAAACTTCTGGCTATTACCTTCATTAGTTGCATGGTTTCAATTTGGTATATAATATATTGAAATAAAATAAAAATATTTTTATTTAAAATTAAAAATCAAAAAAAATTATTCGTACCTTACGGTCAATAAACTAGGACGTAAACAAAAATAGTCAATTATTTATAGTTTCATAAATTACTCAATAACTTACGAGCTAATATTAACTCGGACGTAAACGAAATAGTCAATTATTTATAGTTTACTAAATTACTCAACTACATATTTTCTTATTTGAATAGTTTATACAAAAATAAATTTATATTAGTTAATGAAACGATATAATTTTTATATCTATACTTACTATTCACATATATTGTTAAATATATCATAAAATTTTACCAAAATAACTATTTTATGGAAACACATTATAGTCAAATCAAATTTTTGATCTAAATTTTGAAATGACACTTATTTTAAAACGAATATAATGTAATTTATTATCAGTTATGTGCATCGCACGGGTTGTGTATTAATTTTAAATTGAAACTTTTATGTAATTTTGCACAATTTAAACTTTATATAACATTTTCTATAAATTAATATAGGCAAAATTATTAATACACCACCTTTCATGTTTTTGCAATTTAATCACCACATTTGTAATTTAGCAATTTAATACACCACTTTGATTTTTTTTGCAATTCAAATCACAGTGCCCAATTTCGGGCTTTTTGTGTTGACATGGCATTTTACGGCTGACTTGGCGTTGAGATGGCATTTTCCTGCTGACATGGCGTTGAAGTGTGTTAATGACGTAGCGTTTTGCGCTGACATGGCATTTCATGTGTCAATTGGATATAAAAAAATTATTGTAGGTCATGGGACTCGAACCTTGGACATGCAAGTTAAATGATACCGCTTCCACCACCACACCAATCCAAGTTAACTAATAAATTGATAGTGTTTTATATATATAGACATTACGTATGAATAAATCAAATCATATTTAAAAGATAATGTAAATTATATTTAATTAAATTAATAAAATTTAAAAATTATATTTAATTAAATTAATAAAGTATAAAATTATAATAAAGTAAATTATATAAAATTAAACAAAAATAAAATAAATTAAAATAAATTAGGATAATTAAAATATATAACTTTCATAATTCATATTTTACGTTAGAGTAAAACATATTAATAATATTTGAATATAATATTTCATATTTCATTATAATCGTTTAAATTTTTATTGATTTTAAATTAATGTTTCATAATAAGCTATTATATTTATTATTTTATTTTATTTTATTTTACTTTACCTTTTTATAATTTATTATCTTATATTATATTAATTTTATTATATTTTAATTGGTGTACTTTAGTTTAGTTTTTTTTAGTTTATTTTACATTATTATTTTTCGTTTCCAAATTTATATAACTAATTTTTTTTAACAAATAATAAATATATAAATTTATTTAAATTTAATTTAATTTTAATCATTATACTATAATATCTTTTATCTTAGTTTATTTTAATTATTTTATTTTAATTTATTTTTTATAATTTAATTTATTATAACTTTATATATTATTAATTTGATTTAATATAATTTGCATTATAATTTAAATTTAATTTTATTCATACCTAGTGTTAATGTATGTATATATATCGTTATTAGATTTATCAACTACATCTCATGGGTGTGGTGGTGATATACCTACAATGCAACTTCAAGGTCAAGAGTTCAAACCTCATGGCCAGCCTAATTCCTTATTATTTCCAATTAACACGCGGGAGGCTATGACAACACAAAAATGCCATGTCATTGACACGTGGAACGCCACGTCAGTCGTAAAGTGCCATGTCAGCATAAAAATCTCGAAATTGGGCCATGTGATTCGAATTGAAAAAAAAAAGTCAAAGTGGTGTATTAAATTGCTAAATTATAAATGGTGATTAAATTGCAAAAACATAAAAAGTGGTGTATTAATATGCGAATTTTCCAATTAATATAGGTGAATTGTATTACATATTGATTTCATATTTTTAGTTTATAAATACAATTTAATAAGAATTTTAATTTATAAATATTAATGAATATCTCTTATCCATGCACTGCACGGGACTCATACTAGTTGAATGTATTAAAGCAATGAAGCAATATTGATTAGTATAAAAATAATTCTCAATATTAATAATTATTATGTATGATATATAATAATTCAATATATAATTTGTAACGCCCCGTTCGTTTATGAATTATTTGGGTTCTATTTTGATTTATTATTGTTGTTAATTGCCCATTATTATTATTATTGTTATTATTATTATTATTATTATTATTATTAGGTGTTTAATTGTCAAATTGCCTGAATATTATAATTTATTAAATGTGCTTAATTGTGTATTATCAATAGAACTAGTATGTAACCCGTGCGATGCACGAGCTGTATTTACTTTGGAGAATATTAAAAATTAAAATATATTAATAAATAAAAGAGTAATAATTCGTAGGAAAATTATCAAATCATAAAATGTCCCTCATGCAAAAAAATATATTATAAACTTTCTTGTACACAAAATTATTTGTTCAATAACTGAGCAACTCGTCGTCCCCACAAACTAATATTTTCAACAGTTTTCTATTATTTACACACGAAACAAACAACATAATTGTCCGTGACTAAAAATCGATTTCTTTAAGAACATGCCAACGTACAATAAATGTAGACCTTGACTCTTCTTGATCTATTACTTAACATGCCAATGTACAATAAATGTTGATCTTGACTCTTCTTAACCTATTACTTACACGCGTAACAACATACAATTGGTCGTGATCAAAAAAATATTTTTTTAAGAACATGCCAATGCACATGTCTTATCTATAACTTACACGTAAAAACAACAACATATAATCGGTCGTTGCTAAGAACCGATTTCTTTAATAATATGTCAACGCACATAAAGACTGACTCTGATCTTAAATGAAACCCTAAGATTAGAAGTAAATGGTGCTCTAGAACTTAAATGAAATTCTAAGGTGGATTTTTTTATAATATGATAATTTACTTAGGCAGTCAGACAATGAGCTGTTAGTTTAATATCGATTATACTTGATTAGCTATATAATATTCACTAATATTTCTATATTTTTTGTACAAAAAGACTGACCATGACTGTTAAATAGAACCCCCAAATCAGAAGGAACTGGTGTCGTTGGAACTTAAATGGAAGTTTAAGATGGATCTATTTATAATATGATAATTTATACAACAGTTAGACAAATGAATTGGTGTATATCTAAAAAAATATGTATGAATAATATAAAACATTAAATATTACATCACACTAATTTTATGAGAGAGATTATATATAGTAGATATAAAATATAAAACATTAGTGATTAGATATTACTTCAGGCTAATTTTTTAAGCCGATTTTTTTTTTAATTGAATGTGTGACAACTTGTTATATATTTTCAAACTGTACAATTTTTAATTGGACATCTTTCCTATTATATGTGTGACAACTTTTTAGGTAGTAAATATATATATATATATATATATATATATATATATATTGCAATAAATTTATATTTTGTGTATACAAAAAAACAAAAAATCGATTTACTATACAAAATTTTGAAAATTTTCCTTTTAAAAACAATTGACAAAAAGAATACCATTAAAGAGAATCAGTGTATATCTCAGAAAAAAAAAAAAAAAGATTTATATATATCTCATATGAATATTAATATAAATATATTTAGATATTAATATAAATTTATGTTTTATAAATGTTGGTTCTAATAAATATGATAAAATAAAAAGAATCCTCACAAATGAGAATTCCAAAATTGACGCCATGTAAATTTAAATACTACTATAAAATTGTGTTTTTTTTTT
>CACSLK010031421.1:19331354-19342116 GCA_902706635.1 Striga hermonthica | reverse complement strand
AGCCTTTCCATCGGCGGTCGTATTCTGATTGCTGATGCTTATGTTATCGAGATGAGGGATTTTGACCTCATACTCGGTATGGACTGGCTAACACGTTTTCACGCAGATATCCGATGTCATGACCGGGAGATTACTCTTTATCTTCCGGGAGATGATCAGATCATTTATTACGGCTCCAGGACTCGTACTCTGCCCCATGTTATTTCTATGGCGAAAGCCAAAAAGATTCTTCGACGGGGTGATTGCCAGGGTTACCTTGTGAGCCTCGTTGGAGATGAGCCAAAGGCACGATCACCTCATGACATTCCTATTGTTCGTGAGTTTGTGGACGTGTTCCCAGACCAGCTTCCTGGAGGTCCACCTAGCCGACAGGTGGAATTTTCTATTGATCTTATCCCTGGAGCCGGACCCTCTAAGGCGCCGTATCGAATGGCACCTAAAGAATTGCAGGAATTAAAGGCCCAAATTCAAGAGTTGCTGAATCTCGGTTTTATTCGACCGAGCGTTTCTCCTTGGGGAGCACCAGTTTTCTTTGTCAAGAAGAAGGACGGATCCATGCGTATGTGTATCGACTACCGGGATCTTAACCGGTTGACGATCAAGAATAAATATCCACTTCCTAGGATTGACGATTTATTTGATCAGTTGAGGGGTACCTGCGTGTTTTCCAAGATTGATTTGCGTTTAGGCTATCATCAGCTGAAAATCAAGGAGTCAGACATACCCAAGACAGCGTTTCGTACGAGATACAGTCACTTCGAGTTTGTGGTTATGCCGTTTGGCCTCAGTAATGCCCTGGCAGTATTCATGGACTTGATAAACCGTGTATTTCATCCTTTTCTCGACCAATTCGTTATTTTCTTCATCGACGATATTCTTATTTATTCCAAGAGCCAGAAGGAGCACGAGGAGCACCTGAGGGCCGTTCCTTAGACGTGAGAAGTTATATGCAAAGTTCTCCAAGTGAAAATTTTGGCTTCAACGAGTGGCCTTTCTTGGCCACATTATTACTCAAGCAGGTATTGAAGTTGATCCTTCCAAAATTGCTGCAGTTCAGAATTGGTCAGCACCAAAGAATCCGTTTGAGGTTCGTAGTTTCCTCGACCTTGCAGGTTATTATTGTAGATTTATTGAGGGGTTCTCGAAGATTGCCCTCCCTTTGTCTCAGCTGATGAGGAAGTCTGTAAAGTTTGAACGGATAGACCGTTGTGAGTCGATTTTTCAGGAGCTGAAAAGGAGGCTTACGACGGCGCTGGTGTTGACTATTCCAGATCCTTCTCGGAGCTTCACCATCTATAGTGATGCTTCGAGGCAGGGTTTGGGGTGTGTACTCATGCAAGATGGCCAGGTCGTTGCTTATGCTTCACGCCAACTCAAACCCCATGAACAGAACTACCCGACGCACGACTTGGAATTAGCTGCAGTTGTTCATGCCCTTAAGATTTGGCGAAATTACCTATACGGCGGTCGATGCGAGATTTTAACCGATCATAAGAGCTTACAGTATATCTTTACCCAGAAGGAGCTCAACATGAGACAACGCCATTGGTTAGAGCTCGTCAAAGACTATGATTGCACGATTCAATACCATCCGGGAAAGGCAAATGTTGTTGTTGATGCCCTAAGCCGCAAGGTGAAGGGTGACTTGACCTACGTCGTTACTCAGCAGAGTCAGTTGATTCAGGAGTTCGCCCGGATGCAAATTCAGGTGATTGATGCACTTCCTACAGCCAGTACGTGGAGTGTGAGTTCCATGCAGGTTTAGCCGACGCTGAGGGAGAGAATCCGGCAAGAGCAGGCTTTAGATGAGTTTATTCGTGCAATTGATGCCAAGGTTCGTACCGGAGGCGTCGAGGGTTTTCACCAAGGCACTGATGGGGCCTTGGAGTTTCGTGGCAGAATTGTGGTGCCGAAAGTCGAAGCATTGAGAAAGGAGATTTTATCTGAGGCTCATACCGCACCATATCTAGCCCATCCAGGAAGTACAAAGATGTATCATGACCTGAAAAGGTCGTTTTGGTGGCGAGGATTGAAGAAAGACGTAGCCGACTTTGTAAGGAGATGTTTAACCTGTCAGCAAGTCAAAGCCAAGCACAAGAGTCCCATAGGCCTCTTACGACCACTGCCAATTCCGAAGTGGAAGTGGGAGGAGGTTGCGATGGATTTTGTCACGGGGTTATCGAGGTCGTCTGAACATCACAACGCTATCTGGGTCGTGGTCGACAGATTGACTAAGGTTGCTCATTTCTTGCCAGTATCGATGAGTATGTCTTTGGACAGATTGGCTGAGATTTTTGTCCGTGGGATCGTTCGACTCCACGGAGTACCTGTTACTATCGTGTCAGACAGAGATCCCAGATTCACCAGTAGATTCTGGCAGAGTTTACACGAGGCGATGGGTACGAGCTAGCATTCAGTTCAGCCTACCATCCAGAGACTGACGGACAGACAGAGCGGACTATACAGACGTTGGAGGATATGTTGCGAGCTTTGGTTGTTGACAGGGGTGCTAAATAGGAGTCGTTATTACAGTACGTTGAGTTCGCGTACAACAACAGTTATCATTCTTCTATTCAGATGGCTCCTTATGAGGCACTATACGGTCGTAAATGTCGTTCCCCTCTTTATTGGGACGACGTCGGTGAACTCGAGTACTCGGCCCGAAATTGATCGAGGAGAAAGCAGAACAAGTCGAGTTGATCCGGCAGAGACTCAGAACAACTCAGAGTAGAATGAAATCAACCACCGATCATCATCGACGAGATATCTAGTTCGAGGTTGGCGAGCACGCTTTTCTCAAAGTTAGTCCATTTCGCGGAGTTGTTCGATTCGGGAAGAGAGGGAAGTTACACCCTCGGTTCATTGGCCCGTTCAAAGTACTCGAGCAAGTGGGCGATGTTGCGTATCGTTTAGCCTTGCCTCCCGAGTTATCCGGTGTTCATAATGTCTTTCATGTATCTATGTTACGCAAGTACGTGTGCGAACCCGATCATGTCATTCCTCATACTGATATTCAGATCCATCCAGATTTATCTTACGAGGAGCGACCGGTAGCTGTGTTGGACCGACAGGTTCGACAGCTCCGGAAGCGTGATGTTCCCCTCGTTCGTATTCAGTGGGATCGCCACGGAGCCACTTGGGAGCAGGAGGCTGACATTCACACTCGTTTTCCTGATTTTCAGTTCTGATGTATATGTCTTTTCATGTATATATCTTCAGTTTTGTATTTCCGAGGACAAAAATATTTTAAGGGGGGTAGATTGTAATAACCCAATTTCTTGTTAATGGAAATGATGTACTTTCTTTTATTGATCTCATTCATTTTCAGCGTTCAAGTGAATAAGTTCGACTTTAAGTCGAAAAGTTTATTCGGTTAATTATTAACCGAGTCAAATTCAATAATTAATTTTCGAACCGTTTATTTTATAAACGGACATTATTAATCGGGATTAATTATTAAATGTTAAGGATGTTCGGATTTAGTTTTGAAATCAAAGTCATGCTTAAGCCTCGGAATTGTGCGTCATAGTCCACACGCACGCACGTCGTGCAATGTCGTGCGTATATGCGCGCACAACCATGCGTAATGCACATTGCCGTATGTAGCGCGAGTAATGCACAAACATGAAGGCAGTTCCTTATGCTTCGGCAGTAGGAAGTCTTATGTATGTTATGTTGTGTACTAGGCCGAATATCAGCTACGCAGTTGGCCTAGTAGCTAGATATCAAAGTAATCTGGGTAGGGAACATTGGTCTGCGGTGAAGCATATACTCAAGTACTTGAGAATGACTAAGGAGTACATGTTAGTTTACCGTGCAGACAGCTTGTTACCTCTGGGTTACAGTGATTCTAATTTCCAGTCAGATAGGGACGAGAGCTCCACTCCGCTCACTTCGCTCGGTCGCTCCGCTTCCCTCGCTACGTTCGCTCCGTTACGCTCGCAGGCATCAGCGTGCCTCCTTCCTTTGTCAATATATGAGCCATATCAACAGCTTCCATAGTGGAGTCTGCCACGCATTTCTGCTTAGCACTCCTCCAAGAAATGGCTCCACCTCCCAAGGTAAACACATAACCTGAGGTTGACTTACTCTCGTCCCTATCTGACTGGAAATTAGAATCACTGTAACCCAGAGGTAACAAGCTGTCTGCACGGTAAACTAACATGTACTCCTTAGTCATTCTCAAGTACTTGAGTATATGCTTCACCGCAGACCAATGTTCCCTACCCAGATTACTTTGATATCTAGCTAGTAGGCCAACTGCGTAGCTGATATTCGGCCTAGTACACAACATAACATACATAAGACTTCCTATTGCCGAAGCATAAGGAACTGCCTTCATGTCCTCAATCTCTTGAGACGTCTTAAAAGACATCTCCTTAGAGAGAGGGATTCATTTTCTGAAAGGTAAGGTGCCTTTCTTGGAATCCTGCATACTGAACATAGCCAAGACAGTATCTATGTACGATGACTTGGATAAGCACAATATTCTCTTTTTACGGTCTCGAACGATCCTAATACCAAGAATGTGTCATGCTTCTCCTAAGTCCTTCATATCAAACTGCTTAGACAACCACACCTTTATGTCTGACAACTCCTTCGTACTGTTTCTAATAAGAATTATGTCATCAACGTATAGCACAAGAAGCACCACCACGCTCCCACTTATTTTCTTGTACACGCAGCTCTCATCTGGACATTGAGTGAATCCGTACGACTGGATCACCTCATCGAACAGAATATTCCCAGATCTCAAAGCTTGCTTCAGTCCATAAATGGACCGATTAAGCTTACACACTAGATGCTCACGACCTTTAGCAATAAATCTCTCTGGTTGCTGCATATAGATGTCTTCCTGAAGGTTCCCATTAAGGAAAGCTGGCTTGACATCCATCTATCAGACATCATAATCCATATGAGCGACTAAAGCCAAGAGAATCCGAATGGACTTAAGCATAGCTACTGGCGAAAAGGTCTCATCATAGTCTATACCCTCAATCTGGGTATAACATTTCGCAACAAGTCTAGATTTGAAGGTTTGCACCTCACCATCCGATCCTCTCTTTCTCTTGTAGATCCACTTACATCTAATGGGTCGTACCCCATCGGGTGATTCTACAAGATCACAGACCTGATTAGAGTCCATTGACCCCATTTCAGCATTCATTGCAACATTCCATGAATCTGCATCTTTATCTTGGAGTGCCTCGTTGTAGGTTCTTGGGTCCGATTCTAGGTTCCCTGGAACTGAGCCCTTTGACTCTCCAAGACCTATCCATCGATCGGGTAACTGAGAAACTCTCGCACTACGATGAGGTACTGTCTGCACTGGTACACTCTCAGTGTGACGTGTTGTAGTATTATGTAATGTATCTACTTGCGCACTCGGTGGGGAACTATCAACTTTACCCCTCAACACCTCTAAGACTAGTCTACTAGCGGGCTTGTGGTTCATAATATAGTCTTCTTCCAAGAATCTAGCGTTCGTACTAACGATCACCTTCTGATCCTCAGGACTATAAAATAACCCACTTTTCGTTCCCTTGGGATAGCTAACGAACACTCGTGCTTTCGAACATTTCTCCAACTTGCCAGCTTCCTGCACTAACACGTGTGCAGGGCTACCCCATATTCAAATCTGTGAGAAACTGGGCTTGCTCCCTTTCCACATCTCATAAGGAGTAGTCTCTATTTACTTTGAAGGAACCATGTTCAGAATATACACTGTCGTTTCCAACGCCATACCCCAGAACGAATCTGGTAACTTTGAATGACTAATCATCAATCTAACCATTTCCATAAGAGTCCTATTTCTTCGCTCTGCAACCCCGTTCTGCTGGGGCGTGCCGGGTGCAGTCAACTGGGATTCAATCCCAGCTTCTGATAAGTATGTTATGAACTCTCCAAAGAGGTATTTGCCACCTCGATCAGATCAAAGTGACTTATACTTTTATCATGAAGTTTCTCCACAACCGCCCGATACTCCTTGAATTTCTCAAAGCATTCAGACTTATGGTGCAACAGATAAATGTACCCAAATATCGACTAATCATCAATAAAAGAGACAAAGTACTCGAAACCTCCTCTAGTCTGGATCGACATAGAACCACATAAATCAGAATGAGTCAATCCTAGCACTTCTTGGCTCCTATACCCCTTTGCCGTAAACGGCCTCTTGGCCATCTTACCTTCCAGGCATGATTCGCAAGTTGGATAGTGCTCTTTCAATGGACCAAGAAGTCCATCGGCCACTAACTTTTGAATCCTCCTAAGGTTGGTGTGCCCAAGTCTAAGGTGCCAAAGATATCCTCTTATTAGATTTAGTCATGATATTATTTAATTAAGTTTGTTGCAGTGTGAGAGTTTGCTTTAAGGACATATAAATTGCCAACTAATGAACCAGAACATATGAAACCTTTTTCATAATGAATAATAAGCAAATCATCAAACGTAAATGAAAAACCATCCATAACAACTTTAGAAACTAAAGTAAGATTCTTTCTAAAACTAGGAACATAAAGGCAATGTCTCAAAACCAAACTACTACTATCAGAAGATAAAGCAACGTCCCTCACTGCAACAACTACGACTTTCGTATCATTGCCCATGTAGACAGTGATCTCTTCCTCCCTAAGCCAACTGGTTTCTGGAACCCCCGTGCAGACATGAATAGTGGCTCTAGTATCTACACACTAGGTTCTGGTAGATACAACTGTTAAACATGTTTCTACGACATTAACGAGATAGCTACCTTTCTTGAGGAGAGGGCAGTCGACCTTCCAGTGTCCTGACTTATTACACTTGTGGCATTTACTTTTAGGCTTCTTTGCTACTGCCTGAGGGGGCGGTCACGGTGCAACTGGGGTGTGCCTTCGCCTTTCCTGTAGACTTTTCTTTCTCTTCCTGCCCTTGTAAGGCCTGGAAGGTCCAGCCTGCTCGGCAACTAGCACATGAGGCGCCTGAGTAAATAAGGCCTCCGCCGACTGTAGCTCTGCAAGCAGTTATGGAAGAGCCATATGCATCTTGTGCATGTTGTAGTTCAACCAAAACTGATCAAAGCTCTTCGGCAGAGATCGGAGCATAATATCAACCTGGGTTTTTCCGTCAATAAAACCTCCCATAACCTCAAGCTCCTTGAGCAACGACATGATCTTGAGGGCATGCTCCCTTACGGGTGTGCCCTCGGCCATGTGCGTAGTCATCAGAGCACTCATAACCTCTTGCCTAACAGCCTAAACTGGTGTTCGAACAGATTCCTGAGATTGAGGACTATGTCTGCCGCAGTGTTCTTAGACTGATGCTTATGTTGAAGAACAGTTGACATAGATGCCAAAATATAACACTTTGCCATCTCATCAGCCTTCTGCCACCGGGCATACTTCTCTTTCTCCTGCTCAGGAGAATCAGCCTTGGGCTCTGCAGGGAAAGACTCAGTGATCGCAAACTTATAACCCTCAGCAATCAACATAATGTCTAAGTTCCTCTTCCAATCAGTATAATTAGGGCCAGTAAGTTGATTTTCTTTTAGAATAACAGATAACAGATTGAACAACATGATGAATATAGCATGCGAAACACGAAAATAATTTTACAAATTAAACACTTCTAAATTTAACTGCTAATATTGACATCCGAAAAACAATATTAACTTAAATCCACCGACATCTCAAAACACCGAGAGTTAATGCATGATACGAGGGTAACCCTACACAACTTAACATTCGCAAGAGAAGGGCTTTCAAAGGCCTATTAATTTTCATAAGTCGAAACTAAATTCATAACGAACTAAATTAATTGCCGGTCTCTATTTGGCCATGCAATAGAATTCAGGGACCCCGAGGGGAGTTATAAATATAATTGCATTCTAAGTGAATCCCATTTCTCGATCCGGAGTTCACACGAATTCGATTATATGTCATCCGAGGGGAAGCCCGTACTCTCTCGTAAGAATCCCTCTAATCATTTAATTTGAAATTTGTCCTGGTAATTACCTACAATTAATTTTAGTGATGTCACCCAAGAGGGAGCCCATACTGAGATTAATTAATTTATCGACAATTTGTCCTGGTAATTACCTACAATTAATTTTAGTGATGTCACCCAAGAGGGAGCCCATACTGAGATTAATTAATTTATCGACAAATTAGAAATGGAGGCCTTAGGAATTTTACAATTAACTTTAGTTTAAAATCTCTTCTCAAACTTAGTATAATTTAAATGAGGATATTTACTTATTTAAATATTTATGCAATTCTAAATTAATCATATTGCATAAATATTTAAATAAGTAAAAATCCTCATTTAAATTATACTAAGTTTGAGAAGGGATTTTAACAATTTTAAATTAATCCTATGTACAAAAAACAAACTTTATCCCTCTGCTCTCGCGATTGAAACCCTCATCTACGCTTGAGGTCCTCTTCATAATCCGGTCGATTGGCCTTTCTTGTCGTCGCATATGCACGACCAGGGGTCGTCTTGATCGGCCTCCTCCTCCCCCTGATGTTTCGCACCTCCGATTCACTGTGGATGGCGGCGATTATGGTTCCTGTTCTCGATAGCAGATGGGGCTTTCACTGGCAGCAACGCCTCTCCCAGTCGGTGATGGACCTGAGTCTGGTTTTCTCTCTTCTAACGCAGTCAAAGTCCCGTCTGGAGATGGTAAGTCCCTTTTTGGCTGTTCACGGTGGGGCTCCGTCTCTCTGATGGGGCCCCTATCCCTGGTCGTCGGCATGCTGTGGTGGGGTCGTATGGGGCGCGCGTCGTCGGGTGGGGAGGGACCCCGATGGCTGGGGCGGCTCAAGTTGCGGTGGTTGGGGTTGAAGGCTCGATCTTCGCTCACCCTCTCGGTTCCACTAAAAGAAATGTCAATTTTAACTAGACAATAATTTCTAGCTAGATTCGTTTACCTATAAAATAGCCAGACAAAATTTACCAGCAAGCACTTTACCTACAAAGGATCTAGGTAAATGTCTAGTTAAAATTGACATTTCTTGTAGTGTTCGACTAGTGGTGTTAGGCGGCCGGGGTTTGGTGCTATCCGTCTTGTCTAGTGGTGTTAGATTAGCTCGGGTGGCACCGATGTGGGGGTTGATTGCGACTCTCTCGGTCAAAGACAGGTCGATTCAGGGATGGGATTAGGGTTCAGTTTAACCTACTGTATAGGCCTTCTGCGGTTTCGGTAGCAGCTTCTGGACCTCGAATCCATGTTGTATCGATCGCTTCGCTGCTGGTTGGGCTAGGTCGTGCGACGAGGAAAAGCTCCATTTTTTAAATTTCTGTTTGTTTTGTTTCTTATAGGTGTATTGTCGTTGTTGTTGAGTTGTGCTAGTTGTGTGTTGCTGTTGTTGATATGTTTTAGGATTGGGCCATTGGCCCCGATTCGCTCGAGTGTGACCTTATTATCCTGTTGGGATCCCACACTCGAGCATTACCCTGTTGGGGTCGTTTTAGTATCGTGTTTTTACCCTGTTGGGGTCGTTTTTGTGTTGTGTTTGTGTGTTGTTAGTGTATTACCCTGTTAGGGTTAGGTGGTCTTATGACATGTCCTCCTAATTTTATTCAGCTGTTGGCTGGGTGTGTATTCAGCTGGTGGTTGTACTCTTGCATATTTGTGCCTTTCATATATCATTTCTATTGTTCCGAAAAAAAAATTAATCCTATGTAAATACAATAATTAATTAACATGCATAAATGAATATGCAATTCCAAATTAATCCCATGCAAATACAATAATTAATTAACATGCATAAATAAATAGATAATTAATGGTATAATGAATCTAAGTAAGTAATAAATCCATTATTATGGCCATTAAATATTGAGTTCCCATAAACAAGGAAAACTTGTATATTCTTTCCCTATTCAACTGGAACTCCCACTGCAGTAGAATCCTGGTTGATATTGTACTGCTTGTCCGCCAAGGAAACCTCTCCACCCGCCGCCGCTGGCCGCCGCCGCCGGTGGTCGGGAAAACGCCAGCCAAAATTTTTTATTTCTTTCGATTGCCGCGCGTGTCGCTCATGTTCCTCTAGGCTTCGGTCCGGTTGGATTTTCGAGGCTCATTGATCTCTTGTGATCTCCAGACAATTAATCCACGATCACAACACGAAAAATATTATTTACAAAATTACATAATCCGATCCTAGATCCAACGAATGGATGTACATATTTTTCTAAACAAATAGTTAAATCTATCCAGTCAACCCCGGGCGAATAATTATTACAAATATTCATCCATAAAATTCTTCGACATGTCCGAGGCTTTAAAAAACAAATTTAAAACCATACATCACACTCAACAACATTCATCAAACACATAGTCGCCATAATAGTGGATTAAACTAATTCCTGCAAAATCGAGTTATGTGAATATAATCCAATATATGGTTGCGTTTGAACACATCTTGTCAAATAAATTCGTAAAAATTTGAAGTTGTACACAACAAATTAAACCAAGTGCTCTGATACCACTTGTGGGATCTATGAGGATCTCGTTATGTACAAATCACGAATTTAATAGCAAACGTAAACATATGCGCAGCGGAACTAAAGGTTTGAAGTACAAAACTTACGGTTTAAAATTTTTGGCGATCTGGCTGATCATCCGGATGGCCGTACAATCACACGAACTGGATTGGATCACGAACAGAATGTCGGGCTCGTGTGCAATTGGGGTCGGGTCGTGTGGGGCTGGTCGCGATTCATCGGGCTCGAGTCGCGAGTCGCAGGGCTGCCGGATCATGCGTCGCGGATCGGCGGG
>CACSLK010031421.1:19293791-19303977 GCA_902706635.1 Striga hermonthica | reverse complement strand
TCGGCTTCCACCCACTTTGTAAAATAATCTACTGCCACAATAAAAAATTTTCGTTGCCATGTTCCTTGCGGCAGTGGACCGATCAAATCTACACACTGAGCAAAACAAATTGGTGCACTCATGGTAATCATCTCTTCGGCCGGTTGATGTAGCAAGGGGCCGTGCTTCTGACAGTTTAAACACCTTTTGACAATTTCTTTGGCGTCAAGCCTCATGGTTGGCCAGAAGTATCCCGTTCGAAGGGTCTTCGCAACCAACGACCCAACTTTACTGTGGTTACCATTTAAGCCTTCATGTATGTCTGTCAGAACACTCCGCCCTTCTTCTTTCCCCACACACCGAAGGTGGGGCCCAGCATACGATCTTATATAGGACGCCATTGTGTTCAAAGAACCTTCTCATAGTTCGAAAATTTAATTTCTTCAGCTCTGCGATTATTGGGGATCTCCAATCTTTAAACTCTTCAATCATGGCGACCTCCTCTCCTATCACACTCATAGGTTTAAGTTTGCTATTGAATTCGTGACAAGTACATAACGAGATCCTCATAGATCCCAACAGCATCGTCGCAGGATCAGCCGTTTCAACCTCGCCGACAAGCTGCCAAAAAAATATTATGATCTGCCTAGCCACTCTGGCTCTGCTGGCTCTGGTCACCTGTCCCTACAAGTATAAGAAAAAAAATTCAGAAATAAATAACATAATGTATTATGTACATGAAGTGTAATTGAAATGAAACAAACAGTAGAAAATTCCAAATGAAACATGAAACATTAAATTACCTGACTCTAACACCTCTAGTGTGTTGTAGAACTGGTGGATCATTTGGACAGTAATCGGTTCTGTAGAATTATGTGTCATACGAAACTGACAGGCACAAGAAATTCCGTGAGTGTATCTCAATGCACATCTGTATCGCCAGTAAGCATCATCACCTCAAGTTTTACATCCGCCTCAGCTCAATATTCAACACATTCAGACAGTGATGCGAGACCTGCAGTGACAAGTATGCAAACGGGAATCCTATATAGTGCACACCCTTCCTAAGTCTCGAAGACTCCATCGTAGACATGGTAACCTATCGTCCTTTTCCTTTTGAACCCAGTCGAAAGCGGGAAAGACAGCTTTCTCATGAGTATTGGGTTCGGACTGGCTGACATATATTTGATTCCACCGAGGTACGTTTGCAGAGTAGATCACATTACATAACATTAGACACATTGAAAATTATAATTAATGCAGTAAATATATGCAACTTAAATAATGTACCTAATTTCAGTATGTTGAGAACCAATCTCCTTATTAATCTTCTCTCACACTGTATTGAGTGCACCAATCGATGTGTTAACCAGGTCTTCAACACAGCGTTGGCACTCTATACCATACACGAAGTTGTGTTTTGAAAATACAGTACATAATTCGTCCACGCTTTCACAAACTCCTCCTGTGGACAAACCATGTGTGCTCCACATATTGTAACACATGTTGAACCTTCGCGTACTTTGCATACAGCTCAGCTACGGCTTTGTTGTATTCATCCACCGTACTCACTTCGACAATCACTTTCCACCTACTGTGCCTGAACTTATGAGCAAAGAACTTATTTTTTGCAAACATTCGAAAGACTCTGTCTTCCACATCCTTGTTGATGTGCCACGTGCGAAGTAAGTGGGCAGCTTCAGGAAAATTTGTCTAAATAGGGGTAATCAAGACAAACTCTATGTTTGTGATAGGCAAAATTTCATTTTTGGTCCACTATATTGGCCATTTTCCAAAACTGATCCACTAATTTGGCAGACATCAAACCTGATACAATAAGTTGTAAAATTCATCATTTTTGGTCCATAAGCATACGTGGCGTTTTATCGAGCGAATACGTGGACAAGTTTGATGTCCGCCACGTAGGCTCCCGAGTGATTAATGGACCAAAAGTGATGAATTTTACAACTTATTGTATCAAGTTTGATGTCCGCCAAATTAGTGGACCATTTTTGGAAAATGTCCAATATAATAGACCAAAAATGAAATTTGGCCGTTTGTGATAATGGCAGTAGGATGTACCTGACACCCTATCAGAAGTCTCAACTTCTGTAGAACCCAATTATAATTGTTCTCGCTCTCGAGCTTCATAAATGCATATGCAATTAAGAAATTCTTGTCGCACGGCGTCATCCCTATCATTTGTACCAACGACAACCGGTACCTGTACAAATGAGAGCAACAAGGGAAAACATAAAATCATAGAACACAATCAAATATATTTATTAAGATTCATCCTAATTTGTTATTTATAAAATAACGTACATGTTTGTTTTGTACGTTGAATCTATACCTACGTACCAGTAATATATCCGGAATCGACTGACTGATTGAGAATGTGCCATGAAAAGACGTGTCAACGCCTGTGTGTCTCAATTAACATGTGTATAAACTATATAATTGTTTTCCCTAGCCAAATGCAGAAGTTGAGTAGTCACGTCTCTACCCTCGAAACTATCTCTCTGCAATTTCTCTCTATAGTTATACACATGTCGGCGAGTGGTGTTGTCTACCAGGGATTTTTCCTGGATCGTAGCTAAAATTTGTGTCGGGTTTTCCTGACCAGCAGTCATATCACGAACAATCTTCTTAGATGAAGAGCTAAGTCCGCTCACCTGCCAATGACCCTCAGAATACACAACAAGGACATAATTATGCTTTCCCTTCTTAACATTAGAACTTGCACATACGCTCCATTATACTTTTGTTTTTGCGTCTAGTTTGACTTTTATCTCAAAACGACACTTACACACTTTAGTTTTTGTACGTCGAGAAACAACCTGATCTACATCTCGTATTTTGCCTTTGTAACGTTCCCCTCGCTTACACTTCAAAACCTTCACCTTTCCTCCTTTTGTATGTTTTGAATTTACCAATTCGAAACCATACATAAGTGCAATATCTTTTGCCCACTCAATAGCTTTGGAATCACTAAGAAATTATATATCCGTAACGAAACAAACACAGTAATCAATATCGTCTCCTCCAAAATCTTCCAATGACATCTGCAATATAGTACGGTTTTCATAATTTTACAAAATAATAAATTATAATCTATAACGTAATATTTTTAACTTCTAAAATGATATTAATAAATTTTAATTATAAGATAATCAATTCTAACCTATAACATAATGATTTCTAACTTCTAACATGACAATATATAATTTCTAAACTATAAGATAATAAATTCTAATATATAGCATAATAATTTATAACTTAGCTCTAACATAATAATTTCTAACTTCTAACATGATATTAATAAATTATAATTATAAGATAATCAATTCTAACATATAACATAATATTTTTTTAACTTCTAACATGATAATACCTAACTTTTAATTTATAACATAATTAATTATAATATAACATATAAAAATCAAATAATTTGATTTCTAAAAATTTTCACAAAAAAAGTAATAAAAAACTAATAAAAACAATTAAAACAATAAAAATAAGCTTGTCCAGCCGGTGATTGCGGACTGCACTGGGGCCATTCGACCGGCCTTTTAGGACGCGCATGGTCGCATCCGGCCTCCAAAGGCTGGCGTGCATGGGCATGTCCGAAAAGACCGGCTGGACAACACCATGCATGTTCGCAGTCACTAGTCGGCCAACACCACGTCTGCCTGCAATTTTCGGTCGGACGGTTGGAAAACGTACCTCGCTCGAAGACATTTTTTGCCGAAAATCGCCTGGTCCAGATGATTTTACAATTTTCAGAAATTTCAGGAAAAAATGAGAGGGGAAAAGTGGTCCAAGGGAGGGCGGTGAATAGCGATTCAGAACCAACCCGTTAAATACATTCGTTCACCACAATATGAATATAATAATTTTCTCTAAGGGGAGCGTAAATTCTCTTTGAGGGGAGCAAAAATTCTCTTTGTGGGGAGCAATATTTCGTTCATTTTGGAGGGACTAATTCCATCGAGGGTTGGTTACCGCGAAATTAGCTGTTTCTGGACTCCGTCTATTCTTCTTACATTTTCTAGGGTTGGTAACTCTAATCGCAGAAAATCATGGAACCCGACAACACCAGAACTGCGGTGACGGCTTCCCCGGCTCCGACCACTGATGATCTTGGAAGCCTACTCCAAAATATAGCTCTTTCTGAATCGGAAGGTAATATAATTGCTCTTCGTGACGAGGACATCAAAATTAGGCGCCATCGAATGTAAAAGAAGCTTATTCGGGAAAGTTATTGGCGATAGGCGGGCTAGTCTAATTGGAGTTTGTCGCACGATGGTGCAATATGGCAAATTCAAAATCAGTTGGAGGTTAAAGAACTAAAGACTAATTTCTTCCAATTCATATTTGGCAGTATGGAAGATAAACTTAAAGTGCTCAAAGGAACTCACTGGTTCTTCGAAAATCAGTACCTAATCTTGGCGGAATGGGAGGAAGGAATGAATGAAAATCACCAGCGATTCTCCGAACTTCAGCTCTGGGTACAGGTGAGTAATATTTCTATTAACTGGCTATGTACAGAGGTTGGATTAAAAGCTGGGACATTATTCTTGTAAGTAAAAAATGTGACGGTGGTGAAAGCAGGGGGCAGCAGGGGAAGTTTCTTGAGATTACTTGCAATTATTGATGTCACTAAGCCACTGCCTCGGGTAGCTCATCTTAAGCTACACAATACTCAGGTTATGGCTATTTTCCAGAATGAGAATCTTGTAAATGTTTTTTTTTTACTGTGGCATCATTGGGCACCTTGAGAGAGGGTGCAGAAAAAAGATGAGGATATTGTTCATAAGTCACTCAAGGAAGGGCAATATGGCGAATGGTAGTGAGCAGTAGATGGCCCTTATAGATATAAATCTACTTCAGCTTCAAATCCGGATAGTGCATCACCTAGGGATAATACCCAAAATCAGGATACCCCCCATGCTCATGATGAAGTAGGCACTGGTTTCAAATATGCAGGTAGTGGAGTGCAGCCTGATATTGGTAAGGAACTTAGTGTTGCAGAGCGAAACTTCTCAGCCTATCAAAGGCAAGGAAGTATGTATTATCCTATCTGTTTTAGCCCAGGAGGTGGAGCAAGAGGAGAATGGAGGATTAGTTTTAGCTATGGAAACTGAAACAATGGCTCACATTCCAGACCTTTCTAATCAATCAGAAGGAGGGAGCAAAGGGAAAGTACCTGCAAAAAAACGAAGAGGATGGACAAGAAAGTCTTCTTCTATTGAAGGTCAAACCAGTAGGGCATTGAGGAGCACCACAACATTGACAGAAGCTCAACCAAAGAGGAAGAAGAGGGCTCTCTTCATTGAGAAAGTAGATGATCCCAACATCTCAGTCTATGCAGGGGGTAAGAAAATGAAAATTGACTCTTTAAAGGTGGGGGTAGCCAGCCTTGAATGGCCCCACATTGATCAATGAAGCTCATGATGTGGAATTGTCGAGGGTTGGGTGGACCCTCCACAATTTCACAGATTAAGGAGTCCACTAGACTCCACCACCCAGATTTTGTTTTTCTCTCAGAAACTAAAAAACCAAATAATTTTATTAAGTCAGTCACTAGGAAAATTGGTTTCAAAGATTGTTGGTTTGTAGTGGAACCTCAGGGTCTTAGGGGTGGATTGTTGGTCCTATGGCAGAAAGAAGTGGGGATTGAACAAATTCTGAGCAATCAATTTTGCATACAAATTCAAGTAGCATGTAAAAGAGAAGTAGAGGATATGTGGGTGACTTTTTTGTATGCCAGTACTGACAAACGAGAGAGATTATTGCAATGGAAGTTCTTGGAGGATGCCAGTCAAACTTGGGGCAGTAAATGGATATTGGGAGGGGACTGGAACGATATTTGTGATGCTAGTGAAAATAGGGGAGGTAGAATCAAAGCTGCCAGAGAATTCATTGAATTTAATGAGTTCATATCTCGTATGGGAATGCATGAGCTGCAGCTAACTGGCCATAATTTTACTTGGGGTAATAACAGGGATGCAGAAGGCTTCATTGAAGAGAGAATTGATAAAATATTTGTATCATTTGACTGGCTAGTGGATCATCAGCATGTTGTTGTAGAGAATGTTTATAAAAGTGCCTCTGACCATAGGTTGTTGCTCTTGAATGACTCTCCTATCCACCAAAGCAAGAAAAGTAAACGCTTTTTCTTTGACAATAGATGGCTTAAAAGACAGGGACTCCTAGATGTTGTGAAACAAGGATGGTCCAGTGTGCAATCTGGTACTCCCATGTTCCAGGTTTCAGAGAAAATTAAGGCTACAAGAGTAGCCCTGCTGAAATGGAGCTCAACATTCAGGAGGGAGCAAATTGTGGAGAAGACATTAATCTCAGTAACATTAGAGCACATGAGTACTCTTGGCATCAATAGAGACTGTGGAGAATGGGACAGACTGGAGATTAGCTAAACAGAATTACAAAGGAAGAAGAAGTGTTCTAGGCTCAGAAGGCTAGATCACAATGGCTCAAAGTTGGGGATACCAATACCAAATACTTCTATGCTATTACTATGCAAAGGAGGAAGTTGAATACTATCTCAAGCTTAGTTGATGAGGCTAACAAGACTTGGTCTTCTGTGGAGGAGATTGAAATCATATCTGCCATTTTTATGAGCAATTGTTTACATCAGAAGGATCTGTTAGTGATGCAGCACTCCCCCAACCTCATCCCAAAGTCAATTACTTCAGACATGAATGATTCTCTCATTGCCTCCATTTCAGTTGATGAGACCAGATCTGCTTTGTTCAGTCTTGAACCTGAGAAAGCTCCAGGCCAAGATGGAATGAGTCCAGTCTTCTTTCAAAAGTTTTGGGATGTTATTTCTGATGATTTTTGTAAGGCAGTACTTAGCTTTTTTGAATCTGGGAAGCTTCTTAAGAGCTGGAATCACACTGTGATCTATTTAATTCCTAAATGCCCAAATCAAGAGAATCTAAAGCAGTACAGACTTATTAGCTTATGTGGGGTGGCTTACAGAGTGATTGCCAATATCATATCCCTCAGAATTAAGCCTTGTTTATCCTCTTGTATCAGTGAGAATCAATCATCATTCATCCCAGGCAGACAACTATTGGACGACATTGTTATTGCTCATGAAAGTGTTCATTTTCTTAATAGGAATGTTTCAGGGAAGAAATGCTATATGCTGCTTAAGCTTGACATGGAGAAAGCCTTCGACCGCATTGAATGGGAATGTGTCAAGAAAGTGATGTTGCAGATGGGGTTCCATGTAGTTTTTGTAAATTGGATCTAGGCTTGCATATCTTCTTCCACCTTTTCTTTCAATATAAATGGTGAGCTTAAAGGTTAGATCTCAGCTTTTCGAGGCATCAGACAAGGTGATCCCTTATCACCATACATTTTCATTGTTATATCTGAGGTATTGTCAAGACTGCTTAAAGATGAAGAAAGGAAAGGTGCCTTCAGAGGTTTGAAAATTGCCAAACTTAGCTCTGATGTTTCTCATTTAATGTTTGCTGATGAGACATTGATTATGTGTTAAGCCTCTGAAATCACACCAGGGTTCTTAAGTCTCTGTTGCTCAAGTACCAACTTTTCACAGGCTAGAAAGTTAACCCTGGCAAATCTTAGTAGAAACTGTCAGCCTGCTTTGAGGACTATTATTTGCAATCTGCTAGGGGAAATTCAATCTCATAGGTCTACAAGGTATCTTGGATTACCCCTAGGGATTGGGAAATCCAAGAAGGAGTCTTTTGATTTTATTCTACAGGCTGTGAGAGGGAAAGTGGTAACTGGAAAAATCAATTCCTCTCTGATGCAGGTAAGGAGGTTCTAATGAAAGTTGTGCTAGGTGCCCTTCATGTTTTTTCCATGTCATGCTTTTGCCTTCTAAAGGTGTGTGTCAGGAAATTGCTAGAATGTCTACATATTTTTGGTGGAATAAGGGGGATATGCACTCTGGTCTTCATTGAAAAAAGTGGGCAAACTTAACTCTGCCAAAATCTATTGGTGGGCTGGGAATTAGAGATGTGCTCTTGTTTAATGAATATCTTATCCTCAAGCAACTATGGAGATTAGTCACCCACCCAAATTTGTTGGTCACTAGAGTTCTAAAAGGAAAATACTCTCAAGACTGCTCTATCCTGCAAGCTAAAAGGCCTTACAACATGTCTTGGTTGTGGAGCAACGGGATGGGTGTCAAGGACAAATTCAAGCAGCATTTTAGAGTGGTGGTCAGATAAGGTAGAAATGATAATATTTGGAATGACCCATGGCTGCATGGAAAAGAGGATGGCTTACCTACCAGAACCTAAGTGGGAATGAGCATAGTGATTTGGGTTTCTGAGCTCCTACAAGAAGATGGGAAAAGCTGGAATAGGGAATTACTGGAGGTTTGTTTTCAGCAACAAGATGTTAATGAGATTCTGAAGATCTGTTCTTTAGATCCCCTATTGCCTGATAAATAGATCTGGATGTTGGACCCCTAAAGGTAAATTTTCTGTTGCTAGCTCTTATTCCCATCTAATTCTGAACAAACTCTTGGATTTGGATGTTGCTGACGGTAGTGATTATGCTTTGAAAGATAAGGCTCTGAGAAATAGAAACTGGAAACTGAGAGTAAAACACAAGCTTAAACACTTCATTTGGAAGTGTTGTAACAACACTCTCCCAGTCTGTTTGAATTTGAAGAAGAGAGGGCTTGAGGTGGATCCTAGATGCTAGGTCTGTGGTGAGGACTTGGAGTCAATTGAACCTATTCTGCTATACTGTGAGAGAGCACAAAGGATTTGAAAATTAGCCCCAGTTCAATGGACCACTGCTACTTCACACACTTTCAGACACTGGTGGGGTAATGTTTGCTCTGTGGACAAAAAGGATATCTCTGAAGCTAGAATTGAGCTGACTACATACATTTTATGGTGGTTGTGAAAGGCTCGTAACCTATAGAAATTCCAGTCCTTGTGGCTACCAGATTCTGTTATTCTCAAGGCAGCTCAAAATGATTGGATGGAGTTTAAAGCTTGCAGGCAGGGGTCTGAGTAGCAGGGTTGAAGCTGATTGTCACTAGGTCCATTTATGGTTCAGTAGTGACTATCTTAGTTCCCGTTCTTTGTTATTTTCAACCCTGATTGTCACTAGGTCCATTTATGGTTCAGTAGTGACTATCTTAGTTCCTGTTCTTTGTTATTTCTTTGTCCTGCTGTTTGTTTTCCAGTCACTTTGTATTAGTTTAGCCTCCAGTTTATATCTGTACATTTTTATGTTGAATGAATGCCTATAGTTTTGAAAAAAAATAAAAAAAATAAAAAAAAAAAATCAACCCGTAGACAAGTAAAAAATAAATAAATAAATAAATAAATAAAAGGACAACGAGTCCCCGGATTAGAGTTTATCATTCTGTCCAACGATATATCTGGCGTGAAATACATATTCTTCCCAAGCCCAACAAATCACATAATTTCATTTCAAACCGAGCAACTCATAAATTGGGACAAATTACACAAAATTTCATTTTAAACCATTGCATTGCAGATCATATTAATACAATAATTACAAACAACTTATATATTTAACACATAACAATGCTTCCTCGAGCATTGGCGTAGTTTGTTGGCTAACCAATAACCATACTCTTGCTATGGTCCATTTGAATATTACTATTCCCTTCACTAGACAAGCACGAGCCAGAGATGATATTAAGGCATTCATGGTGAAGTGCAATGAGAAAAAGATCAACATTCACTGCTCTTACAAGATCACATAACAATAATACATCTATCAGTTAAACTAGAAGATATAATTTGGATCTCAATGCAAATAGAACATCTTTACATTAAACCATACAGAGACCTCCACGGCTTCATCAAAGAGCCGATGATCAGATTTCTTCTCAACCTAGCAGAGTAGGCCTATGCTTGTTAACTTGATATGCACACATAATAATTCCATACAAATTCTAACAGACACATGAACTTCACAACATCTTATGTAAGGGTGCAGCTTCATATCATCCCACGGTGGTGTTGACATTGAAAAGAGCAGATGGTATCTGAAGAGAGAGAGAGAGAGAGAGAGAGAGAGAGAGAGAGAGAGAGAGTTACATTGTTACTCGAAGTGGTATTTACATTACACACAGATGACAGAACACCAGAACATAATGAAAGATTTATATGGGAGATAGTGAACAATTTTATTTTATTTAATTTTATTTTTA
>CACSLK010031421.1:19234450-19250780 GCA_902706635.1 Striga hermonthica | reverse complement strand
TGACCGGTGTGAAGAATGAGATTTCAAGGATTCTAACCGGTCTAAGGTATTATTTCATACCAAAATCATCCAAACATTTGGTCAAACACATAGGCGTGTTCAAATTAAAATCATTGGCATTTTGTTCGGTTGAAATTTAAATCATCTATCATAGTACTGTGATGTGTATAATATATATATATATATATATTTTAACAAATAATATGTGCTTTATAAAAATAATAATAATAAGTTCACAAGATTTTAAACGTGAAATCTGGTTTTTAATCACAATAGAAAAATCATTATAAGTTGTATTGAAAAAGTGTTATGATATAAAATAATTAAATAAAATACTTGATTGAAATAGAATACATTAATTACTTTTGACTTTTTTTTTACTACTAATTCTAGTAAATAGGATAACTTTTAATATAAGTATAGATTAGAAGGATAAATTAAAGGCCTAATTGCTAATAAAACCATGACCTTTTCAAAAATTGCAATTATATGCACCACTTTTAAACTTGACAAAAATATACACTACTTTCATTAATGTTTGCAATTTCATCCTCTGGGCCCAATTTCGGGCTTTCATTGCTGACGTGTTTGCTGGTATGGCACTGAGGTGGCGATAAAAAATAAAACACTGCTGGGATTGAGATTCGAACCTGTGTCTTCATGGGTTTATATGAGCACTATAACCACTAGACCAATACAAGTAGTATGGAGAATTTGATAGCATTAAATATATATATACACATATCGTATGGACAATCAAATTAAATATAAAAAATAATGTAAATTATATTACATTATATTAATAAGATATAAAATTATAATAATTAAAACATAATAAAATAAATTATATATATGAAATATAAAAATAAATTAAAATAAAGTCAGATAAAATTATAGTAGAATACATAAAATTAAATTAAATTTTAATATATTTATATATTTCTTATTTATTAAAATAAAACTAGTTAAATAAATTTGGAAATGAAAGATAATAATGATAAAATATATTAAAAAGTAAACTAGATTAAAGTATACAAGTTAAAATAAAATAAAATTAATATTTCTTGTTGGAGTCCATGGGATTTCATTGATGCAAAGAAAAATGAAAGTCAAGCACTTTCTCTTGCTAGTAAATAGACAACGAGAGTCTAGCTGCGTGTAGCGCTACGTGGCGATAAAAGTCAAAGCGCCAAGACATAAGATAATAAAGTATAAAAACAGTAAAGTAAAATAAAATAAATAAAATAATAAATCAAATAACTTATTATGAAATAATTAATTAAAATATTTATTATAATACTCTAAACTAATTTATTAAATAAAAGGTACCATAAAATCTATTACCGGCTTCCGGTAGGTTCTTCTCCTTTTGGGAGTACGTCTATTACCGGCTTCCGGTCCCTAATCGTTGTCATTTACCTGTAAATCACCTCTCAATAAGTGATATTTCTATATTCTCTTCCCCTTTCTCCACTGTAAATCTCAAAACCCCTTTACTGTGACTCCATTTCCTTTTTCTTCTCTGCACCCCTAACCTGCGAACCCTAATATGCAAGAAGATCTCACTCATCGATTCCAAAATTTTTCCCTCTCTCAGAAAGAGGAAAACATCACTTCTCTCGACACCTCTGACATCAGACTTAGCGCCGATGAATGCAACAAAAGCCTATTCGGGAAAATTGTCGGCGACATAAAAGCCCACCTTTTTGGCCTTAAGCGCACCATGTCGCTAGTATGGCAACTCAAACACCCTCTTACAGTGCGGGAGCTAGAACCGAATTTTTTCCAATTCATCTTCGAATCTGAAGCAGAGAAGAGCAATGTAGCCACTGGAAAAAATTGGTCTTTTGAAAACCAGTATATCATCCTCAAAGAGTGGCAAGAAGACTTGTCAGCAAATCATGAATGCTTCCAGGAAATTGACATTTGGGTCCAAGTCGCCAATGTTCCTCTCAACTGGCTTTGTACTGAGGTCGGTTTAAAAATTGGTAAATCCTTCAAGAATGTGAAAAATGTCACCATATGCACAGGTTCGGGTAATTGTGGAAGATACCTCCGACTTCTAGTCACCATTGATCTAAACGAGCCACAGTTACGATGTACCTGTCTCAAATTGGGTGAAAAAGTACGGAGGATTGAATTTAAATACGAAAAGCTAATCAACTTATGCTACTACTGTGGTCGAATTGGCCACCTTGATCGGGGTTGTAGCAACAGAATTGATGACATAGCCAAGGGTACCCTTGTAGAAGGACAATTTGGAGAATGGCTCAAAGCCGCTGAAGGAGGTTCTTCTCCCCGCTCTAGCAAAACTATCGAGCCAGCATCTTCACCAAAGGAAACCAACACTCTCCAAGCCAAGCCTACTACTGCAAATCCTCAAGAGGCAAATAATAGTGTTTCTTCTGAGCCATCCTAAAAAATAGCAGAATCATCAAACATGGCTTTGGATACTAACTCTCTTATACCACAAAAAGCAGAACCACTTGGTAAGGCCTTAACTCCAACCAGTACACCCTCTAACAACATGCTCCTCCTGGATTTCAACAACAGCTTCACATCTCCATAACATGGACAGATCATGGACTTTTCTATAGCTGCCCCACAACAGCCCCCAACCAATGATCCCAGCACCCCATGCAAAAGTACCACCACAAAGGGACAACTCAAGAAATGGACCCGCAAGCAGGCCAAATCTACAGATACCTGCCCTCCAATGCCCTCTCTTGATCACTCTGCTCTGCCAGAAAAGGAAAAGAGAGGAAGACAGATAGAAGCTGACAGTCCTAATCAACAAGAACCTGATCTCAAAGGCACTCACAGCAAAAAACAAAAATTGACTGATAAACAGGTGGAGGAAGCCAGCCTTAAGTGGCCCCGAGGTGATCAATGACAGCTATGGTGAGGAACTGTAGAGGTCTGGGTGGGCCCTCTACAGTTCCCCAGATCAAGGAAGCTTGGAGATTCCACCACCCAAATTTTGCTTTCATTTGTGAAACTAGAAAATCTAAAAAATTTGTAGCTACAGTCTGTAAAAACCTAGGAGTGGATGACAGATGGGTTGTCTCTGATCCTGTTAATAGAAGAGGAGGCTTATTAGTATTTTGGAACAATGAAGTTAACATCCATCAAATTCACTGCTTGCCTTTTTGCATAGAAGTAGAGTTCAGTACTAATAATAACCCCCATAAATCTTGGTTTGTGTTTGTTTACCTGAGCCCTTGCAGGCAAACCAGAGCTAACCAATGGCAATACCTCATTCAAGCAAAAGCAAAATGGGGCAACAGCTGGGTTCTTGGAGGTGATTTGAATGACATTCTCTGCCAAGGTGAAAAGAATGGAGGAAAGCTTAGGACTGAAGCTAGCTTTTGGGGCTTCAGAACCTTCCTAGCTGACTTGGGAGGACAAGAAGTATACATGGAGGGATACCCATTTACATGGGGCAACAATAGAGTGGCAGAAGGATACATAGAGGAGAAACTTGACAGAATGATAGCCTCTCTTCATTGGCTTGCCACTTATCCTGATGCTAGAGTCCTCAACATATTCAGAAGTGCCTCTGATCATAATCTGCTACTTCTCTGTACTGGCACAAAACAAGAGCACAGGAGGAAAACTTTTTGCTTCGACAAAAGATGGCTCAAGAAACCAAGAATCAAAGAAGAGATTCAAAAAGCTTGGAACCAGCCTTCTAAGGGATCAGCCATGTACTCCCTCACTGAAAAGATCAAAGCAACTCGAGTGGCTCTTTTGAAGTGGAGTAGAACCTTCAAAACAGACTTTGCAAGAACCATAGAAAAGCTGACTGCAGAAATGACTGGTCTTAGAGAACAGGGAGGGAACAGAAACTGGAAAAAGTGGCACCAACTAAAGCAGCAACTGGATGAAGCTTACAAATCTGAAGAAGTCTTCTGGAGGCAAAAATCAAGAGCCCTCTGGCTCAAAGAGGGTGACAAGAACACCAGATTCTTCCACGCATATACACTCCAAAGAAGAAAATGCAATTCTATTACCAGGCTGCTCAATTCGGATCAAATTATTTGTGATACCAGGGAGGACATTGCCAACTGCATTTCTAATTTCTACCAGAACCTCCTAACTTCAGAAGGTTCCCTTGATGTTGGCAACCTGCTCAGCTATATTCCCACATCCATTACAGAGGAACAGAACACTACCCTCACAGGCCATGTTACAGAGGAAGAAATTAAGGCTGCAGTATTTTCTATGCACCCGGATAAAGCACCTGGATGGGATGGTATGACACCTTCCTTTTTCCAGTCTTTTTGGAATATCATTAAATCTGACTTATGTGCAGCTGTGCAATCCTTCTTTACTTCGAGTCATCTGCTTAAAAATTGGAATCTCACCCTAATAACCCTTGTTCCAAAGTGTCTCTCTCCAATCACTGTTGGGGACTACAGGCTAATAAGCCTTTGTGAGGTCATCTACAAAGTAATCTCTAAAATTCTTGCTGACAGGTTAAAGCCTTGCTTATCCTCTTGCATTAGCAACACACAATCTGCATTTATTCCTGATCTGCAGTTGCTAGATAATGTGATAATAGCTCATGAGGTGTTTCATTTCCTCAATAGGCACAGATCTGGTGCTAAGAGCTATATGGCCTTAAAACTTGTCATGTCTAAAGCGTTTGATAGAATTGAATGGGCAAGTATCAGGAGAATTATGGAAAAAATGGGCTTCCATCTTAAATTTGTTAACTGGGTGATGGCTTGTGTGCAATCTGCCTCATATTCTTTCAAACTTAATGGCTGTCCTACTGGCTATATAATCCCCTCAAGAGGAATAAGGCAGGGAGATCCTATCTCCCCATACTTGTTCCTTTTGGTCACTGAATGCTTATCTTGTTTGATTCATCATGATATTTCTACTGGTGCTTATAAAGGGGTAAAAATATCAAAGCAAGGGCCCACACTTAGTCACTTATTCTTTGCTGATGATTCATTAATCTTTTGCCAGGCGACTGTCGACTCTGCTCATCTTATTATGAATATGCTGGAGAAATATAAATGTTTTACAGGTCAGCAAGTAAACATGGCAAAGTCCTCAATCTTTTTTAGCAAGAACACCTCGGATAGTCTGCAAGCTGCAATCTACCACATTCTTCATGGTATAACTCCCCACCGCTCTTCAAGATATCTAGGCTTACCTCTTGGCATAGGCAGATCAAAAGGTGAAACATTCCACTATGTTGTTGATGCTGTAAAAAATAAATTACTAAGCTGGAAGAATAAATTCTTATCAGGAGCTGGAAAAGAGGTTCTTATCAAATCCGTTCTCAGTGCACTCCCCATCTTCACAATGTCATGCTTCATGTTGCCTGTGAGTATATGTAAAGAATTGTCCCAGCTTTTCTCTAATTTTTGGTGGAGCTCCCAAAATTCTGGAATCCATTGGAAAGCCTGGCATTTAATTACCCTCCCTAAGGCTGCAGGGGGCTTAAGCTTCCATGATATTCATGTCCTTAATGAAGCTCTTATTTTAAAGCAGCTCTGGAGACTCATTACAAAGCCAAATCTTTTAATGAGCAGAGTCCTCAGGAACAGATACTTCCCAAATGGAGACTTCTTTGGAGCCAAACCTACTCAGAATGCATCTTGGCTTTGGAGAACATGGCTTAAGGTTCAAAAATCTTTTCTTGATGGATTTATGATGCAGATTGGAAATGGCAGGCACACTAAAATTTGGGAGCACCCTTGGGTACCTGACTTACCTAATCACAAGCTGTTGACTAAAATAGAAACTGCTCCCAATTTGATTTGGGTTTCTGATCTCATTGATACAGATGGAATCTCATGGAACAGAGAGTTGCTTAGCAGATGCTTTCCACCCTCAGAATGTGAAGCTATCTTGAAAGTAAAAAATCTGAGTAGGCACCTTCCTGATAAAGCCATCTGGTCTTTTAATGCAAAGAAAAGCTTCATTGTGGCAGCCACTTATGCTCAGCTAATATCAGATAAATTGCTAAAACTTGATGTTCCAGAAAGTAGCAGGCACTCTAGCACTCTCAGGAGGATGAGAATCAGAAGTTGGAAATTGCATATTAAAGGAAAGGTGAAACACTTTATATGGAGATGCTACAATGGTGTCCTACCTGTAGCTGTAAACTTGAATAAAAGAGGTCTAAAATTAGATCCTATATGCATGCTCTGTGGGGAGGAACCTGAAACAGCTGAACATACTCTCTTTCACTGCCCCAGAGCTGTAACAGTCTGGAAAATGTCCCCAGTTCATTGGGATGGACCTGTGCAATTTCAAGATAACTTCAAGAGTTGGTGGACTGATATCTGTCTCCTTAAGGACCACAAGGCCATTATAGATAGAGTTCAACTGTCAACATATATATTGTGGCAACTCTGGAAGACAAGAAATCTTTGGGTTTTCCAAAAAATCTGGACCCCAGAGCTCATCATAATCGAGAATGCAATCAAAGAATGGAAGGAGTTTGATGCCCTGCTAGCTTAATGTCTATTTTCTTGGTGTTATTGTTTTCTTCATTGATCCTTGTTGTTTTTATCTTGTCTTCTTTTCCTATCTAGGCATTTATGCATTGGCTAGTTTGGTTAGCTTTCTTTTTTCTTTGTTGTAGTCTTGGCTAGTGGCAGGTTCCCTCTTACCTTGTGGATGTTGCTTAGCCTTTATTGTATCTTTGATTGTCTAGGAAGCTTATGGCTCTCCTCTGATCCCCTTGTGATTGTGATCCCTATGGATCCCGTGTATGTTTGAACTGGTTATTTTAATGAGAATTTTATGATCGTTTCGAAAAAAAAAATTATTAAATAATTTGATATTATTTTAATAAATTATTTATTAATATTATAATGAAATAATGTTTTTTTTATTTTACTATTTTCATTTACTATTTTCATTTATTTTTATTTATTATTTCGTAATTAGTTATTTGATATATTATTTTATTTATTTTATTTTACTTTACCATTTTTTATTTATTTTATAATATTATATTATTTTTATTTTATTTTAATTGGTGTACCTTAATCTAGTTTATTTTATAATATAATTTTATCATTATTATTTTTCATTTTTAAATTTATATAACTAGTTTTATTTTAATAAAATAAGAAATATATAAATATATATAAATGTCATTTAATTTGAATGCATTCTACTGTAATAAAATTTATCTTACTTTATTTTAATTTATTTTTCATTTCATATATATAATTTATTTTATGATATTTTAATTATTATTATTTTATATCTTATTAATATTATTAATATAATTTACATTTATATTTAATTTGATTATTTATACGTAATATCTTATTAAGATAGACATACAGCTTGTATGGTGTAGTGGTTACTACATCAACATACAACCTTGAGGTTGTGAGTTCGAATCCCTCCAGCAACGATTTATTTTTATCACCAGCCATATGCCATGTCAGCAGAAATCATCACATCAGCATCCATGTCAACAAACATTGCCAGAAATACGCCACATCAGCAATAAAAGCCCAAAATTGGGCCTATGAAATTGCAAACATTAATGAAAGTGGTGTATATTTTTGTCAACTTTAAAAGTGGTGCATATTATTGCAATCTTCGAAAAGGTCATGGATTTATGAGCAATTAGGCCTAAAAATTAAATTTATATTGTGTAGAGAGAGAGAGAGAGATTTTTCCAATATAATAGACTATGTTTGGAGATGGTTACTTATTCGTGGGGATGTTTATTTAAGTGACCTAGTCAAAGGTCATATTTATTTAAATGACCTTTTTTGTCTTTTCTATAAAATGTAATAAATGAAGGGTCAAAAATGCCCTTATGTTATATAACAAATGTTCTTTCGTTTTTTCTTTATGATATAACGAAAGTAAGTTCGTTATATACTTTATTAAAACTTGTTATATCTTAATTCCTAATTCTTTACTTATTTCTTGAACCTTTTGTTCAATTTTATATATATTGTTATTCGGTTTTATGATTACTTTAGTACAATTATCTATTTTTGAAGAACTTGCTTCGTTTTCTTCATTATTCTGTTTAGGAATAATGTATTCTATTTTAGGTCTAGCAAAAGATGAAGTTCTATGTACTTGAAAGGACCTTCTAGGTGATTCTAGTTGTAATATTGGTGAAAACAATTCATCTATTTCAATTTTATCATGAGGTTTGAATGACAAACTGTGATAACTATTAGTCAAAGCATAGTTTATTCTCCATGTTACTGAAAATGGATGATTTCCAGTTTTCATTATTTTTCTTTTCATGTTCCAACACAAAGTGATGGAATCATCTAAATTATTGTCTAATAAAGACATTCCAACTTGGTAGTTTAAGTTAAACTTAATTTTACCAAATTTTAAATTTTCACTCCCTTCAGCTATTAATGCATCAGAATAATTAATCATTCTATTATCAATTAATCTTATTGTAATGGGAGAATCTATTCCTAGACTATAAGTTGATTTAAGAATCATTTGTATAGTAGAAACATGTAAGTAAGAGATTTTATTCCTAGTTTCTGTTTTATATCTTTCAATGTAGAAAGAATTTGTTCTTTACAGATAACAGGAATAACTACATCTTCTTCTGTTTGATCTGTATCTATTGTTTCTTCTCCAGAAATGATTCCAAAGAATATTTCATTTTTTCTAGAAATTAAGTTATTTAATGTCTTTACCAATCCTTCATTTCTGAAGTTATGATTCTTTTTTAAGTCATGATCTGCTATTCCTAATTTATTTGCATCTATCAAGGCTTCAATTAAATAGCCTGATTTTTCGTGCTTTGTACAATAATCTAAAAGATTATTTTCTTTATCCATTAGACTCTTAATCTAAAATTTTAGTATTTTCGCCTGATACCAGGCTCTGATACCATTTTGGAGTTTTGTTTTTGCTGTTTTGCTGCTGCTTTTAATTTCAGGTTTATGACCATTTTTGCGGAATTTCCTAGATATTGAATCTTAGTTTTTCCAATTTTTTTCTTTATACTTTTCAGATAATTAACTTGTCCTTCTATTTCTGGAAAACAATCTCCATAATAATTATCTCTTGTAGAATGCCTTTTATAATTTTTCTTGACTGTAATTCCATATATAAGATTTTCTAGATTTTGTAAAAGATCCTCTCTAGCTTTTTCAAATAAATCTATTTCATTTTTTCTTATATTACCATAAATATCTAAACTTATAGAACTAGCATTTAATCTTTCGTTAATAATGTCAAACTCTTCTTTCATCCTTAAAAGTTAAAACAATCTTCAAAAGAAATTGTTCTTTCTTTTTCGTCTTTTGATTTTATTTGAAACTGTGATTTATGCGGAATACTCATGAGAAAGATGAGACTCTGCCATGATTAATCCATTTTTTACAAACCTCAAATTCTGGGATTGTAATGGATTCTCGTTTTGGACGAGTCGAAGGCTATAAGCCATTCTTTCGATATCTGAAGCAATCAGATTTTTATCGCAAGTTTTTATCGCAAGTTCGAATCAAAGTTTGATACTTAACTTTCAACTTTTGAATAGTTGATTCTAAAACATATTCTCACGAATTAGCAGGCATTCTTTATATACAGAGTTTTTCTAAGTTTGATATAATTTTAGCTAACTCTTTTTCTCTAGTTACAAGTGATGAATGAATATCATTGTAATAGTTATCTTTTGTTCTTTGTCTATTATTTCTAATAGTTTGTCTTTGAACACCATTTTCTAGAATTTTTAGTTTTTCTATAATTTCTAGCTTAATGAACTTCAAAAGATTATTTTCTAATCTTTTTAATTCTTCATATTTATCTAACCTTATAGGTAATTGCATGCAATTTTCAATGTTATTAAAAACATTATTAAAAAGTTCTGAGCTCATACCTTTCTTCTGGGATTTGAGTTCTTTTAGTGTGCTTGAGATGATTGATCCACCATGGCTTCCTGCTTTTACTTCTCAAATTCCAAACACTGTGCTCCAAGTCGCCTTACAGCCCTGCTCCGTGGGTCTTACTCCGACGAGCGATTGTGTCTCCAGGAATCTCCAGAGAATTTTAGCCTAAGCTTTTTGTTTGATCCTTCGTTGAAGCTTAATAGCTTCTAAGTGTTTGATTCTTAATGTTGTGTTATAAATTTCGGGACCTTTTTGAAAAGAACAACTTTTTATTGAATAAAAATGTTTACAGAGAATGAAACTTCGAAATCTGATGATGGATTCCTCCCCTCTATGCTCATATGGCACTCCCTTATATAGAAACTAAAATGCGTGAATTATTGGGGTTCGGCACAAGTTGCCATCCCACCAAACACATTATGAAAAGAGGAAGAAAAAGCAGATAAACCCTACATAAGTTGTCTGCTACATTATTTCTTAGTGGTAGGGACTACACTTATGGCATGACTTGCTATATTATTACATTACATAGTGGTAGGGCCTTCAATTATCAAGGATCACATGGCAATGGCTGGCAAGTCTTCTTCTGAGGCGGATGTCTTGTTTGAGTTGTTCTCCAAAATGGTAGGGTCCTCCACTCGTTTTTCTTTTTGCTTGCCAGACTCCCTTTTGTCGTTAGTGTCGGCAATCTTCTTCTTCTTCTTTTGATGCTTTTCTTTCTCTTCATTGACTGTAAGAACAATGGACTGCACCATTTGCTTTGTTGCTTCTGTGGCATGGATCTTAAGAATAAGATTGTCCTGCCAATTCTGGACTATGGCCAAGTCTTGTTTGTCAATTTTCTTATTGAAATTGCTAACCAGAAGTATATTCGGGCTGCAATAATTTACTTTAACTTGGCTTGATGAATTTATTTTCTCTAAGGTTTTCAAGATAAAATAATTTCTATCTGCTCTTTCTAATTTCAGCTCTTCCTCTGTCAATGGAGGTTTTTCTTGTACCAGTGATACTGGTAGTTTCACTTCTCCAGATACCCCCACATGAATATAGTGGTATGTTGGATATTGTTCTTCTTCGTTCCAGTCTGGTATTGACTCCAGATCTTGACAAAGATCGATTTGTTGTTTTAACGAATTCTGCATTTTTCCATGTACAAAGCAATTGCTTGTTTAATTTTTGGAAAATATGACAACTCTTTTAAATTGTTTTCTGGGTAGAGGGTACAATGAATCCTCCTAGGAACAAATCTCTTGTTATTTCAGGTGTAACTCCTGGTAGCAAAATAGCTTTGGTCTGTTGATTTCTGCTGATAGGAATATATCCTTGGTCACTTGTACTCGCGTTTACCTCTTCATATAACGTGAGCCATTCTTCCTTGGTTATAGTAGTTTTGATTAACTTACTATCCAGTTGTTGTATTTTGAATTCATCAAATTTTATGAATGGATTTTTCAAATGATGCTCTTTAGGAATACCAGTGTTTCGGAATACTGGTACTCTCTCAGTGATTTTGTTTTTTAACTTTTCAAAGATCATTCTTGCTTCGAATTCAATTTTTGCCGTATGATAGTATTCAGGTAGCAAATCTTTTAGTTTCTCAAAGCTATTATAGACTCCAATTTTTGGTCCAGTATGCACCGTGTACCAATTAGGTGCCCTTTCATCTTCGATAAAGGTTGATTGGGCCTTTTGATCTTTCACCAAAGCATCTTTGTATTCGGTTGTGGTTTTGACTTCACTTTTACTATCAGGCTCTGAGAGTCTTCCCTTCTCCGTTTGATTTTTCAGCTGTATTATCTTCAATTTCTGTTTTAAGATTTCCAATTCATGTTCCTTTTGCATGATTTCTAATCTGAGTTCTTCAACTTGAAGATCCATTCTGGTTCTTTTTGCTTTTGATTTTGCAATTTTTTGATGATCTTGTTTGAGTACCTGCTTCTTCAATCAAATACCTGCAAATTCCCTTGTTAGACAATCAACAAGATAATTTTTATCACCTTTTATGTGTTCAACATCAAATTGATAGTGTTTTAGATGTAATTGCCACCTAATCAATCTCCCTTATTTATAATCTCCTATAAATTCATTTTTAATAAAATAACTGAAATTTATATTATCAGTTCTTACTAAAAACTTATTGGAGATAAGATATATTTTGAATTTTTGAATGCCCCGTAAAACTGCTAGCCATTCTTTTCATTACTATGATAATTCTTTTCAGCATCCTTAAAGGTTCCTGAAGTATATCTACACAATTTTTCTTCAGAAGACTCTACTGGTTTTGCTTTTAAAATTGCGCTCCAATAAGAGTCGGAGGCATCTGTTTCCAAATCATTTTATCATTTTCTTGAGGGTGATATAACGTGGGCAGAATTTCAAGTTTTTTCTTTATTTTTTCTACATACATTGTGTCACTTGGTGACCAAGTAAAAACGACATCCTTTTTCAATTTTGCTTGTAGAGGCTTACGTATTGCTGCCAAATTGGCTATGTAGCCTTCTACATAATTTAAGATTCTAAGAAATCTTTGTAGTTGCTTTTTATTTCCTATTTCTGAGGGAAATTCAGAAATTTTTGTCATGATATGCGGTTGCATAGTTAGACTTCCATTTTCAATTTCAAGTCCTAAGAAATTAATCTTAGTTTGAGCAATTTTCGCCTTTTTCTCAGAGAGAATTATTCCCTCTTTAAGACATTGTTCTAGTACTTGTATAACATGCTTATAATGTTCTTGTTCAGTTTTGCTGAAGACAATTATATCATCAACATATACCGTGCAAATTTTACTAAATTCTTTGCTCGGGTCTTTTAAACATAGAGCATTGTCAATTCTCCTTTGGAATAATCCAGGAGCTTGTTTTAACCCGAAAGGAACAACATTCCATTCAAACTGTCCATTTGGGCAACTGAATGTTGTTAACTTTTTGCTTTCTTCTTTCAGAGGGACTTGCCAGAATTCACTCTTACAGTCAAACGTACTAAACCATTTCATATTTTTAATTAAATGAAATAATTCTTCTTTCTTAGGTAAAAAATACCCATCCATTTCTGTATTATCATTTAATTTTTTATAGTTAATAACCATACGTCTTTTTTCTCTTCGTTTTTCAGCTTCATTTTCTACTAGAAAAGCTGGACTACTATGTGGAGATTTAGTAGGCCGAATTAAATTCATTTTTATTAATTCTTCAATCTGTATGTTAAACTCTTCTCTATCTCGAGGAGTATAGCACATTGGTTTAACTCTTATAACCTTTAAAGGGTCAATTAATTTTATTTCAGCATGTAAAGCTAGGTTTTTTATGCTTTTATTAAGCATTTTATCTAACGGATTTTCACTTGTTATTTTATTTAATACTTTTTGACAGTCTTCTAAAGACAACATGTAAAGCATTTGATGTTTAAATACTAAGGTGTCCATTATTCTTTTACATTGCATGGTTCGAATAAAAACTCTTTCTGGATTTTTAGTTTCATTTGTTATTGCAATGTTTTTCTTTTTTATTTTAGTAACCTCACCACGTTTTCGTAGTTTGGAGTTATTTTTCATAAATTCTTTAGATGCAAGGCTATAAGCTTTCTGCACTATTGTTATATAAACTGGTACTTCATTTAAATGTAACAGTATATAATTTAATTCCTGGACAAATGGTCTGTATAATTTTAAGAAGTTATTACCTATTAAAAGGTCTATTCCCGTATCTTGTTGGTATATAGTAGGAACTATAAATTTTTCTCCTGCTATTAAAAACGTGACATTATAGGCCACTTTTTCTGAAGTAATTACTTGTTTATTTGCAACTCGTGCAGTTATTTTTTGTTTAGCATTTTCCCATTTTTCAATGGGTAATACAAAAGGATGTGCAGCACAAATGCTTGCACCTGTATCTATATATCCATGAAGATAATATAGTTTATACCCAGTGAATTTAAAACCCACCTTGATATAGGTACTATTAGGGTTAGTTATATTTAACAATTGTTCCATTCTTCAGAACTATCATCAGTACAACTTTCCCATTCAGAGTTTGGTTTGGAATAGAATTGTTTATATTCTATTTCAAATTTTAATTCATATTCTGAATCATTAGACTCATTTTCAGATTCAATTGGTTCAAAGTTAAATTTTTGCATTGCATAAAACATTTTAACTTTATCATTACTTTCTTTTCTTTTAGGACATTCATTTGCATAATGACCTTCTTCTTGACATAACCAACATTTACAGTTAGTTTTTCCCTTTGGGCAATATTTTTCTTTTCTTTCAATTCTTCTTTTATATCTGGGTTTGTTCATTTTATGATTCTCTTTTTTGTATTTCCTATATTTAGGAATATACCTTTTATACTTTTTAAACTTCTGGTATTTTAGTTTCCTAGAATGCCTCTCTTTTTTAGTTCTACATCCCCATTTATTAGGTATTTCTAATAATTGAGGATCACAACATGGTTTGTTTTGATAGTATACAAGTGTCCCTCTTAATTGAGTATCTTTACATCTATCTTCTATGGTTTCTTTAAGAAGATTTACTCTTCCTGCAAAACCTTCTGTAATATGATCAGGTTTATTAGACCATTTTTTGTTCATTTCAAAAGCCCACAATGGTGGCAGCTTATTGAAGTATTTTTCAGCATATGCTGGTCTATCTTCTTGTTTTAACAAGTAATACCATTTTTCATATTCACATGTAAAATTTTTTCAATAACAAATATCACATATTTGAATATTGTCGAGTATGAACTTTGCTTTTTTCTGTCTTTCTTCTAACACTGCATTTGTGTTATCTAACTCCCTGACTCCTACAAACTCATTAACTAGTAGTTTAGCCAAGGCATTTAGATACTCTATGCTATCTTTTGGTTTATTCCAAAGAGCATCAAGGCTTGGAACATATGGGTTTGAATCCCACCAGTTTCTAACATTTCCCTTCATATGAAGTTCTAAATATGTTTTTAATGTTCTTAGATCTTCAAATGCTTCTCTATTAGTTTGTATTACTACTAACATATAATTATACCAACTTTTTATTGTTTCAACTGGTTTTGTCAAACAATCTAGATTGAGTATGTTATCATTATGACTATTAGAATTATCTTTAGGAATAAATTCCTTCGTAATATAATTCTTTGTTTTATTTTTCTTATAAGGTTTTGCCTTACTTCGATTCATATTCATCATTCCTGGAATATTTATTTCTGGGAATGTTTTTTCTTCATCAGATACTTCAAAGTACCTATCTGCATTTGGATTATAGAACTCATCGTTTATGTATTCTTCAGGAGTCATAAACTCATGAGTGTCTTGATAATTGCTTGGTCCTGGAGGAATATCCTTAAGATCTTCTTCAATTTTAACATTTATACGATTTTTTGGTTCTAGATTTTCACTTTCTGAACTAGAGTCGCTGTAATTTCCAACGAATTCTATTAATGACAATATATTCTGATATGTTGATAGCCGAGTTGGCCCAGACTGGACCGGATACTCAGCCCCTACGGATCGAGACGAGAACCCGGCCTGGTGAGAAAGTGTCGAGCTGGACCGAGGATTAGAGGTGTGGGAAACCGCCGTGGGAACGTTTTCCCAGTCCGGCGCCCGTATCAGCCCGGACAGCTGCCGACCTGGAGGGGTGCCGGACAGAAAGAAGACTATTCGCAGTCTCGTGAACATCTACGAATGAGGTGCCGCCCTGAAAATCCGAGGAGGCCGACCAGAGGGAAAGCGCGGGCCTCAATGAGCATTAAAATAATCCCACTTGGGAGGCCATCATTGGACGATGGGATAGGTAATCATGGCCTAGCACCCTACCAGTAAGCCTAAATCAATAAAGCCAACCAGCATTAAATGCCCCCCATGCTGGCATTTAATGCCTGACAGGTAATGATTGAAGAAACCTCAAATCGCATTAAATACTCGTCAGACGGACGCCGGACTGCTTTTCAAAATCACTGTGCGACAAGACCGGTGAACAGTAGCTGAATAGTGCCACATTAAAGACTACTATAAATAGCAGCTCATTTCATTTATTTTGGGTTGTTGAAATCCAACTAACTTTGCCTTCTCTCTACTTTCTCTCTCTAAAGACTGTAAGAAACTCGTTGTAAGGATTGTAAGTATATCGCAAGTGCCGACCTCGTGATCGTTTAATAAAGTCGTAATTAAACCGAATCGTCCTCCCATTTTCAGTCTTTTACTTTCGACATTCTTTATTTTAACCGTTGACCGAAAACGCTCGTCAACAGTTTGGCGCTAGAAGGAGGGCACCATAAGTTAATTGGTGTCAATTGTTCGATCTTGTGAAGCCCCATATTCACTCACCCCCGCTTACCTCGAGTCCCGTACAAGATGACTTCATCCAATCACGACGAGTCAACCCAGCAGTCCGGCGCTCAGCCCCGCCGGCACAACGGCGAAGAAACTTCTCGCCGCAACCAGCAAGGGACTCAAGCCCCTGTCCCTCCTGTTCC
>CACSLK010031421.1:19201685-19212586 GCA_902706635.1 Striga hermonthica | reverse complement strand
TTTTTTTTTTTTGCAGACATTCATATTTGAGTTGGGAATTTGTGGGGTTTTGTTGTAAAATTTGATATATTTTAGGGGTCTAATTGCAATATATTAGTTTTAATGTGTATTTCAGTTTAGTATGAGGAAAATTGGTGATTTAATAAATGTTCTAGGGATCTACTTGCAAATTCAGAAATTTCAATGTTACATTTTAGTTCATGTGTAAAATATGTAATTTCATTAAAAAATTTAATAGATGCACAATATTGTTTACTACATTGTACATTATATTGTGTTCATATGCACATTAAAAGTTCAAAAAAATAAACATAGTGTCGAATATTTTTTTATCGATCGGTTCAGTCGAACCGACCGATCGAAATGTCAAAACCAAAATAATAAAGTCGAACATTTGAAAAAGAAAAATTGAACGACAAAAATGTTTATTTGTATATTATATGGTTTGAAAAATGTTTTACCGACTAAAAATATATTAAACGTGTATTTAGTTGGCGTCAATATTATGAAAAAATCGGTTCAATCGAATGAACGATCTTTTTAGGTCAGTTCGGTCGCTACGGTGCATTATGCCAGTCATTCTTGTGCAAATCGTACAATATTGTTGTGAACCCACATTGCAATTATTGTTAATGAAATAAATCGGTTTATTTGATCGGTTAATCGATTACCCTAAATAACTAAATAATTTATTATTGTATTATAAATAAAATTTAGTATTTTAATATTCATATTTAATATTTAATATTATTATGTATGGAAATGCATAATATATAAAATACATAAATCGATAATGTGCATTTCCACAAACACAATGTGCAGTTCGACTAACATTATTGTGCAGTCTATTGAGCGGATATTCTTATGTGCATTTTAACTTGAAAAAAATATTAATAATGCTTATTTCAATCAACATTATTTTATATTTATCAAATTATTTATATAATAAAAACGTATTTAGTATTTATAATTCATTATTTAATATTTTATATTATTATTTCTTGTAAGTAAATAATATATATATATATATATATATATATATATATATAACATATAGATAATATTTTTTATATATTTCTATCGATTCTGTTAATTTTGTTTATTAAATAATGTCGAGATCGAACAGAAAGAATAGAAATTTTCAATATTTGTGAAAAAGATACACACTAGCTTAACAACATTTTTTTTTAACGTGGTGTCATTGTTCGGAATACACTATTTTTTTAGTGTGCGTTCTTGAACGCATTAATGTGGAGTCTGTCAGTCTGTGTATTAAATCTAATATTGTTGTGCACTCGAATTAAATGATATTTAATGTGTTTGTATGTAATGTATTGTGCATTTTATTTATCATTAATAACTATATATTAAAATTTTCATAAATTATAGATTTTGCCCAAGTACTAAATTAAAATATATTAAGCGTTCGTGAAATTACAATAAAGTTCCTATAATGTATCTAATTTTCAAACCAAATCTCAATCCCCAAATTCTCACATCAAACTTTTCCACGTAATTGATGGCAGCGTGTTGTTTCCTCCAACCTTGGCGGACGTTGACGGTGAGACAGTCGGTGGTGGATGATTTGTCGGATCGAAGAATGACAAAAAAAATCTCTCATTATTTCATTTAAAGATTACACAATAGCATAACATGTAATTTTGACTTTTTCTCGAGTTCGTTACACACAATGTTAGATGAGTGCCTTCCACATATACTAATGTGCATATAGTGTAACATTATTGTACATTATTTAAAGCGACTATTTTGTAGTATCAGTTTAATTTTAGAAACTTTTATTGTGTATATTTTAAATTTCCGGTTTGATTTATTATGAATTTATCGAATTCTTTTTCTTAAATTACAGTTGTATCTAGGGTTTAAATGGCAATATGTTTAAGTTTTCTAAATTTGCATTTATGCCCTTGTAATTTATCTAATTCTCGCAATTAACCCCCCACCAAAAATTCTCATCATAAACCGCATCAATTTTTGTCCAATTCAACCACATAAATCAAACCAAATCATCATTTTTCTGTCCAATTCATCCACAGTAAATCAAATTGGAGGAGTAAGGCATTTTGGAGTTCCCTTCTCTCGTTCTGAGAGTTTCATCTCCGTGGGGAGGATCTTCTTCGTTGTGCGAAGGTAGGGTTGAGTGTGGTAGCTATTTTCGAGGGTGTTAGCCGAGGTGCAGTGGGCGATTGAGTTCATGTATCATGGCAGAGGAATTAGGGCACAGATTGGGGAAGGTGTCCATAGCGGATGCAGAGAAATTAATTATAGACATTAAGGAGAAAGATGTGAGGATTAGGGCTGAGGAATGCCATAGAAGTCTATTCGGGAAAATAATAGGGGAGAAAAGGGCCAATTGGGTGGGCATCAAGAGAACCATGGGGATGCTATGGAGACTTGGTAATTCTCTGGAAGTTCGCGAGCTCAACAACAATTACTTCCAGTTCTTATTTCCAAACCCAGAGGCGCTACGCAAGGTGGATTTAGAGAGAAGCTGGATATTTGAAAGCCAATACCTCATTCTGAGAGAATGGATAGCAGGATTATTAGAGAATCACCCAACCTTCAACGAGCTGAATATCTGGATTGAAGCACATGGTGTTCCTATTAACTGGCAATGTACGGAAGTGGGGATGAAACTTGAGCGAGCTTTCAAAGGAGTCATGAATGTTATTATGGCCCGAGCAGGAAATCAAGAGGGAAGAATTATTCGCCTCCAAGCGATTCTGGATATAAGAGATCCTCTTCCCAGATGGTCCACAATAAGATTAGGGGAACAACTAGTCACGATCCAATTCAAGTACGAAAGAATAGTCAGTCTTTGTTACTACTGTGGCAGACTAGGCCATATTGACAAAAACTGCCCCAAATGCAGAGCAGACATTGTGAGCAAATGCGTGAATGAGGGGCAATACGGTGAGTGGCTTAAAGCTGCAGAAGGGGTGATTGTTTCAGGGTCACCATCAGCTAGCAAGAATAATGAACCATCTCCCAGCAGGCAAAATGAACCATCTGAGTCCTTTGGGCATAGGGAATCGGTTCAACCACATGATGTCTCTGAATCTAATGATAATGATAGGCAAGGCCTGCAAGGACAACTTGAGGGCAACAAGGAGAGGAGCATCTGTGTGGTTGAATCTTAATCTTCATATGTGGAAGAAGAGGGACTACAGGTAAGCAAGGATCCTAGTGAACAGCATAAAAAGCCAATAGATTCTGAAACAGAGTGGAATCTAGAGTTGATTCCAGAGGAGGAAGAAATTAACATGGTGATAAAAATGTCTGATAATAAAGGTGGTGAGCTTAACTGAAAAACTCCTAATCCTCAGACAGGTAGACTATGGAAAAGGAACTCGTTGCTCAAAGAGAGACTGACCAGACAAGAACCCTTACCATTCAGTACAGACATTATCATCGGAGGAAAAAGGAACAGAGAAGCTCAGATGTTACAACTAACTGAGAAGCCACATAACCAAGAGGAAGACAAGGAAAAAGATAAGAAAAAAAAGATGAAGCTATCAGATCAAGAGGTGGAGGATGTCAGCCCCAAATGGCACTAGAGTGACCAATGCTAGCTCTGGTGTGGAACTGTAGAGGTCTGAGTGGACCCTCTACAGTTCCCCAAATTCGAGAGGCTATGATTACTCACCACCCCACCTTTTTATTCTTATCAGAAACAAAAAACAAAAATTTTACATTAAAAGCCTGTAACAAATTGTGTTTTGAATCCAGATTTTGCTTTGTGGAACCGGTAGAGAGTAAGGGAGGTCTATTATTATGCTGGGATTTGCAAGTGAATATTTTACAGGTGAAGCAATCCTCTTTCAACATCCAAATCCAATACAAGAATCCAACAGAGGAGAAACCATGCTGGCTGATTCTTGTGTACTTAAGCACTGACCTGCAAGAGAGGATGGTGCAATGGCAGAACATTGTTAGTGACAAAGATGGATGAGGAGAAGACTGGTGCATAATTGGAGACTGGAATGATCTCCACCAACAAGAAAACAAGTCAGGAGGGAGGCCTAGGTCCCTGAGAAGTTTATTACCATTTCAGGACTTCATCACACAGACAGATCAACATGATGGGATACAGGTTTACCTGGTGCAACAACAGAGATAATGAAGGGATTGTGGAAGAAAAGCTGGACAATGCTTTTGGCTCCATGGGATGGCTGATGAGATACCCTCTTTCTCAAATCACTAACCTTTATAGAAGTGCATCTGATCATGGCAGCACGCTTCTTAAGGCTGAGGAGGGGAAAGCTAAGAGCAAGAGGAGGTTCTGTTTTGACAAGAGATGGGTGACTAGCCAAGAAGCTTGGGAGGTTGTTAATAAAGCTTGGTGCCAACACAATCTGGTACTCCATTTTTCAAATTAAAAGAACAAGTGAAGGTTACCAGGCTAGCCTTATCTGAGTGGAGCAGAGGATTTGGCCAAGATAGTAAGAGGAAGATTAAACATCTGACTTTGAAACTAGAGGAAATGAGAAGTCTGGGGGAATGAAAGAATTGGGAAGAGTGGGAGTCCCTTAAAATGGAGTTAGACCAAGCTCATTGCTCTAAGGAATTATTCTGGCAACAAAAGTCAAGGAACACATGGCTCAAAGAAGAGGATCAAAATACTAGATACTTCCATGTTGTCACTGCACATAGGAGAAAGAGGAATGCTATAACTAGACTGATGGATGACAGAAATAGAATGCTGGAATTTAAGGAAAGAGCTGAAACAACACATCACAGATTTCTATTCCACTCTGTTCTCTTCTGAAGGATCTTTTGGGGGCCAGCACATTCTGCAGCATATTCCTACTACAATTACTCCTGAAATGAATGCAGACCTTATTGCTGGAGTTGAAGAAGTGGAAATCAGAAGTACCCTGTTCCAAATGATCCAATGAAAGCCCCTGGAGAAGAAGGAATGACAGCCCTCTTCTACCAACACTATTGACCAGTTATCAAGAGAGATATCATACACTTCTACCCTCATTCCCAAATGTGAAAATCCCCACTCTATCACTCAGTATAGGCCATCAGCCTTTGTGCAGTAGTTTACAAACTCATCTCTAAGACTCTGGCAGCAAGGCTAAAACTATGTTTAGACAACTGCATAAGTCCAGCTCAAGGGGCTTTTATTCCAGGGAGACAGCTTCTTGATAATGTGATCATAGCACAGGAATGTTACCATTACTTGAACAGACATAGAAATGGTAAACAGATGAAAGCCTACGACAGAGTGGAGTGGGGATATATTAGGGCCTTGATGACTAAAATGGGCTTTGAGGAGACATTCATCAGATGGATAATGTTCTGTGTTTCATCTATCTCTTTCTCTTTCATGTTAAATGGGGAGGCAGTGGGATATATCAAGCAATCAAGGCGATTGAGGTAGGGTGATCCCATCTCACCATATCTTTTTCTAATTGTCTCTGAAGCTCTTTCTGTATTAATCTCTTCTGCTGCTGAGAGTGGGGTGTTTAGAGGCCTTAGACTATCCAGAGGTGGGCCATTATTAATCCATCTACTGTTTGCAGATGACCTTTTGGTCTTTTGCAAGGCTGATGTGGGACAAGCCTTACTGTTAGGGGACATTCTGAACAAATATGAGAACTTCTCGGGCCAGAGGGTTAACTTGGCTAAATCTACTGTGTTCTTCAGTAAGAACACTCAAATTTCTGAGAAGAACCACATCTGCACAGTGCTCAACGGCCTTACAGCTCATAGTTCCTCAAGATATCTGGGAATACCCTTTGGGATTGGCAGACCCAAAAGGGAATCTTTTGGCTTTGTGATTGAAGCAGTTAAGAAAAGACTGAGTAGTTGGAAGAACAAATTCCTCTCTACTGCTGGGAAGGAAGTACTTATAAAAGCTGTCATCAATGCCCTCCCTGTATTTGCCATGTCATGCTTCAGGTTGACAGCTGCTATTTGCCAGGAAATTGCTAGGTTGACAGCTCAGTTTTGGTGAAATAAGGGAGGTGATAATGAAAAGAGCATTCACTGGAAAAGCTGGAATCTCATGCCTCTACCTAAGACTCATGGAGGATTGGGCTTTCAAGATATTAGGCTTTTCAATGAGGCCTTAATCTTGAAACAACTGTGGAGAATAACTACAAAACCAGAGCTGCTTGTCTCCAGGATTCTGAAATGCAAATACTTCCCCAACACCACCATATTTGAAGCGCAAAGGAAAAATTCTTCCTCCTGGATGTGGTGTAATTGGCTCCAAGTTCTCCCAGTCTTCAGAAGTAATTGCTAAAAAAATATTAAAAATGAGAAAAGCACCAAAATTGCAGAAGGAGGATGGGTACCTGCACTTCATGGCAAGCCTCCTATCATCCAAAACCAAGATGGGACCCCCCAATTTGGGTCTCTGAACTGATTGAAGATAATGGGAGAAACTGGAATGAGATGGAAATAAGCTACTGGTTCTCTGATCCTGATAAAGCAGCCATCATGGAGATTAAATCTATGGAGGCAGGTAAAGAAGATAGATGGAAGGACTCCTGGTAGCAAAGGAACTTTTTCTGTTGCTGATTCCTACAAAATATTGGTTGCTGGTAAAATCAACAAGTTAGATATAGCAGAAGGCAATAAAGCTATCCTTGTGGACCCCAAGGTGAGAGATAGAAGCTGGTCTTTAAAGGTGAAAGTAAAAATCATACATTTTGTTTGGAGATGCTTCAGTGGATTTTACCAGTCAACATGAATCTTAGAAGAAGAGGGATGGAGGTAGATATTATTTGTCAGATGTGTGGGGAAGCACCTGAGACCATAGAGCATCTCTTCCTCAACTGCAGCAAGGCACAATTAGTATGGAAGCTAGCTCATTTGTCCTGGGATGGAAAGAACATGGAGAACTCCAACTTCAAGGAGTGGTGGTGGCAAGTTTGTACTATTAGCAAAACTGAAACATCCGAAGCCAGAATTCAATTGTCAACTTACATCCTATGGTGGCTTTGGCAAGCTAGGAACCTGTGGGTCTTCCAAAAGGAGAGATTACCTGAAACTTTCATCATCAACAGAGCAATGGTGGAATGGCAGAAATTCTTCATAGTGAAGAAGAAAATTTGGGCAGGTGACCGCCATTGATAGTCTGTATCATTGTGCTAGCTCTGTTTCTGGCTTTATGCTCTAGTTGCTTATTTTTTGGTGTCCTTTTTTTGTTTGTGTGCTAGGTTGTATTTCTGTTTGTAGTAGCAGGTTTATCTGCTGGCTTTGTTAGTTTGTTTTCTGGTTGTGGTAGCTGGTTGTCTTTGTTTAGTTTGATTTGGGTGGGGTTTGTCTAGGTTGTTTTGAGGTGCTATCAAGGGTCGGGTGTTTGCACCTGATACCTCGGGTGGTTTGTTTGTAGTCCATTGTTGCAGTGGGACTCCCAGTTGTTTTTCTACCCGTTTGGTAGGCTCGGAGGTGTAATCTTGTACTCTTTGTTTTGGTTATGAGAATATCCTATCGTTTGGAAAAAAAAAATCAAATTGGAGGAGCAACTACAATTTTGAGATTTGATTCTGTCAAATTTCTCTTATGAAAAACTAATTTCACATAATTGACATCATCAATTAAGACGAGCTCCAACCGATTTGGAGTCGAAAGATTTCAGATGCAATGGTTAACTGGCCGCAATCCAAGGTGGAGGGAGCATTGTCGATGGTCGGAGATGGAGGAACAATATGGGCACGGGAATGGCGGCGATGACCTCGTCTCGGTACGACGGAGAAGATGAAAGTCGGGAACTCTCTAAGGATGGTGAGATCTTAGTCGGCGCGGCGGTCGTTGTTTAGTATAGATTTGATGGGCAAGGGGTAACCGAGCTACCCGACTCGGGTCGATCTCGAGGGAAGGCTATTCGGAGCTTTACTCACTATTCAATCGCTCAAATCACAAAAATAAAAAATAAAGTCCTAAACATACTAATCAATTTGGGTTGAAGTTGATTAACACTAATTACGACTATTGAAAGCAAGTAAACGAGCAACGAGCAAGTGAACGAACTATGGGACTCTAGCAACTAATCCAGTGAGCAAAATCAAGAACAACAAAAGCGAAAGTAAGAGAAACGAACTCCATTTAGCATGCTTAGAAGCCCAAACCGAAATCCTACTACGAAATAACCGAGATAAATGTAAAGTCACGATTTTTCAAATAGCAATCAATCAATCAATCCACTCCAAGAATCATAAACGAGCTCACAAAAGTAAAGGAAAAGAAAACACCTAAAATAGCTACTAAAAATCCGATAACCGAGCAAGCCCTAATTACTTCTACGCACGAGATAGCAAGTAAGTAAGAAAATCGAGATCACAATGCTTAAAAGTAAGTACTCACATCCCTAACGCATGCTTGATCGAAATCGGAAGAAAAAGATTAAAACTTGCATAAACGAGAAGTCACCGGAAAAAGTCGCCGGAAAATGTCAAGAACATTCACCTTACTCTAGAGGGGGAAATAAAAGACTTAAGCTAAGAACCAAAAGAGGAAACATTTCATAATGAGCTAGATGTCCCCAAAATACAAAGGCCAAAAAGTAGTTATACTCACACAAACACATAGTGAAAAACGCAGATTAAAATTGCACACTCTCGACCACGCCGGAACATTCGCGAGCTCGCGGGCATGAAAAATCATTAACGCATGGGCGAGCGCACACTCTCGACATCAAGCACAGATTCGCGGGCGCGGATGGCGGGACCTCGACGCTCTCGATGTCACGGGTATGGGGGCGAGTGCGCGGCACGGCTGGCAGGGGCTCTCGACGTCGCGGACGGGCGCGTGTGCTCGCGAGCGGATGACGTGCTGGGGAAACGCTACACTCTCGATAGCGCGGAAAATGGGGCGATGTCGCGGCAGCGCAGTTGGCAGGGACTCTCGACGGCGCGGTTTATGTGGCGAGTTCGCGGATGCGCAGGCAAAGGCTCTCAACGGCGCGGAAAATGGGGCGACGTCGCGGACGTGAGCTCTCGACCTCGTGGACGGGCGCGCGACTCGCGGGTGCACAGCTGCTTGGACTTGGGAATTGACTAACGCTCGGAAAACTCGACAGTGGAAATGTCCCGTGCACAATTTCTCAAAACTTCTCGGAAACTCGACTTCTTCAGAGAATGCTCATCTCTCGGAATGTGGCTCCATTCTCTCTCCATCTCTATCCCGGAGTAAACCTGAAATTCATAGCAAAAGTACGGGAAAGTACGCCAAAATATGAAATAAACAACAAAAACATAAAGACTCACGATAAACGAGAAAATGGACCGGTCGACCCTAAAATAAACATAAAATCGACTCGAAAGCACACAAAAACACATAGAAATAAACACAAAAACACAATAAACAACTCCCCCACACTTAGCTCTTTGCTTGTCCTCAAGCAAATAAAACAACGAGTAGTTCGAGAGAAGAGATCGAACGGTTCAAAAATTAACAAACACGCATTATGTGACTCTCCTAATCATACGGTTATTCACAAGATTCGACTCAAATCCGAAAACATGGTTCCCACATACGAATCCACAAAACAAAAACATGCCCCAAGTCGCTCAATCATGAATTACTCAAATCAAACTTCCCAACTTCCCTTTCAACATACTCGTGCAAAAAGCAAAGTAACGGTCTCCTCAATATGCAATAATAAAACAAGACCAATAGCCAACTCCCCATTATTTTTTATATATATATATTTTTTTATTTTTTTATATGAGTTACTTTTTCCCAATGAGAGTTGTCGTGACGATTATTACTTAGGTTTAACCTCGAGGGGTATTCCCGAGTTTCCTAAGCCGGTTTCCCGTACTCGTTAACTCGGATTATCTCGAAAGAGACTAACCAAGTCAAGCGGAGTCTAATCCGTCCAACTCCCACGAACTCATCAATTTTTATTCTCTTTTTTTTTTCGTAGGCTTCTTTTTCCGAACGGGGTTTCCGGATATTGCTTATCTAGGTGTGACCTCGAGGGGTTTCCTCGAGTTCCCTAGACCGGTTTCCCGGGCCCATTATCCCGTTCCACAAGGTGGTTCGAGCTAAGAGGAGCCTAATCCGTACTTCCTCGCGAGCCCACATATAGTCAATTTTTTTTTTTTTTTTTTTATAGGGGGTGGCACACACGAGTACATAACATACAATGCATAATCATATCAATAGGTACATAACTCGAATGCATAGCATAACACGTTTACACATAAGAGAGAACACGGTAAGCATGACCAAGATCATCAATCAAGAACGAACAAAAGACAAGAAAATTTCGTGTATCCGAATGCAAGTTCCAATGCCAACAAATAATCATCTCATTTTATGAAAACCGTCAAAATCCTCGAGCACATAAATCATGAGAGTTAACAGTGAAAACGATCGACAATCCAAACTAGCCACTACGCCATTTAAAACTATAAGACAAGCATTAAGCCTCATGTGGGAAAAGTCGACATAACCAACAAAATCAACCTAAACAACCGGTCCAAAACAAAACTAAACAACCTAACAAAGAAATCGACAAAGGAAAATCACAAAGACACATCAAAAGCAATCATCTAAACCACGTAAATCACGAAATCCTCCCCCACACTTCAAACAAAGTAATGTCCCCATTGCTTAAGAAAAATGATAAGGAAGAAAGTCATGTCACACAAGATTAAGCGAGAGCAAAATACGAAGAAAATAAAGAGAAAGAAAAAGAAAAGCACACAAAGCACATAGCACAAGAATAAAAGAAAATGAAGAGAAAAAGAAAAAGGAAAAAAGAAAACGCGTACTCTACACGGTGAACAATCACCATGTGTCCATCGTCGTGTCATCCGGAGGAAGAGAAGAAGAGTCGGGCCCCTCAACATGAGTAGCCGAGAGAGGAGTGGGGTCAACAATCCGAGAATCAATGTATGTCGAGAACCGAGTGTCAA
>CACSLK010031421.1:19172631-19199714 GCA_902706635.1 Striga hermonthica | reverse complement strand
AGCGATCGACAATCCAACCTAGCCACTACATCATTTCAAACTATAAGACAAGCATTAAGCCTCGTGGAAAAAGTCGACACGACCAACAAAAATAACTAAAAACAACCGGTCCAAAATAAAACTAAACAACCTAACAAAGATCACGACAAAAGAGAATCACAAAGAAACATTAAAAACAATCATCTAAACCACATAAATCACGAAATCCTCCCCCACACTTCAAACAAAGCAATGTCCCCATTGCTTAAGAAAAATGATAAGGAAGAAAGTCATGAAGAGAAAAATAAAGAGAAAGAAAAAGACAAACACATAAAGCACATAGCACAAGAAGAAAAATGAAGAGAAAAAGAAAAAAAAAGGAAAAGAAAAACGCGTACTCTACACGGTGAGCAATCACCGTGTATCCATCGTCGTGTCATCCGGAGGAAGAGAAGAAGAGCCGGGCTCTTCGGCATGCAAAATCGGGAGAGAAGAGTCGGGTTTCTCGACATGAGAAGTCGGGAGAGAAGTGGGAGCAATGGTCTGAGAATCAATGTATGTCGAGAACCGAGTGTCAAGAGAGGTAATACGGCCATCCATGGTATCCAACCGAGCCGTCACAATGTTCATATGATTATCTATCTGAGTCCCCAATCGGGCGAACTCATAGGTCCTGAAAAGTCGGAGCTCACCAAGCGTCTTCGTCACGGAGGTCATCGGATGCTCGTATGGGGAAAGGTGAATAATTGGCCGGGTGCCGGTGGACGTCTCGGGCACGTCTCCTTTCTTCCCCACATTGTTGAAATAGTTTTGCACGCACCGCCAATCCGAGTGAGGGCACAAGGTTGTGTCATTGAGAATGATTTGGCTTCCCTTAAGCTCGGCAAGTCCGATTGTCCTTGAATCCACGATGTCGGTATGCCCGCATATGTCGTCAAACAATGTAGCCAACTCCGTAATGAAGACACCAAAAGAGGGGTAGAAGCGCTCCCGACATCGTGCTTTATCGATAGAGCCCAATATGAAAGGAAGGGGATTCACCGGCTTGTTGTGGAGTGCACAATGGAGTATGAAAATCTCATGCGCGTTAACTTTTGTCGCCTCTTTTTTTCCGAATATATTATACGCGATGAACTTATGAACAATGCACAATGCGTGATCGCGAATGTGTCCCGTGAGTAGCTCCCCCTTCCTTATCAAAGGGAATCCCGTTAGCTCCCGCCAAGCCTCATCGGTATCAAAGCCCTCCGGCGGGCCATCCAATCCGTTCCCCGAGAAACCAAAGATTTGTCTCATTTTAGCCGAATCCACCCAACGTGCCACACCTCCGAGACGAAACTTCACGGTCTCCCAATTGTCCTCAAGTTTAAGAGTGGTATAAAACTCCAACGTCAAATTCGTGAAGGCATAGTTGTCCATCGCGGCATATTTTGTCAACCCAAGAGCCTTTATGTATTTATCCACATCCTTTTTCACTTCGAGTTTTTCGTATAGCTCGAAATCGAGGATTTTAGGCCAACGGACCCGGGCATCACGGAGTTTGAGATAAATACTCCTCTCGGTGGAGTTCTTAAGCTCGAATGGAGCACCCGAGCTATGGCCGGTAACCTCGTGGGATGGGCGTGTATCCTTTTCCGACTCCGACTCTGAGTCCTCAACGACTACCTTCTTTCGTTTGTTTGCCTTTGGCGCAAGTGCGGGTGTTCCTTTTTTCGGCGGCATGATGGGACGGTTTGAAAAACGATGGGTACCTATAAAAACAATTCGAACACGCCCGGCAAGACGTGTTCTAATCCAATAACAATATCCAAGGCACAACCAACAATAATATATATTCTGAAATCTCAACTCCCGAACAAATTCAACACGAAATTCGAATAAGCACAATAAATTTCTTTTCGAAAGCGGCCGCACAAAGTCAAGAAACGAAATCAAATCCCGAAACACCACTAAGAAACGAAAGTAAGAAACCGAGACAAGAGAGATGAAATCGATTACCTCGGCAGCACTCGGGGCTACCGGGAAGTGGAGAAGCTCGGTTGCCGGATATGCCAATAGTACGGAGCTCGAACTCGGAAGAAGTCAAAACCGCCGTGAAAGCCGTTGCTCGTCGTCCGAGATCACGTCGCCGGCGTCGCGACTGTTGTCCGAGGAGTGCGCCGTAGTGAGAGAACGAGGCACGCCGCCGTGGAGTTCGCCTGAGAAGATGGAAGGTGGTGGTGGTCTGAAGTGGCGGAGGAGTGCTCGCCGCCGAAATGAAGCTCGCACGGATTTTGTGAATTTTCACGCCGCCGAGAGGGAGGAGCTGAGGGAAAAATCTTTTTGAGAGGATAAGGTTTGGGGAAAAACAAGTTGAGGGTTTGGTTTGTTGGGGATTTTCGATTTTTGATTTTTTTTTTATGTTGACGGGCCCTGACCGGGCTAGGCCAGGGCCGGGCTATGGGCGGGCTGAAACAGGGTCGAGTCGGGTGCTGGGCCAACAGGCTGGGCCGCGACGTCACCACCATTTCCGCCAGGCGGGGCGACGTGTGCTGGACATTGGGCACGGTGGGCAACACGAGCTCGCGGGGAACAAGGCGGCGTCGCGGGTGTTGGTCGCGTGCCCGTGGCAGTTTCCGCCATGCGGGATGAGGCGCGCAGAAGATCGAGGGGTCGAGGGCGTGGGGAGCTCGCGGAATTCTCCGCGTCATCGCGAGTGAGGGCTGTGCGCTCGCGCGCATTTTCGCCAGGCGGAAGATGCATGGATGGAGATTGGGGGTAATGTGCGCTGCGTGCACGCGGAATGGGCAGCGGGTGCGCGAGTACCCTGCGCGACGCCGTGGCCTGTTACGCTGCGTGGACTAGCGGCTGCTGGACTGTGGCACCCCCATCGGCGCGAGCTCGCAGAAATGGCAGCGAGCACGCGAGCTGCTATGGTTTAGTCCACCTTTACACTTGGCCATAGTTTCGATTTTTCCCTCCATGTGCTCGAGTAAACTTCCAATTCAACTAACGCTCAAATGCACTTATTTTTTGGCTCGGCTCTAACAAGTCGGTACTGCCGAGCAGGTCGGCCGAGCTCTCTTTTTTTTAAAAAGAATATAAGAAAAACAAGGAAAAATCAAAAGAAAAGAAAAGAAAGAAAGAAAGAAAGAAAGGAAAAACGCGTGGGTTGCCTCCCACGAAGCGCTCGGTTTAAAGTCGTGAGCTCGACTTTCCCGTCAATTCACTAGTAATTTGGCTCCTCGAGCTGGGAATAAAGGACTTGAACATCCTTAACCTCCCCCTCGAGATACGGTTTCACCCGGTGGCCGTTCACTTGGAAAGATGTTTTGTCGGTCGGATTAAAAAGTTTTACGACCCCCGAGGGAATACCTCCTCAATTTCAAACGGACCGCTCCATCTTGAATTTAATTTATCGGGAAATAAACGAAGTCTCGAGTTAAAAAGAAGTACCTTCATCCCGGTTGTGAGCTCTTTCCTTAGAATTTTCGAATCATGCCACTTCTTGACTTTATCCTTGAAAATCCGGGCATTCTCCTATGACTCATTCCGTAGCTCGTCCAACTCATTGATTTGCAAGTGTCGCTCCTTCCCGGCTAAACCGAGCTCGAAATTAATGGTCCGGATAGCCCAATAGGCTCTATGCTCGACTTCCACCGGCAAGTGGCAAGCTTTTCCATAAATCAAACGAAAAGGACTCATACCTAGAACACCCTTGTAGGCCGTGCGATGTGCCCACAATGCATCTCCGAGCTTTTGGGACCAATTACGTCTAGAGGAATTCACGGTTCGCTCGAGAATAGCCTTAATTTGCTTGTTACTCATTTCGACTTGCCCGGAGGTTTGAGGATGACAAGGCGTAGCAACCTTGTGGGCGATCCCATTTTTCTCCATAAGCTTCTTGAAAATCCGGTTGCAAAAGTGAGAACCTCCATCACTAATGATAGCTCGAGGGAAGCCGAAACGGTTGATGATGTGATCTTGCACGAACTTCACCACCACTTTGGCATCACAAGTTCTAGCCGGGATGGCTTCCACCCACTTCGAGACATACTCCACCAACCAAAATGTACTCAAACCCATGGGAACTCGGGAAGGGTCCCATGAAGTCTATCCCCCAAACGTCAAAGATCTCAACCGGAAGAAATGTGTTAAGGGGCATCTCATTCCTTCTCCCAATATTCCCCGAGCGTTGACATCGATCACACGAAGTTGAGAAGGCGTGGGCATCCTTGAAGATCGTTGGCCAATAAAATCCACTTTGAAGTACCTTGAATGCCGTTTTCCGGCCTCCGAAGTGGCCTCCACAATTCGACGAGTGGCAAGCGGTCAAGATGTCGTGTTGCTCCTTATCGGTTACGCACCGCCTAATGACCTCGTACTTTCCGAGATGGAAAAGGTACGGATCCTCCCAAAGAAAGTACCTACACTGTGAAATAAATCTCTTCCTTTCTTGGAAGGATAAGTCATCATTTAAAATACCACTACCCAAGTAATTAGCAATATCGGCATACCAAGGCACACGATCAACAAGAAAAGCATGCTCATAAAGAAATGAATCATCAAGATCGGGCGAATCACAAGAGCTCGAAAGCAATGTAAGGCGTGACAAATGATCGGCAACAACGTTTTCACTACCTTTTCTATCCATTATCTCAACATCAAATTCTTGCAAAAAGAAGCACCCAACGAATTAGCCTAGGTTTTGATTGAGCTTTAGCTAACAAATGCCTTAATGCCGCATGATCACTATATATGATAATTTTATACCCTACCACATAGGCACGAAACTTTTCTAATGCAAAGACAATGGCTAGAAACTCCTTCTCGGTGGTGGTGTAATTGATTTGAGCATCATTTAATGTCATGCTAGTATATGCAATTACGTGATGCCGTTTATCTACCTTTTGCCCCAAAACGGCCCCCACCGCATAGTTTGAAGCATCACACATAATTTCAAAAGGTAGGGACCAATTCGGGGGCATCACAATTGGTGTCGTGACTAACTTTTGTTTTAATTCATTAAAGGCACGTAAGCACTCATCATTAAAATCAAAAGGCACGTCAAGAGCAAGCAAGGCACACAATGGTCGGGCTATTTTCGAAAAATCCTTAATAAACCTCCGGTAAAAACCGGCTTGCCCGAGAAAACTACGAATTCCTTTAACATTTAAAAGTGGTGGTAGTTATTCAATCACATCCACTTTAGCTTTATCAACTTCAATACCCTTAGACGAGATTACATGACCAAGCACATTACCACTAGGGACCATAAAATGTGATTTCTCCCAACTAAGAGTCAAGTTATTTTCAATGCATCTATTCAACACCTTACTCAATTTATCAAGACAATAAAGAAATGAAGTCCCAAACATGGAAAAATCATCCATAAATATCTCAATAAACTCACCAATCATATCCGAAAAGATAGAAAACATGCACCTTTGAAAAGTAGCGGGAGTGTTGCAAAGTCCAAATGGCATCCTTCGGAAGGCAAAAGTGCCAAACGGGTAAGTGAAGGTGCTCTTCGGTTGATCCTCGGGTGCAATCGGGATTTGGTTATATCCCGACAATCCATCTAGGAAACAATAGTAGGGGTGGCCGGCTAGCTTGTCGAGGAGTTGATCAATGAACGGTAAAGGGAAATGGTCCTTCCTTGTGGCGGCATTGAGCTTTCGAAAATCGATACACATGTGCCACCCCGTAGTGGCTCTTGTCGGTACAAGCTCGCCCTTGTTGTTCTCCACCACCATAATTCCACTCTTCTTCGGGACCACGTGCACGGGGCTCACCCATTCACTAACCGCCACGGCATAAATGATCCCTTCTTGTAGCAATTTGAGGATCTCTCCTTTCACTACCTCCATCAACGTTGGGTTTAATCGCCTTTGACCCTCCCGGATAGGCTTTGACTCGTCTTCAAGAATAATCCGATGCATACATGTGGCCGGGCTTATCCCCTTAATATCACTCAAACTCCACCCGAGAGCATCTTTGTTCGCCACGAGGACATCCACAAGTAATTTCTCCTCCTCAACCGAAAGTCTCGAGTAAATGATGGCAGGCTTCTTCTCATTTTCTTCGAGAAAGACATACTTGAGGTATGGTGGTAACGGTTTAAGCTCGGTCGAAATTTCCCGGGGTTCGGGTTCTTTGGATATCTCAATAAGGTCCACCACACCTTCTTCTTCGGGATCAAGCTTCTCCGGCTTCTCTCCGTCGGGAACTCCACACTCACAAGAGACATCGGCATGGAAAAGGTTGTGGACTTCCTCTTCGATCACATCAACATATGAGCAACTCTCCGTGAACGATGGTGTTGTCTTTGCCTCGCTCATTGTAAAAGTGACCATTTCACCGAGAGCCGATAAGGTGACTCGCCCGTCTTTGACATTGATAAGAGTGTTGGTGGTGGCCATAAACGGGTGGCCAAGCAAGATGGTGTGCTCATTCCCGGTATTTGGGACCTCTCCCACGTCAAGTACCACGAAATCCGCCGGTACAATCAAGTTACCTACCCGAATCAAAATATCCTCAATAACTCCCTTCGGGTAGCGTAATGTGCGATCCGCCAATTGCAAACACATCCTCGTAGGCTTGAGATCTCCCAACTCCAATTGTTTGAAAATCGAATATGGCATAAGATTGATCCCGGCTCCCAAATCAAGCATTCCATTTGTCTCTTTTCCGTTTCCGAGGGTTATCTTGATCACAAAACCCCCGGGGTCACATTCTTTCCTCGGAATCATGGTGGAAGCAACTTCGGAGATCACGACCTTTTCATTATCCTCAAACCTCCTTTTCTTCGAGGCTAAGTCTTTAAAGAATTGAACATAAGCCGGCACATTCTTTATCACATCAAGTAGAGGAAGGTTCACAATTACCTTGGAAAGCATATCGAATAGATCCTTGAATTGGCGGTTCCTCTTAGTGTCTTGAAGTCTACTCGGGTAAGATACCGGTGGGCGGTATGGTGTAGCCGACTTGTGCAAAGTATCAAGACTTTCGGGTTTGGTTTTCTCCTTCGGTTCCTCCTCGATCATCACTTTCTTGTTCTTCCCGGAATCCGTCATAACATTCAACTTCTCCTCATCATCCTTTTCATCAACATCCTCAACCATCAAATCACTAGGTATCTCAACTCGGTTATCTACCACTTTTCCACTTCGTAAGACCGTCACGGCTTGGGCTTGCTCGGGTTGGCTCGGGAGTCAGTCCTTCTTGTTGTTTCTTTGCATCTCACCAATGGACGTCCCGAGTTGCCCCATTTGCATTTCAAGGCACTTGAGAGAAGCTTGGATTGAAGGTACGCCCTTAACCGTCTCATGAAGGGTGGATACGGTTGAAGCGAGGCTTTGAAGGTACTTCTCCATATTATCAATTCGAGGGTCCGAGGTAGGTGCCTTAACTTCTTTCTCGGGCTCCGGTGGAGGTGGCATAGGTTTTCTCAGGATAAATCCTCCACGCCCTTGTTGGTACCCTTGAAACTCGGGCCTCAGTTGATATCCTTGAAATTTGGGCCTCGGTTGAAATGGTGGTCAGTTGTTGGGTGGTGCATAATGTTGAGGTTGGGGATAGGCTTGTTGTGGAGCCGGTTGGGGTGCATACCCCGCTTTCGGGTCCCGCCATGAGAAGTTGGGGTGGTTTCACCACCCGGGGTTGTATGTGTTCGAATAAGGGTCATTTTGAACCTGGGGTGCGTACCCTTGAATGGCGTTGATGCCATAAGGGACCCCTTCGAGATTAGGATCGTATCCCGACTCCATATAGCGTGGACATTCATGGCCTCCATGTCCCGTCTCACCGCAACAACCAAAAACTTCGGCCATCACCACTTGAGTGGATTTCACATCTCTCAACCTTAATTGTTTAAGTTCCTCCTCCAACAAGGCTAACTTGGCAAGCACGGCGTCGTTTGAGGACCCGGTTGATGGGGTAGCTTCATTCACGGGGGTCCTCTTACGCACGCTCTTTTGTTGGGAGTTCTCACTCAACATTTCGTAAAGCTCGTAGATCTCCTCGGCCGTGTGGCTCCCAATGTCTCCTCCGGCCGCATGATCGACCATGTATTGAAGGGTTTGATGGAGACCGTCGTAGAAGAATTGATTTAGTACCGCGAGGCGAAAGTGATGATGGGGGCATTGAAGTTGATACCCCTTGAATCTCTCCCATGCCTCGTGAAAGGTCTCCCCGACGTTTTGACTAAAGCTTGCAATTTGGGTTCGAAGATCGGTGGTCTTTTGGTGTGAGTAGTACTTGCCCATGAACTTCTCGTATACGGCTTCCCACGTGTTGAGCGAATTCGGAAGCAACGTCATGAACCAAGTTTTTGCTCGATCTTTCAATGTGTAAGGGAAACACCTCATTCGAAGTTGATTCTCGGTTAGTCCTTGGAGGGGAAATGTGTTGACGGTTGCATAGAAGTCTCGAATGAAGTTGAGAGCATCTTCTTGGGCGAGGCCATAGAATGAGGGAAGTTGGTTTAGATGGATGATCTTAAGGTCGTAGTTTCGGGACGCCTCCCCGAGCACGAGGCACGAGGTGTTGTCTCCAATAATCGGTCGTGCAAAGTACCTCATGTTCGGGGGAGGTTGTGGAAGTTGATTCTCTTGTCCCGCCATCGGTTCGGGTTTGGGTTGCGGTTGAGGTTCTTCGATATTAAGTTCAACAAAGAGATCGAATGGGGGCGTCTCCTTTCGGGGTCTTCCTCTTCGTCTACCTTGCATAAACAAAACCACAAACTATACCCGTGAACGCACCAATGGGAAGCAAGGAAAAATCGAAATTGAAAACACAAACTAAAACAAAAATTACCTAGAGAATCAAGAGAAATAAAGAGAAATACGGAAATTAAGTAAAATCACACGAAACAAGAGAAACACGAGAAAAAGGAACAATAAAATAGCAAATTAGGCGTCCTACTTGCCTTCCCCGGCAACGGCGCCATTTGTTTAGTATAGATTTGATGGGCAAGGGGTAACCGAGCTACCCGACTCGGGTCGATCTCGAGGGAAGGCTATTCGGAGCTTTATTCACTATTCAATCGCTCAAATCACAAAAATCAAAAATAAAGTCCTAGACATACTAATCAATTTGGGTTGCAGTTGATTAACACTAATTACGACTATTGAAAGCAAGTAAACGAGCAACGAGCAAGTGAACGAACAATGGGACTCTAGCAACTAATCCGGTGAGCAAAATCAAGAACAACAAAAGCGAAAGTAAGAGAAACGAACTCCATTTAGCATGCTTAGAAGCCCAAACCGAAATCCTACTACGAAATAACCGAGCTAAATGTAAAGTCACGATTTTTCAAATAGCAATCAATCAATCAATCCACTCCAAGCATCATAAACGAGCTCACAAAAGTAAAGGAAAAGAAAACACCTAAAATAGCTACTAAAAATCCGATAACCGAGCAAGCCCTAATTACTTCTACGCACGAGATAGCAAGTAAGTACGAACATCGAGATCACAAGGCTTAAAAGTAAGTACTCACATCCCTAACGCATGCTTGATCGAAATCGGAAGAAAAAGATTAAAACTTGCATAAACGAGAAGTCACCAGAAAAAGTCGCCGGAAAATGTCAAGAACATTCACCTTACTCTAGAGGGGGAAATAAAAGACTTAAGCTAAGAACCAAAAGAGGAAACATTTCATAATGATCTAGATGTCCCCAAAATAAGGCCAAAAAGTATTTATACTCACACAAACACATAGTGAAAAACGCAGATTAAAATAGCACACTCTCGACCACGCCGGAACATTCGCGAGCTCGCGGGCGTGAAAAATCATTAACGCATGGGCGAGCGCACACTCTCGACATCGCGCGCAGATTCGCGGGCGCGGATGGCAGGACCTTGACGCTCTCGATGTCGTGGGTACGGGGGCGAGTGCGCGGCACGGCTGGCAGGGGCTCTCGACGTCGCGGACGGGCGCACGTGCTCGCAAGCGGATGACGTGCTGGGGAAACGCTGCACTCTCGATAGCGCGGAAAATGGGGCGATGTCGCGGCAGCGCAGCTGGCAGGGACTCTCGACGGCGCGGTTTATGGGGCGAGTTCGCGGATGCGCAGGCAAAGGCTCTCGACGGTGCAGAAAATGGGGCGACGTCACGGACGTGAGCGCTCGACCTCGTGGACGGGCGCGCGACTCGCGGGTGCACAGCTGCTTGGACTTGGGAATTGACTAATGCTCGGAAAACTCGACAGTGGAAATGTCTCGTGCACGATGGCTCAAAACTTCTCGGAAACTCGACTTCTTCAGAGAATGCTCATCTCTCGGAATGTGGTTCGATTCTCTCTCCATCTCTATCCCGGAGTAAACCTGAAATTCATAGCAAAAGTACGGGAAAGTACGCCAAAATATGAAATAAACAACAAAAACATAAAGACTCACGATAAACGAGAAAATGGACCGGTCAACACTAAAATAAACATAAAATAGACTCGAAAGCACACAAAAACACATACAAATAAACACAAAAACACAATAAACAGACGTCGGCGACGGCCACGACGCAGGCGTTCAGTCCACGTGGGAGCCACCAGCGACTGTGGTGGTGGAAGCACGATGGAGAAGGTGAAAGCCGAATACTCTCTAAGATGGCGAGATCTTGGTTGGCACGGCGGTCGTCGACAACGACCATGATGGAGGCATTCAGCCCACGGTGGAGCCACCAACGGCACTGGAGGCGGAAGGTGATTGACAACAGCGAGTGCGTGACGCGTATGTGCGTGTGTTCTGATGTGTGTAGAGGTGGTATTGGTTCGTTTACCGAACCGATAAGCGTGTACCGATACTGAACCGATAATGTCGGTAACCTCAAGATTCAAAACTAATACCGAACCAATTAAGGCTATGTTTGGTAAACCAAATAAGCTAGCTTATAGCTTATTTGGTTAGCTTATAAGCTTCTTGTATTCAAATAAGCCCCGTTTGGTAGGACGAGCTTATTTAAAAAGGTCGAACTTATTTGATAAGCTTGTTTAGGTAGGTTTTCAAATAAGCTAGTTGAATTTTTTATTCCAGCTAGCTTATCAGCTAATTTTACCAAACACTTTTATCATATAAGCTAGCTTTTCAGCTATAAGTTATAAGCTCGAAAATTACATATAAGCTATAAGCTAGCTTATTAGCTATCAGCTAGCTTATCAGCTAGTTTTACCAAGCATAGCCTAAAGTCGGTTACCAAAAATTCGGTAACAGAAAACTCGGTTCGGTTTTGGTTTTATACCGAAAAAACCGAACCGAATTTGAGAAAAAAAAAAAAGAGAAAAGAAAAATGCTAGTGTTTCTTTTCTCATCATTTTTATAATTTTTTAACTTCTTACCAATTAAATACACACAAAAGACTCACAAAACCATTGAAGGATTAAAAAAGCTTAAATTTAAAAGTAGAAGTTAGTTTAATATAATTAGATTATGGTGTTTTTTGTGGTAAACACAACTAATAAAACAATATATTGCTAACATGCAAGAAATAATATTTGTGATACAACTTCCACTAACTTATCTAGTAACGGTGATACGAGAATAGATTGCAGTAGCGGTAGCATCTTCTTTAGAAGGAGTGAGACTAGTTAACCGACAATGTTCCGATGAGAAGGCGAATGAAGCGATGAGTAGTGGTTTCTCGCCATTTTGAGAATTAGGTAGGGTTGAGCCCTTATTTCATTTTTTGAACACTAAACAACTAATCCTAGTTTTAATATTTTCAAAAAAAAAATCTTTGTTTTAATTTTTTGTGCAAACAATTCTAAATACAAATTAATTTAAAAACTGTGAAAATTAAATAAAAATTTAGGAAACAAATAGTTTTATAATTCTTAACCAATTCTTCCAATCATATTGAATAATTTTTTCATTCAAAAAAAGTGTGTAAATTGGATAAAACTACGTGCAAATTTTATTTTAAAATAAAACTGATATTTGGACGGTATGTACATTCAAAATTGTGTCCACAATTTTTGGTAACAAAAGTGGTTCGTCTTTGATATATAAAGTCACCTTATCCAATTATTTAGGAAAATTGTGTGCAACTTTTCAAATTTTAAATGCATCGATTTTTTTGGATTCTTATGTTTTTTCTTAACCATGTTTTACCAAGATTTTGGTAAGTTCATATCTTTTTTTTGTTTTGTTTAAGTTCATATCATTTTCTTTAGGAAAGAGACAGTTGCATAAACATTAACAAATTATTTTAATTTTTAGTTAGAATTATTTTCAATTCAATTTGTTTGGTAAAATTATCGGTGTTGGTTGCATTTTTAGGAAAAATTGATGATTTTGTTATTTGGTTTACAAAAAATATTCGGATCAATTTGATTGATAAAAAATCGGTTTATTGGTACGAACATCGATTTCATTTTCAGGAGTAACTAATGATTCTTTTCAATATTTCTTAATTGGAGTAGGAAAAAAATAAGGAGGAGTAGAAAAGAAATAAGGAGGAGGAATGAAATAAGGGGGTATGATTTTTCAATCTTTTCTACCAGATAATCTAGTGTCAGCAAGTGACACAAAGGGGGCTCTTATGATTTTTCAATCTTTGTTTAGTTTTCTTTCAGTTTGAATAAATTACATATCATATTTACATATAATATATAAATAATATTTCTATTTTCTTTTTCATAATCCAACTTTTTTCGTTTAGTTTCCAAAGGGTTTGCGGCATATCCATCTCCATATCCTTCTCCATATCTTCCTTATTACTAGGCATTTCTTAAATCCTCCTTCCGGTTATGTTGAAATTTAGAATTCGATTTAAAATAAATAATGGGTGAAATCCCTAAAAATTTCTACTTTTTTTTTCTACTATAATATTGTTTAATAAATAAGATCCAATAATTTTTTTTTTATTTTTTTAAAAAAAATTGTTAACTAATAACTAATAATCTGCAATTTTAGATAAAATTCGAATACGTATGTAATAATTTACGTACCAAAGAATCAAACTAATAATGTTTTACATAAAAAAGTGTTTAATAACATATAAATTTCATTTTCATGATATTTTAATGCAATAGGACAATTTAAATACAAAAATACCTTTTAAAAAAGCAAATAGGTAATAAATGCTCATGTGCATTGCACGGATACCATACTAGTTAATATATAAAGAGGAAATGATATTTACTTGAAATGGTAACTATAAATCCGTAAAACTATATTTAGTTTCTTGCCTAAAAATTCAGATTTACTAAAATGAGTAATGTTTTTAGCCATATTAAAAAAATTCCGCCTAAATCAATGTAATTAATGCACATCATCATTTTGGTCAAATATTGTGGCTATTACCTTTATTAGTTGTATGATTTAAATTTGGAATATAATATATTGACAAAACTTCTGGCTATTACCTTTATTAGTTGTATGGTTTCAATTTGGTATATAATATATTGAAATAAAATAAAAAGATTTTTATTTAAAATTAAAAATCAAAAAAATAATTATTCGTAACTTACGGCAATTAACTTGGACGTAAACAAAATAGTCAATTATTTATAGTTTCATAAATTACTCAATATCTTACGAGCTAATATTAACTCGGACGTAAACGAAATAGTCAATTATTATAGTTTACTAAATTACTCAACTACATATTTTCTTATTTGAATAGTTTATACAAAAATAAATTTATATCAATTAATGAAACGATATAATTTTTATATCTATACTTATTATTCACATATATTGTTAAATATATCATACAATTTTATCAAAATAACTATTTTATGGAAACACATTATAGTCAAATCGAATTTTTGATCTAAATTTTGAAATGACACTTATTTTAAAACGAATATAATGTAAATTCATTATCAGTTATGTGCATCGCACGGGTTGTATATTAATTTTGAATAGAAACTTTTATGTAATTTTGCACAATTTAAACTTTATATAACATTTTCTATAAATTAATACAGGCAAAATTGCATATTAATACATCACCTTTCATGTTTTTGCAATTTAATCATCACATTTGTAATTTAGCAATTTAATACACCACTTTGACTTTTTTTTTTTTTTTTTGCAATTCAAATCACAGTGCCCAATTTCGGGCTTTTTGTGCTGACATGGCATTTTACGGCTGACTTGGCGTTGAGATGGCATTTTCTTGCTGACATGGCGTTGAAGTGTGTCAATGACGTAGCGTTTTGCGCTGACATGGCATTTCATGTGTCAATTGGATATAAAATAAATATTGTTGGTCATGGGACTCGAACCTGGGACATGTAAGTTACATGATACCGCTTCCACCCCCACACCAATCCAAGTTAATTGATAAATTGATAGTGTTTTATATATATAGACATTACGTATGAATAAATCAAATCATATTTAAAAGATAATGTAAAATATATTTAATTAAATTAATAAAAAATAAAAATTATATTTAATTAAATTAATAAAGTATAAAATTATAATAAAGTAAATTATATAAAATTAAATGAAAACAAAATAAAGTAAAATAAATTAAAATAAATTAAGATAATTAAAATATATAACTTTCTTAATTCATATTTTACGCTAGAGTAAAACATATTAATAATATTTGATATATAATATTTCATATTTCATTATAATCGTTTAAATTTTTATTGATTTTAAATTAATGTTTCACAATAAGCTATTATATTTATTATTTTATTTTATTTTATTTTACCTTTTTTATAATTTATTATCTTATATTATGTTAATTTTATTATATTTTAATTGGTGTACTTTAGTTTAGTTTTTTTTAGTTTATTTTACATTATTATTTTTCGTTTCCAAATTTATATAACTAATTTAATTTAACAAATAATAAATATATAAATTTATTTAAATTTAATTTAATTTTAATCATTATACTATAATATCTTTTATCATAATTTATTTTAATTATTTTATTTTCATTTATTTTTTATAATTTAATTTATTATAACTTTATATTTTATTAATTTGATTTAATATAATTTGCCTTATCATTTAATTTAATTTGATTTATTCATACCTAATGTATGTATATATATCGTTATTAGATTTATCAACTACATTTCATTGGTGTGGTGGTGGTATACCTACAATGCAACTTCAAGGTCAAGAGTTCAAACCTCATGGCCAGCCTAATTCCTTATTATTTCCAATTAACACGCGGGACGCTATGACAACACAAAAATGGCATGTCATTGACACGTGGAACGCCACGTCAGTCGTAAAGTGCCATGTCAGCATAAAATACCGAAATTGGGCCCTGTGATTCGAATTGAAAAAAAAAAGTCCAAATGGTGTATTAAATTGCTAAATTACAAATGTGGTGATTAAATTGCAAAAACATAAAAGTGGTGTATTAATATGCAATTTTGCCAATTAATATAGGTGAATTGTATTAAATATTGATTTCATATTTTTAGTTTATAAGTACTAGTTAATAAGAATTTTAATTTATAAATATTAATGAATATCTCTTATCCATGCACTGCACGAGACTCATACTAGTTGAATGTATTAAAGCAATGAAGCAATATTGATTGGTATAAAAATAATTTTCAATATTAATAATTATTATGTATGATATATAATAACTCAATATATAATTTGTAACGCCCCGTTCGTTTATGAATTATTTGGGTTTTATTTTGATTTATTATTGTTGTTAATTGCCCATTATTATTATTATTATTATTATTATTATCATTATTATTATTATTATTATTATTATTATTATTATTATTATTATAGTTGCTTGTTGTTCCTGGGAATCATTCTTTTCCCCTTCTGAATCAATGGTTATTATTATTATTATTATTATTATTATTATTATTATTATTATTATTATTATTATTATTAGGTGTTTAATTGTCAAATTGCCTGAATATTATAATTTATTAGATGTGCTTAATTGTGTATTATCAATAGAATAATAAAATGTATATTATTAAATAATATTAATATGTGTATTATGTATATATTTATTTATTCGGTTATCATTTTTAATTGCCGCACGAGTTAACCGAGCCTGAGAATTTATCCAAAGTGTTGAACCCGACCCAAGCGATCGAACCGGTCCGCCCGTGAGCCGAGCCCGGCCAGCCGACCGGTTCACCCTTCTGTGCGTGTGTGTGTGTGTGTATTTTTTTTAGCTTGGGGATCAAGGCATAGTCAACCTAATAGTATGTATTTAATTAAGTGGGAATAAAACCCCTCACCAATTTGATATTCCCCGCAACCTTTTCACAGCAGAAGAGAATTCATCCACAGACCCTAAGAAGTTCTACCCTCCCTCTCGCTATATTTTTTTTAATCGTCCATCATCCTCCAACATCATTGTTTGTCCCTTTTTGTTGCATTTTTCGTGTTTATTTTATCTTTCTTTTTCTCCCATTTTAGGTCGTTTCTTTAGTTTTTAGTCCGTTTCGTGTTTTATTATGTGTTTTCCTTCATTTTGAGTCATTAGGTGTTTTTTGTTTGTTTTTCTGATTTTCCTTTGTGTTTTGTCGTTTTTGGTGTGTAGGTCGAAAGATTTGGGCGAATTTTCTCTTCAGGAAAAGTTGGTTTCGAGAGCATAATTGGATACAGGGGTTCGTTAGCGACGCATAGGAAAAAACGGAACTCAATTTCGAGTTCGGACGAGCTCAAACGAGGCGAAAACGCGAAATGGCGCAGTGCAGCCCAGATCTCGCGAGTCGCGAGCCCAAAGTCGCGAGTCGCCAGTTTTAGTCGTGACTCGCGAGAGAAAAGTCGCGACTCGCGACTTTAACAGAGCCTCCAGCAGCCCAGCGACCCGTCCAACTCGACCCCTGTTTTTATTTTGCTCGTTTTTACTCGTTTTAGCTCCGTTTTTTGCGCACTATATATCAAAACAAACCACCAGACCTAAGGAACAACCCCCAATATCGTTCCTTTCAATTTTTCTATCCAAAAACTCAATATTGTTAGGATAATTTTCTCCACATTTCTTTTTATTTTCTCATGCTTGGATTGTTGGACACAAAGACATTTGGATTGAATTCTTTCAAGTCTTAATCCGATTAAGTTTTTCAATTCTATTTTATTATTGTTGATTGGTTTTATGTTCTTAATTCCAGTTAACATGAGATTGAATCTAAGTATGAGGTAATCCATTCACCTAGGGTTAGGGATTTTGATTCTTGTTTGAATTATGTGGAATGTGTTTTGTTCAATCTATGCGAGTTGTGTGAATTATAGGGTTAGTTGATTGATCACCATTCTAACTTAGTTAATCGACATTTAGAACCGAGAGGGGAGATGTCGGTCGACTTAGGCTCGTATAGAGTAGACTTGTTCGGAAACGTATTGTCTATGTGTTGCTTGTTTGAATGAGTTTATCGTATATGTATGTGCTCTTGTTATGAAGAGTTATTGAGCATAGCCCTCTAGACGTGTAGGCTTGTTAAATCTCGTAACCGAACAAATAAGCGTTCAACACAGTTTAAGACTTGATGAGATTTCCCGACCCCTAGAACTTCTTCCTTTTCTATAGCAATTTATTTGTTATTCATTATTTTCACTTTCCTAGTTCTAATTAGTTTTAGATACTTCTCCAAATCATCCTTGATTAGAGTGTTTAAGATTTATTTTCTTTTCGTGTGTGATTAATACCAACGCTAAATTTCGAACCGTCTTCCTTGAGAGATCGACCCGGGAAACGAATCTTTTGATTCAGTTCTCGGTAAAAATAAAAATAATTTGCTACAACAAATTTGGCGCCGTTGCCGGGGAAGGCAAGTAGGATATTAGGTTTTGGCGTTGATCTTATTTTCCGTATTTCTCTTGCTCTTGTGATATTTGCTTAATTTTAGTGTTTCTCTTGATTCTTATTTTCCGTTTCTCTTGTTTTTGTTTTTGTTTTTTTTTTCTTTTGGATTTGTGTAAATATCGTGTATTGTTAGTTGCATTTTTGTTTTTTTGGTCTCGTGTGCCTTTGTTGTTTTGTTTTTCTAGTGCGAGGTCTTTCGCTTGAGGAGCTCCGATGGACCCGTACGGCCATTATTATGCTGGAAGCTCATCTCGTGGATACCCCGACAACTACCAAGAGAAGATGTACTCTTATGGAGGGCCACCCTATCCGTGTCCGAGCTATTCAAATCCCTATTTCTATGACGGATACTCTCCATTCCAAGAGTATGGCCCGAGCCATTCTTACCCAACATCTCAAGGTGGTTATGATTATTACACTCCAAATCACTACGATACGCCTCATTACCAACCTTCATCTACCGACTATCACCAAGAGGTTTTGACTAGCTCTCGAGAGATACTTGCGAGCCTCCTTTCGATCATAGATGAGTTTCATAATTGGAAGATCATCCCCATTCCATCAGATCTTCAAGCCAAACTCACGAAGTTCGACTCAACCGTTATTGCTTTCCTTGACTTGGACACATCTCATATTCTGCTTGGTAGATATGAGTATCTATCGGCAAATGTTAGTCGAGAAAGTGCACGGTTAGAGGGCAAATTTCGATATATAGTGGATAAGTTTGCTTCTTTCAAAGAGATGGGCCTCACTCTCTTTTATGATGGAACACAATCTCTTGACGCGAGTGTGGACATCAATGATTTGTATGTTAGAAGAATCTCTTCTTATGACGATACAGGAATCCAATCCGTGTTAGATACGTCAACCCTACCTTCCAGTGATTGTACGTTAAGTTCGATTGCTATTGACGAGAGCGAGTGTATGGACTCAGAGGCCGATACCGTGCATGGTATGGGGGATAATTCACTTGAGGTTTCGCTTTTGCCGAGTGGTGTTGAAAGAGCTCAGAATGATTGCGAGGAGGAGGTAGTTCATGGTGTTGAGGATGAGGTCGAGGAGGATGCTGAGTCATTATGTGAGGTCATTGACCCAAAGTGTGCATTGATGAATGACCCGACTCATGATGTTGAGTACGAAGTGGTTCCCATGTCCTTTGGGTGGTCATTTCGTGTTATCGAGGATGGTGAACATTTGGAGAAGTTTAGTGCTTATATGCACATGCTTCCGACTCCCAAAATTATTGAGCACACATCCGAGATGGCATTGGTGAAGACCGGGCTGGATTCAACATGCTCCACAAACATGTTCATAATTCCGGAGGTCGAATATGGGGCCTTGGTACGTAAAGAAATATCTTTTCTCTTGATGGGTGTTGATATCCGTGCTCGGTTTCACAAGAATACGACCACGAGAGTCTACTTTGCTTACCTCTATTCCTTGCTACCAACAAGACTACTGTTGGAGAATACGAAGGCGTGGCATGATCGACAATTTTTCTTGGACCCCGATTAATTTCGGTTCAGGTTTCGTCAAGCTAATGGTGTTAAACGAGCGCTTCTTGGGAGGCAACCCAAGTGATTTATCGCTTTCATAGATATTTTTCTTTACGCTTTTAGTTTTATCTTTGAATAATGGGAGTATTGGAGTTCTGTGTTTTTCTGATTAGCAGGTATGGGATCGCGAGGCTGAGCATAGGCGAGCAGCTTGCACGTGGATGTTTATTCCCCTCGAAGCTTTCGGTTTGCACACCTTTTCTCTTTTTGTTTTTTGAGTTGTTTCCCCTTCTGCCTTTTGTTTTGATTTTTTTGTCTTGTGTCAGTTTATGTGTTTTTTGTCTTGAGTCAGTTCATATGTTTTTTTAGTATGGACTTTGGAAATTTCAAGATTAGTTAAGACTTGTTTGATGAATTCGATGAGTTGTGATGTTGGTCATATGCGGCATAGTGTGATGAAATGCTTGGTTGATTACTTTGATTGGCATTTATATATCTACCTAGTGAGGTTTGAGCCTTATTTGTTTTCTTGAGATACATTGGTTGTGCTCTTGTTCGATTAGAACTTGCCTTGGGTCTGCATTGAAATAAATTGATTAGAATTGTGAGCTGTGTATATGATTAAGGCGTTTATTGTATTCTATCCTTTTCTTTCTCTACAAATTATTCCCTAGTCTTCTCTTTTGAGCCTTATTTGATTTTTGTTGATAACCTCGTGATGATGGCGTTGTTGGAGTTGCAGGTTAAGAATGGGAGGAAATGATTGTTGGAGTTGTTTATTCTTTGTTAAAAAAAAAAAAGAGAAAAAAATTAGCCAAATGAATTATAAAATATCCAATAAGATTTACACAAAAAAAAAAGAGGAACAAAAAGGATAAAAAAAATTAAGATGGGTGAAACGTGTGTTTTTAGGAGAAGTGTGGGGGAAGATCCGGTATGTTTGAACAACCGGCTGCGTATATGTTTCTGGCGTAAGGTGTTTGAGTTATGTAATGAATTCGAGCCACTAGCCTATATTTATCCTACCTATCCAAAGAGCCTACATTACAACCCGAAAAGACCTTTTGATGCACTAGTTTCGATTTTGATTGGTTTAGAGTAGAAGTTAGACAATGGGCAAGCATATGATTGAACTTGTTATCGACCAATTTGAGTGCACCTATCTTTATTTGTATAAGAATTCGAGTCAGGCACACATATATATTCCCATACTGAGAGAACGCCATGTCGAAGTATAGTGATCAAGCATGTAGTTGTGTGGTGCTCGTATATGCCATTTGAATGCTTGTTGTTGAAGTTGAACATTTTGAAGCTTATCTTGGTAATGACTATTGTCCATGCTCGGGTTTTTGGTTTTGTGTCCTTTCTTTTCTTTCTTTTCTTTTTGTTCGGGACGAACAAAGGTTTAAGTGTGGGGGAGTTGTTTGTTCCATTTTTGTTGCATTTTTCGTGTTTATTTTATCATTCTTTTTCTCCCATTTTAGTTCGTTTCTTTAGTTTTTAGTCCATTTCATGTTTTATTATGTGTTTTCCTTCATTTTGAGTCATTAGGTGTTTTTTGTTTGTTTTTCCGGTTTTCCTTTGTGTTTTGTCATTTTTGGTGTGTAGGTCGAAAGATTTGGGCGAATTTTCTCTTCAGGAAAAGTTAGTTTCGAGAGCATAACTGGATACATGGGTTTGTTAGCGACGCATAGAAAAAAACGGAACTCAATTCCGAGTTCGGACGAGCTCAAACGAGGCGAAAACGCAAAATGCCGCAGTGCAGCCCAGAATCTCGCGAGTCGCGAGCACAAAGTCGCGAGTCGCGAGTTTTAGTCGTGACTCGCGAGAGAAAAGTCGCGACTCGCGACTTTAACAGAGCCTCCAGCAGCCCAGCGACCCGTCCAACTCGACCCCTGTTTTTATTTTGCTCGTTTTTACTCGTTTTAGCTCCGTTTTTCGCGCACTATATATCAAAACAAACCTCCAGACCTAAGGAACAACCCCCAATATCGTTCCTTTCAATTTTTCTCTCCAAAAACTCAATATTGTTAGGATAATTTTCTCCGCTTTTCTTTTTATTTTCTCATGCTTGGATTGAATTCTTTCAAGTCTTAATCCGATTGTAAGTTTTTCAATTCTATTTTATTATTGTTGATTGGTTTTATGTTCTTAATTCCAGTTAACATGAGATTGAATCTAAGCATGAGGTAATCCATTCACCTAGGATTAAGGATTTTTATTCTTGTTTGAATTATGTGGAATGTGTTTTGTTCAATCTATGCGAGTTGTGTGAATTATAGGGTTAGTTGATTGATCACCATTCTAACCTAGTTAATCGACATTTAGAACCGAGAGGGGAGATGTCGGTCGACTTAGGCTCGTATAGAGTAGACTTGTTCGGAAACGTATTGTCTATGTGTTGCTTGTTTGAATGAGTTTATCGTTTATGTATGTGCTCTTGTTACGAAGAGTTATTGAGCATAGCCCTCTAGACGTGTAGTCTTGTTAAATCTCGTAACCTAACAAATAAGCGTTCAACACAGTTTAAGACTTGATGAGATTTCCCGACCCCTAGAACTTCTTCCTTTTCTATAGCAATTTATTTGTTATTCATTATTTTCGCTTTCCTAGTTCTAATTAGTTTTAGATATTTCTTCAAATCATCCTTGATTAGATTGTTTAAGATTTATTTTCTTTTCGTGTGTGATTAATATCAACGCTAAATTCCGAACCGTCTTCCTTGAGAGATCGACCCGGGGAATGAATCTTTTGATTCGGTTCTCGGTAAAAATAAAAATAATTTGCTACAACAACCATTATCACCGCAGTCACCAGAAAAACAGAGCTTCTCACCTTCGGTCATCACAGCAAATAGCCTCCATCGCTCGCCATCATTATCTGTCCGCGCCCAAGCAATACCGGCGACCCTCCTCCGCCGCAAACAAAAACCCCAGACCGCCGTCGTCCACGGTTTTCTGTTCGCGAAGTGCAGCTTCGGTCCCGCTGTCCATCCCAAACATCATCTCAGGCCGTCGAGCAGCCGCCGTCAGTCCCGAACGCGACCAGCAGCCTCCTGGCGGTCCCGTGATCCCATTAGCAAGCCCGTTCGGCCCTTACGTTGCTCGTTTCTCATACTCCGTCCCGAGAACGGTATCGAGTCTCGACCCTTTGTTAATTTTTACGTGTATTTGTCATGAATGTTCATACTCTCGTGTTTATCTGATGTGCTAGCATGTTCTCTGAATATATATGTATGCTATATACTTTTATGTATACATTTAGATTTATTATGATTATGTGTATAGACGAGCTCTTCGATTTTGAGAAATCGATCGAGACCTCGTCAATCCGTGATAAAGTTGCCGTGGATTGGAACCTTATAGAACCCTTGGTCTTGTGGCAAAGACCTCGAGGGATTTCGTAGTAAATCGAGTCGTATAAGAATTTATGAATGTGTATGCTCGTGCTAATTTGTTGTTTGAATTTTTAAAAATTATGTACTGATCGGATTTCTCTAAAATTTTAACTGTAAATGCCTGTGTTAAGTTTATAGCTCGTATAAAAATTTCATAATTTTTCACGGCCTGTAGATATTTTTAAAAATTAAAGTGATTTCTGGGCAGAAACGTGTTAAATTCATAATAAATTGGTCAGTGCTCTTAATTTGATGAAATTTTAATATTTTGTCAATCTGCATGATTCGGTTTCTGTGCACAATTTTTTGAATTTTTGGACTGAGATAGATAGGGTAAATAATTTGTTTACGGTTTCTACTGAAAGATATTTTAATTATGACAAATTAGCTGATTGATTTTTGTCTGAGATGCTTGATTTATGTGTACTTGCATGCTGTAAAAAGATTGGAATTTTTGGAGTCCAAAATGTTTATGTTTTTATTAAAATTCGAAAATTGCAGAAAACTGTATGAATTTTCATAATTTGTGTATTTTATGTAAATTGCTGGAATTTTTATATGTTGATCCTTACCTGCTGTAGTTGCTCCAATAAAAATTTCAAATACAAATTCGTTTATTAGGTCATGTTTCGGATTTCATGCTCGTTTATGTTGAAATCGTGTTTGAATTTTATATAATTGTGTATGAGTTTGGGGCTGAAACTTGGTGGTTTTGCTAAGTCCAGTGAGATGGATTTTAGGTTAGAGTTTCAGAACATAACTCATTAGGTACCCCGACCATCTTGAATTGGTGTATTTGCTCCTAATTGGTCGAGTCGAGTCAAGTGTTCCAATATCCACAGGACTTCACGAACAACTTAGTTGAATCAAGTTCGACTAAGTACGATTTGTGTTTTTCTTCTTAAGTCAAGATAAATGTTGATTGTAGGATCTTAACTTAATGTAGGTGTTTGAGGAGTCAAGCCTCAACCTACGTCTCTTATGTTTTTGCTATTGACAATCCGGAATCCAGGTGGGTTTACTTATTAAAAACTTTCTATGCCGTATATGTGTTTCGTTTATGTTGAGTCGGTATGATCTATGTATGAGTGTGAGATATGTAGCATATCGACGTGAGCTATTATGGCCATCGGTACGGTTGCCCTTGCGAGACAAGTCTCCTTAAGTCCTGATATGGTCGTGACCCTTGTGAGGTACGTAAGCCCGTATGGAAGGCCGTGTCTGTTACAGTGGCACGCACTCCCACCTTCGAGTAATGAATCCCCGTTCTGCGGCTAGCGATAGATGTGACATGAGTGAGGCTATTTGTTGTGATAGTAGATGAGACATGTTGTTAGTATTGTTTTATATTCATGTTGCGACCATACCACTTTAACATGTTTATATATGTGCATAGTAGTGAACACTACATTTTACTTTGTGCTCACTTCCACCTGCTCTTCACGGATGCAGGTTATGCAGGGCCGGGTGACGAGGAAAGGACGAGTGGGTCGGTCTATTTATCATGCATTGTTTATACTTCCGCTTTTCGAATAGTTGCATGTTCTTATGGTACCTTGTTTTGGGTTTAGACTTGATGAAATGATTTTGAAACTTATGTTTTTGAGATTGTTGGATTTGGAGTATTTTGATGAACATGTTTGGTTATCATGTTATGTTGCCTTGTTATTTCACGCTATCGTGTTGAGCTGAATAACTTGTGAGAATTTTGAAAAATCAGGCTAATGAAAACCATGTGAAAAACTGGGTATGAATCCCCGAGCAACCAGATATGACTTGGTTGAGGTTAAATGTTTGAATAACGCCCATGTTTTCGAAAATGAGTTCGAAAAATTATTTACTGATTTTTGGAAAGTCCGGAATTTCTTTAAAATCAAAGTGGGGTGTTACAGTTTGGTATCAAAGCCAGTCTGTGTTTCTATAGATTGGTCTATATGTGAATAACTTGTTTATGTAATTCAGACCTTGTGTTGACCACTCGTTTTCGTTACGCCGCACTGCTTAAGGTATGTTTTATATAAGTATCAATGAAAATACTTATAATGTGAATTGTGATTTTGCACGAGTAGCAATGAAACTACTTGTGATGTTTTGCACGAGTAGCAATGAAACTACTTGTGGTGTTTTGCATGAGTAGCAATGAGACTACTTATGAAGTGATATATATGTTGTTTTGGGGCTTAGGAAATCTATCCACCTCAGGTTTTGTGAACTCTAGTGTTTAACCTTGAACTCTAGTGATATAGAATTAAGTTCGGACTCTAGAGGTTTTTCGTTGTGAGTTTCAATATGTTGTTTTCAAGTTAGTTTTGCCCGTAGTAGTTTTCTTTTATATATAAGTCTATTTAATGGCTCCGAGTGAGGACCCAGTCAATGAGGACCGGGAATGTATTCGCCCTTATGAGATGAGTCGTTGTTTTATAGGATGTCAGTATTATGGATGCTTATGGCCTCTGTTCAACCTCTAGTATTATATGTCCCTTGTGTTTTAGTAAGAGTGAGTTCATGCTAGCTCGAAGCATGATTAGTTGGGTAAGAGATGTGGATGTGTGCTTTATTGATGCTCTAGCATGTTTATATGATTTGGTTAAAGCTAGAAATTTTCTCTCGAAACTTGTGTTTTGGATGAGATAAGTGTATTAGGTCGAGAGTCTCGTTTATATCATGATAGGTTTGTTCGGGTTCGTGATATATACTTGACTTTCGATGATTATTATTGAATTTATGTTATGACATGTTAAATCGTGACCCTCGCCTCATTACTATGCGTTGTATATGTGAAGAATGATGTTAAATGCTGTTTTTTGGGTATAACATACGAATTGCTGTCCATATCGTCTGCTGTTTTGACCCTGAAGTACTCATTATTTAAAAATCTAGTCTGCATATGATAAGTAGTCTATTCTGTTGTCTTTCTTTGAGCTTTGGAATTATGAAATTCTGATTTAAGACGAATAAGTTATGATTTTTGCAAAATTCTCGCGCAAACAGTTTTATTTAAAACCCGACAGCTTGTGTGTATATTATGTTTGACCTGTTTATCATGTCTTACTGTGCTCAATTGAAATTGTGTTCTGCATGAAAGTTATAGGTGTGTTTCATAGCTTTCTAATAAGGTAGAATACATGTTGATATGAGTTATGTAGCATAAGTTATAGTCTAAATGCGGAGATGTTGTTTGTAACATGAATTGGTTTCTGACAGATTTCATGAATCGAATATTTTATGTTTAAACTCATTTATAACATCATTATTTGTCAATATGGTTTTCTTAAAAGTTTTAGGGTTGCCTCTTTGGTTTCTAATGATGCTGGAAGCATGTCAGTATGTTGAGTATAGAATGAGTTATGTCCGTTTTTCTGAAACTGTGCACCAACATGTTTCTAATTCCCGGACTGCAACCAAGTTATTCATGTTAGTCGATTTTTAACCTGCTAAATTTCATTATTTGATCTTGAAGTTTTCTTGAAAGTTGTAGATTCATGCCTTAGGTTTAAATTGAGACGTGAATCATGATCATGTGACTTATGTGCTGAAAATTGTGTCTATTTTAAGTTCGTTGTGCATACTGGATTTCTATAAAATTTTGTTTCGATCTCAAAATAGATATTACCTCCTAGATTATGCATGTTTATGTGACCTTTTTGATATATGTTGGACTTGGTTTGATTGGTGTTATGTGGTTGACTGAAAACACTTACGAGATAAGCTTTACGCTAAGATCTCGAAGTGTAGAAATTATAGGTAGTGTATGTGGATTAGACTCGTTTAGGGTGTTGGAACCCACGAGGATCTCGATATGCACAAATCACAGACAAACATTCAACATAAACCTATGCGCAGCGGATCTAAAGGTTTGATGAAGAAAACTTACTGCTTAAAATTTATGTAGATCTGGCTGGCCCGGACAGTTGACCGCAAATCAAATCTTCTCGGAATCGAACAAACTTGACCAATCCGGAAAGCTGACGTCATGGCGAAGTCAACGGCGTTGACCGATCGGAAAACGGAGGCTTCACGCGCTCTCACGCGCGCGAGTGATCGACCAGCAGCTGCTCCTCCCGGTGGCGCGTGGCGGCGCGTGCGGCGTCAGACGGCGGCGATCTCGACGGCGATCTCTTCGTCTCGTCGTCCTGGTCATCGTGGTATGGTCACTTGCTGGTTTTGGTCTCCGGTTTGGATGTATGATCGGAATCTCTATATACCTTAAGGTCTTCTACTGTATTCTCAAACGGCTTTCTAGATCTTGTATCAGTGGAGCACAAGAAATAGAAGAACTCCTTGGAAGAGAGAGAAAAAAGCTGGACGCAATATAGAGCTGATGGGATTGTTCTCATCTCTTCCATGAGCCTAATGCTGTATATATAGAGCTACAGTAGGGACCCTAAGGAGAATAGGATAAGGGCTTCTAATAATACTGTGGAGCAACCCCACAATTAATATATTAATAATATTAAAGTCCACC
>CACSLK010031421.1:19141117-19156733 GCA_902706635.1 Striga hermonthica | reverse complement strand
TTTTTTTTTTTTTTTTTTTTTGTCAAACATTATGCGGACCAGACGAATTTGTAATAATGTTGACTAGGCACACGAATCGTGTGAAAAAATCGTGGCTAATTCTCCATTCTTCTCATCCCACACGACTAGTGTGACCCGGTGACACGAGTTGTGTGAAAAACATTCAATTTGCGAAATACTTTCAGGTCCACACGACCCATCACACGACAGGGTAACACGGGTCGTGTGAGGTAACACGACTCGTGTGACCATGTGACACGGGTCGTGTGAAAAGGCCGTAGTTAATTTGACATTTTTCTCATGAGTCACACGACTCGTGTGCCAAGTGACACGGGTCGTGTGACACTAACACGACTCGTGTCACTTGGCACACGAGTCGTGTGGAAAAAACCGTAGCGGGCTCGTCATTGTTCTCATGAGTCGCACGACTCGTGTGACAGTGTGACACGGGTCGTCTGACATCACACGACTCGTGTCACTTGGCACACGAGTCGTGTCAACCCACTCTACGCGCGACATGTTTTTTTTTTTTTATAAACAAGAATAAAATGAAAGCATATAATGAAAAAAACATAATCTTTTTAAAGTTCCCAACAACATAAAACCGAACATCGAATGAAAGAAAATATGTCATACATCAGGGGTTATTTTGAGCATCAAACCATAATTGCAACCTAGACTGGTACTGATTCTCCCAATTCTCCACCGAAGAAGTTCGGTGTCTGAACCACATACTATGAATAGGCGGTAATGGACAATCCGGAGTCAAATCTAACCGAATGTAGTGTTCGTAGCTACCAAGATGACATATGCAAATCTCACGGCGTGGCCCTATGCTCGTTGATGCTGCAGCGAGCGTCAATACTGTGCAGCTGAACTGGTTGGACATACGACCATCGCGACCAGAGCTTAAAAGAACGACAACCACATTAAATAGGGTTGCAACAGGGTAGAGGTCGCTTGGAGTGTCCATTCAGTGATTCGTGCCACAAGCGCCCCCGTCCCACCTTATAAAATTAAAATATTTGCATTTGAATAATAATAATTATAATATAAAAGAAAAAAAAATATAAAATATAAATATTAGCAAAATAATAATAATAAAAAATAAAAAGCGCCCTCGTCCCACCTTATCCGAGCGAGTGCCGTGTCGATATCCCTGTAATAGATGTACTCGTACAAGGCACGATGGCAGTAAATCTCATTGGCAACGTTCTCTCGTACGAGTTGCCACATCTCCTGGTCTCCGTAAATGTAACCACGATGACCCGCCATCCGCAGTTCCCATCTGCTTTCACATTCAAGTAGCTCACTACGTAGTCCAACATATGCCAGGGAACACTGCTGCTGTACTTAAAGCTAAATATATCTGTCTCGGTACCAGCTGGAACATCATAATAATTTCACGTCACAATAAAATAATATAATTTTGTAAATTAACATTTTAATTAACGTTCAACTTTATAAAAAATAAATGTCACCTTTGTGTGCCTCTTGTGACGGTTCAGAAGATTGGCTGGTTCTCGGTCCACACGAAGAAGTGCGTCCACGCGAAGAAGTGCGTCCACGCGAAGATGTGCGTCCACGCGAAGAAGTGCGTCCACGCGAAGAATTTCTTGTACGACCTTGTGAATTATCCCTTCACGCTTAGTAGAATCAGTTTTTTTGGGACGACCTCGCGTATTTTCCTTAACCTCCGGTTCTCCATATGCTTGTTGGTCCGGGTAAAGCTGACCGTAAATGAGGTTATTGCAGTACCGTATCGTCGCAGGATCGCTCGCTTCAACCTCTTTGGCAAGCGTCCGAAAAAACTCAACATCTGTCCAGGCACCCTGATTATGCTGGCTCTGGTGATTTGTCCCTAAAAGTATACGATCCAAAAATTGAAACAATTAAACAAAGTAATATACTTTAATGTGTAATTTAAAATGAATCAGAAAGTAGAAAATTATAAATAAACATTAACCAGATTTTCAAAGATTCACAAGTCACACGACTCGTGTGAACATGTGACACGTGTCGTGTGAGCTCACACGACCCGTGTCACTAGACATACGAGTCGTGTGAAAACCCCGTGGCTTTTTATCCACTCTCCTCAGTAGGCACACGACTCATGTGACCGGATGACACGAGTCGTGTGATTGTCACACGACCCGTGTCACTGGGCACACAAGTCGTGTGAAAACCCCGTGGCTTTTCGTCCATTCTCCTCAGTAGGCACACGACTCGTGTGACCATGTGACACGAGTCGTGTGAGGGTCACATGACCCGTGTCACTATTCACACGAGTCGTGTGACCTGCCTGCACCTTGTTTTTTTTTTCAAAGTAATATACTTTAATGTGTAATTTAAAATGAATCAGAAAGTAGAAAATTATAAATAAACATTAACCACAAATTACCTGGTTCTAACATCTCTAGTGTCTTCCAGAACTCGTGGATCATGTCAATACCAATCGCCATTTTAGAATCATGTGTTGTACGAAGCGTACATGCACAAGGAATTTCATGTGTGGTAGGCAATACACAGCCGCAGCGCAAGTAAACTTCATGGCTCAAGTCTCGCATCCTTGTTAGCTCATCGTTCAATAAATTCATACAGTAATGCGAGACTCTCAATGTCAAGCACGCGAAAGTCAATCCCGTATATGCCGTACTCTTCCTAAGTCTCGAAGACTCAAGTGCTGTCCTGTTAATACATTACAAAACAAATTATAATATAATATACTTATATAATATAATATATTATACTTATATATAATATATTTGAGGAATGTACCTGATTTCAGTCAATTGAGACTCGATCTCCTTATCAATCTTATGCCACACTGTATCTAGCGCGCCAGTCGACGTGCAAAGCCACTGCTTCAACACAGAGTGGGCACTTTCTACCCTACAGGTAGTTGTGTTGCCAAAATGTGTTACTTGGTTCGTCCAGACTTTCACAAACTTCTCCTTGTGGCCTAGCCACGTCTACTCGAGATATTGTACCACTTTTGAATCATTCCCGTATTTTGCATTCAATTTAGCTACGGCAGCGTCGTACTCATCTGACGTACTGGCATCCATAATCGACTTCCACCGACCGCGCAAGAACCTCTCAGATAAATTTTTATCTTTCCCAAACAAGTTGTACACTTTGTTTTCCACATCCTTGTTGATGTGCCACGTGCAGAGTAAGTGGGCAGATTGGGAAAAATGCCTCCTAATAGGAGTCAATAAGCCCAACTCCCTGTCACTGACAACCGCATTAGGATGGACCTGAGCAGCGTCAAAAATTAATGAGACACGCAAAAAAAAACCTCAAATTTTTTTACCATATTGCACAAAGTACGTTTATATACTAATTAAATTAATCATGTACTTCATATAAATTCTTATCGTATAGCCTATGAGAAGTCTCAACTTGTCGAGAACCCAATCATAACTGGCCTCTTTCTCGTCCTTCATGAGGGTATACGCAATTAGAAAGTTACTGTTGCACGGCGTCATGCCAATCATCTCGACCAACGGCATCTTGTACCTATGAAAATGAGACCAAAAGAAATAAATTATAATCACATTAAATCTAATCCAAAATACAAATTTAAATTAATACTAATAACATATCTATAAATTTAAAATACCTGTTGGTTTTGTACGTCGAATCTATGCCGACAAACCAATAATAAGTCCGGAATAGACTCACTGAATCAGGATGGGCCATGAATATGAGTGTCAGCGCATTTGTATTCGGATCGACATTTGTATAAACTATGTAGTTGCTGCTGTTTGCCAAATGTAGAAGTTGGGTAAGAACGTCCATACCCTCAAAACTTTCCTTACGCAACCAGTCTCTATAGTTATATATATGTCGCCGATTAGCATGGTCGTGTGGATTTTTTTCCTAGACGGCGGCCAAAATATTTGCTGGTGTCACATGCGCAACAGTCATTTCACGAATAATTTTTTTGGATGACACGTTTATGTCGCTCGACTGTCGATGGCCCTCAGGATACACAGCAAATGAATGATTATGGTATCCCTTCGTTTCGTCTTGACTCGTGTGGATCATCCAGTATGTCGATCTGGCAACACGCTTTACTTGTATCTCAAAAGGGCACTGGCACGCTTTCGTTTTTGAATGTCTCGAAACAGCTTTATTCATATCTACGTTTTTGCCTCTATAACGTTCGCCTCGATCGCACTTCAAGATCTTCAGCCTTCCGGGTTTTTTGTGTTTCGAAATGGTCAAAAAGAAACCATTCATAATTGCCGTACTTTTTGCATCCTTAATAGCCTCCACATCACTAATAAACAGCGTAGTTGTATTGAAAGCAGAACGGTAATCAACACCATCTCCTCCAAAATCTTCTAAAGACACCTGCAATGTATTTAATAATTTTAAAGCATTTAAAAATAATAAAAAAAAAAATAAAAAATAAAAAAATTGATGTCCGGCCGGTCGGACCGGCCGAACCGGGTCTAACCGGCCATCGCGGCCGGACACAAAGTCGTCCGTACGACCGATCGGTTAGTACAACGACCGGTCCGTACGGCCACAATTTTCGCACGGCCAGGGGCGTGTCAGGTCGAACCGGCCGGACGCCTATGTGATTGTCCGGTCCGGTCGGCCGGACACCGCCGGTGCCGTGCGGTAAAGCTGGCCGGACAAATGTTTTTTTACCTCTGAACTGCTGGACATCTTGCGGACACAAGAAATGAAAAGGGCAAAATCGTCCAAAGGGAGCGGTGACTAGTAATAAGGGGGGCGTAAATAGTAATGCCCTTTCTTTTTCGTTTCCCTTCTCCTTTCCCCCTTTCTGCTTCCTTTTCCCCGTCATTTTTCTCTCTCCTCTTCTTCACAATGGCCGGTCCCCCAAATATCTCATTCAATTGATTTCTTCCTCTAAAATTCTCACCAAATCCGAATCCATTCGCTGCTCTTTCTCAAACTCCCAAATTTCAGAAATTACTCTTCAATTGGATCTGAGGAGGTCGATTTGGCGAGGCGCGACGCACAAGACATCAGTGGCTGAGGGGCGGCGTTTTAACGGCGACGGCGTGATGATGTTCTGGCCGGCAGACGGCGGCTGAAGAGCAGGCATCGACGGTGGTTTAAGGAAAAGTGGCAGCAGCGACTCAAATGGTGGTCGGACCCCGCCTTGGTTGGCTTAAAACGTGAGCGAATCGGGTGAAAGGTCGGCTTGAGTGAAACGGACTGCTGAAGGCTGGTACAGTCAGCGGTCAATCGACGAAACAACGGCTGAAGGATGGCGGCGAGTCGTCGATAATGGTGGCGGCGATTCTGTTGGGAAAAATACGCTGAAATTTCCATGAAGTCGAATTTATAAAAGTGAAATAAAAAAGAAAAATTGGACACAGCAAATTGATAACGAAGTTCGGCCAATAATGCCTACGTCTCCGGACTACTGCAGATATTTTATTAGGAGAAAAGAAAACACTCTTGTTTACAAAACACTCGCAAACTCACTCACAACTCACAACTTAAATACACACAAAAGCTAAATTTCTAATAGCTCTCTCGCTCTCTCTTTTCTTTCTTGTATTTGGTTTTTTTCTCTGGTGTATTCATCTGCTCGTTCCGTTCTCTATTTATAGAGGAAAATTGCTGCAAAATTCAAAGAAGACAGCACACAAAAAATAATGCAATACGGCTCATTAAATTCTAAGGTGGCTAGGACTTATCATCACCATTTTTCAGCAGCTACTTTTTCTCCAAAGTCCACATTTGTGGCTGGACACAACAATCTCCCACTTGAGGACTGATTTCAATTTGTCCTCACACCTTGATTAACTGCAGTAGTCTCATTCGGTCTGTTATTCTAGCAGGCTAACTGAAGTTGAGCACAACTTCAGTTTGTCAATGGTCACCACCTTCGTTAGCATATCTGCTGGGTTCTTGCTTCCTACAATCTTCTTCAAAGTCAACACTTCATCCTCAAGAAGAGATCTGATGAAATGATAACGTATATCAATGTGCTTAGTTCTGGAGTGAAACACTGAGTTCTTTGCCAGATGTATTGCACTTTGACTGTCACTGTGTAAGACACTCTCTTTTTGAGTGAAATCCAACTCTGTTAACAATCCTTGAAGCCATATCAATTCTTTACTGGCTTCTATCACTGCTATATACTCAGCTTCTGTAGTGGATAGAGTAACAATCTTTTGTACCCGCGACATCTAACTAACAGCTGTAGCTCCGACAGTAAAAACATAACCGGTGGTGCTTCTTCGGTGATCAACTTCACCTCCGAAATCTGCATCTACGTAGCCCTGTAACTTTAGATCTTCTTTTCTAAAATACAGACATTTTTCTGTTGTGCCCCGTAGATATCTCAAAATCCATTTGACTGCTTCCCAGTGAGCTTTTCCTGGTTTTGACATAAACCTGCTCACAACTCCCACTGCATGGCCAATGTCTGGCCTCATACAGACCATCGCGTACATCAAACTTCCAATGGCTGAAGCATAAGGAATTTTTGCCATGAACTCTTCTTCTTCTTTTGTTTGAGGAGACTGATCCTTGGATAGACGAAAATGGCTAGCCAAAGGTGTACTGACTTGTTTGGCCTTGTCCATGTTAAATCTCTGCAAAACACGGTTGATGTACTCTGCCTGAGATAACTGCAAAACTCCCTTTTGCTTATCTCTCGTGATTTGCATTCCAAGAATCTTCTTCGCTGGGCCTAAGTCCTTCATGTCAAATTCTTTTTACAACTGCATCTTTAAATTTCTGATGTCTTCCATATTTGATCCTGCTACTAACATGTCATCGACATAAAGTAGCAATATGATATAGCTGGACTCATATTTCTTGAAGAAACAACAGTGATCAGCATTGCACTTCTGGAAGCCTTCCTTGTGCATGAAACTTTCAAACTTTTTGTACCACTGTCTTGGAGCTTGTTTAAGGCCGTATAAGCTCTTCTTCAATTTGCACACCATATCCTTCTTTCCTTCTGAAAAACCTTCAGGCTGGTGCATATAGATCTCCTCATCTAGGTCTCCGTGAAGAAATGCAGTCTTCACGTCTAATTGCTCTAGATAGAGCTCTTCACTAGCCACAATACTTAGCACAGTCCTGATAGTATTGAGCTTTACAACTGGAGCAAAGATTTCAGTATAGTCAACTCCTTCTTTCTGCTGAAATCCTTTGACAACCAGTCGAGCTTTGTATCTCTTGGAACCATCATGGTCTTCCTTCACCCGAGACACCCATTTGTTGTGAAGCGCTTTCTTTCCCATGGGTAACTTGACTAGTTCCCATGTCTGATTTGAGATCAAGGACTTCATCTCGTCCTTCATGGCAAGCTCCCACTTGCTCGCATCTGTGGTTTGACAAGCCTCCTTATAATCTTCAGGTTCTCTTCCATCAGTTAACAACATGTAGTCCATGTATCTCCTGTTAGGCACATGGGACCGAGAGGACCTTCTCAATACAGGAGCTGGAGTTGACGCTTCTGATTGCTCACCGCTTTCTTCATTTGATTCCTCTGACCGAGGATTCCTTATTACATGAATGTCTGGGATATCTTCCACCTCTGCATAAACTGGCCCACTCGCTTCTGAGTTGCTGGCGCTTGTGTTATGCCGGTCCTTGTACATCACTCTTTCATTAAAGATGACATCTCTGCTGCGGATCATCTTTTTGGTTTCATCATCCCATAAACGGTAGCCAAACTCATCTTCACCATAACCAAGGAAAGTACATTTCTTTGATTTTGGATCAAGTTTGTTTCTGCCTTGATCACTGATGTGCACATATGCTACACACCCGAAAACTCTAAGATGTGAGAGTTTTACTTCTTTTCCGCTCCATACCTCTTCTGGTAACTTGTAATCCAATGGTACCGATGGACTTCGGTTGACCAAGTAAGTTGCTGTGTTGACTGCTTCTGCCCAGAACTCCTTCGGTAAGCCTGACTGCATCCGCAAGCTTCTGGCTTTTTCAGTCAACGTTCGATTCATACGCTCAGCTACACCATTGTGTTGAGGCGTACCAGGCACGGTTCTCTCCATTCTGATCGCGTGCTCATAGCAAAACTTCTTGAATCTGGTGGTTACGTATTCACCACCATTGTCGGATCTGAGCTTCTTGATCTTTAAGCTTGTCTCATTTTCCACCATAGCTTTCCAAATATTGAAAGCTTCAAATACTTCTGACTTGTGTTTCAGAAAGTAAACCCATACTTTTCTGGAGTGATCATCGATAAAGGTCACGAAGTATTGCTTCCCACTGCCGGATGGGACAGTCGTTGGGCCCCAAACATCTGAGTGGATGAGCTCAAGCTTCTCCTTCTTTGGGGTTCTTCTACTTGTCTGAAAGCTGACTCTTTTATGCTTTCCAAGTATACAATCTTCACACATGTCAATTTCTATTGACTGAAGGCCTGGTAATTTTCCTTTTGAGTGAATGATCTTCATCCCCTTTTCACTCATATGCCCAAGTCTTTGGTGCCATAGATTGGGACTTTCTTTTGCTGCAACTGCAATCAGATGACATGCTCCTGTTGTCTTGTAAAGAGTACCACTCTTTTTGCCTCGAGCAATTGTCATCGCACCCTTTGAAATCTTCCAATCGTCTCCGTGGAAGATTGTCGTGTAGCCTTCACTGACTAGCTGGCCCACCGAGATTAAATTCTTCGTTAGGTCGGGAATATGTCTTACGTTTTTCAATTCCCATACAGACCCGTTCAACTTGATTTTTATCGCACCTTTGCCTACAACCTCACATGATTGCTCATTACCAAGGTAAAATTACCAAGATTTCCAGGAACATAGTTTTCGAATAGTTCCTTCTGTGAGGTAGCATGAAAGGATGCTCCAGAGTCTAACACCCAAGACTCTTCTCTGTTCTCCAAAGAACATATCAGCAAGTCTCCTCCTGAGACTGAAGCAACATTTGCCTCTTCCTTTGCCTCCTGGTTCTTTGGTTCACTCTTGCACTGGTTTTTGTAGTGCCCGGTCTTCCCACAATTCCAGCACTCGATAGACTTCGAGTTTTGGGAATTACGATGATTTCTGGACTTGGACCTCCTTCCCTTTGATTTGTTGTGCCTGCTTTCTTTGGTTGAACTTCTTCCTCTTGACTCTGTATGCAACACAGAAGAGGTCGATGGTTCACCCGACTCCCTCCGTCGGATCTCTTCACTGAGAACCAAATTTTGGACATCATCAAATCTCAACTTATTGCTTCCCGACGAGCTACTCACAGCCGTGACCGTAGCATTCCAACTTTCTGGTAGGGAAGACAAAAGTATTAAAGCCCGTACTTCATCATCGAACTCGATCTCAACTGAACTCAACTGAGTTGTAACGGTGTTGAGCTTATTGAGATGATGTGCCACCGAAGCACCTTCGGTCATACGCAAGTTGAAAAATCGCCTCATCAAATGAACTTTGTTTGAGGCTGATGGTTTCTCGTACATGTTGGAAAGAGCCTTCATGAGGCCTGCTGTTGTCTTTTCTTTCGCAATGTTAAAAGCAACATTACGGGATAACGTCAGCCGAATGGCTCCAAGGGCCTGTCTGTCAAGGAGACTCCATTCTTCCTCCTTCATGTCTTCTGGCTTCTTTCCCGTGAGTGGTTGATACATATTCTTCTGGTACAGATAATCCTCGATCTGCATCTTCCAGAAGCCAAAGTCCGCACCATCGAACTTTTCGATTTTCATTTTTCCTTCGTCTGCAGCCATCACTTCGTATCTGATCTGACTTCTCTGCCGGATCGTTTCTGTAATTTTTGTGAACTACCGTGTTTCAGAACACGTCGGTAGATAAAATTTGTAGCGCTGACAAATTTGGCACTATTCCTTTTTTTTCACTACTCACGGAATAGTAACCGACACAAAAAAAAAAAATACAGAATTAACAATCTGGCTCCGATACCAGTTGTTGGGAAAAATACGCTGAAATTTCCATGAAGTCGAATTTATAAAAGTGAAATAAAAAAGAAAAATTGGACACAACAAATTGATAACGGAGTTCGGCCAATAATGCCTACGTCTCTGGACTACTGCAGATATTTTATTAGGAGAAAATAAAACACTCGTGTTTACAAAATACTCGCAAACTCACTCACAACTCACAACTTAAATACACACAAAAGCTAAATTTCTAATAGCTCTCTCGCTCTCTCTTTTCTTTCTTGTATTTGGTTTTTTTTTCTCTGGTGTATTCATCTGCTCGTTCCTTTCTCTATTTATAGAGGAAAATTGCTGCAAAATTCAAAGAAGACAGCACACAAAAATTAATGCAATACGGCTCATTAAATTCTAAGGTGGCTAGGACTTATCATCACCATTTTTCAGCAGCTACTTTTTCTCCAAAGTCCACATTTGTGGCTGGACACAACAGATTCAAACGGCTAGGACGTGAGCGGCAACTGGAGACTAACTAACATTGACGGGGCTCAGCGGGAAAGTGAAGGGCGGTCGGCGTCTGAACGAAACGGCAATCGCCGGCGGGATGACAGGTGGTGGTCGGGCGCCGGCGTGGCTGCTCGCGCTTCGACGGATCTCGGCAAATGGGCTCTCGCGATGGGCTGCTATGGGTCGGCTCTTGCAGTGGATGGTCGAGGTGTGGAAACCGGAGGCGAGCAGACGTCAATGATGACTCGGCTCGAGACGACGCGGCTGACAGGGCTACAAATGTTCAACTCAGCCATGCGTGGAGTTGTTACGAGCAGCTCGGTTCGAGATATAGACGACTGAAGTTTCTGGCGTCAGATAGCGATCGAACGGGACGGACGGGATCTGCTCTCCGATTGCCTGCTTCTGCTCAACATGGGGGCGAAGGTCTCGGCAATGGCAGACAAAGGCTCGCGATGGCTGAGGTATGGTGGAGGACTGAAAATCGACCGAGGCTGTGGGTAAGATGTGTTTCTGGAGTGAAAATTGTGAAGAGGGAAGAAGTTTAACCTGGAACTTAGGGAACTTAGGGAGAGTCATCATGATTGATATTAACTGATTGATTCCCCTCCAAAATAGATATGAACTGATTGGTTTTTCAATCACATTAATGCTAAGGAGTCAACAGTTGGCTCCGTTATGGAGCATACAACCAATTGGACAACTTCATATGGGCTGCCCACATTAAAGTATTGTGGGACAGCCCCACATGGAATTGTCTCATTGGTTGTTGGCTCCATAACGGAGCCAACTGTTGGCTCTTTAGCATTGTTGTTTCAAGAGAGGCTACAATCAAGGTCTTAACGAAGGAGGTTAACTGACACTCACAAGTTGCGCGATTGGCGCCTAAAGTGGATTATTGGAACATTGATGATCCAAGTGGATGCGGCATTAATCGCAAATTGGAATAGGCCTTGCTTTGACTTGTTACCTCTAATTCTTCTGCTGACTTCAACCAGACACGTGTTAAAGATAATGCTATTTAATATAAATCCACATGCAAACCCACATGTAATAACTGACAAAAATGGCTCTGTTAAAAGTGTTGATCCTCCTCTCTGTTGTATTCATGCTCTCTCCCCTGCCATTAAACTCCCAAACAACCCCTCTAAAACCCGAGGCCTTCACCTTCCCCATCCACAAAGACCCCACCACCAACCAGTACTACACCACCATCAGCATCGGCACCAACTCCACCACGTTCAACGTCGTGCTCGACCTCGGAGGCAAGTTCCTGTGGTTCAACTCCCTCGACTACTTCAACTCCGCTTCCTCCTACCGCCCCATCTCCTGCGGGACCCGCCTCTGCACCCTGGCCAACGGCGTCGGCTGTGTCTCCTGCTTCCTCTCCCCTCCCGTCCCCGGCTGCACCAACAACACCTGCTCCGACTATGCCCTCAACCCCTTCTCCGGCGCCCAGGTCTACAGTGGCCTCGGAACCGACACCCTCTACATGCAGTCCACCAGCGGGGCCCACTACCAGGCCCCATATTTCCCGTTCCAGTACACTTTCCCGACCCAGAGGGACGGCCTTGCTGGCCCCACCGCCGGGCTCGTCGGGATGGGCCGCACGCGGATCTCACTTCACGCGCGGCTCGCCTCCACGTTCAGGATCCGACAGGAGTTCACACTCTGCCTCCCGTCGTCCAGGGAGACGGGCGGGATGGTCGTGGGTCGGGCGGCTTTCTGGGGCCCCTTCCGCAATATCTCTCTCTTCACCACACCACTGGTGAGGAACCTCGTGCCCACGGACATGAACGACGAGATCGGGAACTTGACGGCTGAGTACTTTGTCGGGCTAGAGTCCATCAGGGTCGGGGGGAGAACGCTCCGGCTGAACCAAACACTGCTCTCGATCGATAGGCGCACGGGGGCAGGTGGAACGGACCTCCGCACAGTGAGGCCCTACACAGCTCTGGAGAGGTCAATCTACAGGGCACTGGTTAATGAGTTTGTGAGGGGCGCGGAGTCGATGGGCGAACGGAGGGTGGGGGCAGTGGCTCCTTTCGGGGCGTTCTTCGACTCGGGGACGATCAGGGAATCGGGGACGGGACCACAGGTGCCGAGAATCGACCTGGTGATGCGGGGAGGGGGAGTTTACTGGAGGTTGTATGGGTGGAACTCGATGGTGAGGGTTGGGGGTAATGTGGTTTGCCTCGCCTTCGTGCAGGGAAGAATCAACCCGACGGGGCCCACAACGTCGGTGGTGGTGGGGGGCTACCAGATGGAGAACCATTTGCTCGAGTTCGACTTGGAGAACTCGAGGCTTGGGTTTAGCTCCGCGCTCGCGCTGCACGGGACGAGCTGCTCCAACTTCGGGGCTGCCTAGGTTGTGTGTTGGAGTTCGCGTTTTTTCAAACCAGTTTGTGATTGGATGAATAAATGAATACTCTCATATAGTTAATAGGTGAATGCGTTCTTACCTGATTAGCGTCAAATGGGATCTGTGGTTGGTTTATGGGTTTGAATTCATAATCATTGGCTTAATACACAATGTGTCTTACAATATTATAAATAAAATTAAATTAACTTATGGATCTTATTTTTGGAAACGACTACAGGATCGTCACGGAATGGTTCTGTGAGAGATTTTAGCCTTTAGATACATATATATATATATATATATATATATATATATATATATATATATATATGCAAGTTAGTTATTGTAGATAATATATGACTAAAATTTCTCACGGAACCAACTCCGTGACCAGACGGACTGTAGTTTTTTCCCTTATTTATATATAATAATAATAATATCAATATCCATCAATCAGAATAATTAATTTGCTAGTTCGAATTGACTACTATATTAATAAATAACTAGTACTTAGTCCCGTGCGATGCACGAGACAATAATTATATTCTATCTATACTACTATGAAAAAGTTGTTGGAAAAATATATTTTAAGTAATATTGTTTGTCTTTTGTGTATGGAGAGTTGAACCATGTTGGTACTATTTGGTATTATGTCTGTGTTGCATTTTTTGTTTTTTTTTTTTCCTTATTTCCTAGGTGAACTTTTGTGAAAGATATTGGTGTTATTGCTTTTGTTGATTTGCACGAGGTTATTCTATCAAAATATACTTTTCGGAAAAGCAATATACTTATACTTCCGTTTATTGTATATATATATATATAAAAGATAAATACTCCCTCCATTTTGAAATATAAGGCGTTTAAGGTTTTTGCACAAATATTAAGGAGACATTAATTAATAATTAAATTGACTAAACTAACTTATTTATTGAAAATCACTATGTATTTATTGTTATGGTTGAAGCTATAAATGAGGGTGTATTTGGCAGAAAATGGAATAATTTGCCTTGGTTTTGATGTGCGCCAATGTTTTAAAAACCGTACCGGTCGTCATACCGGTGTAGTGACCGGTATGCGGTATTATCGGTACGACCGGTATTACCGTCTATTTTACCGGTTTTAATAAATATAAAATTAATTTATTATTATTATATAAATAATATACAAAATTAACTTTAATTAATACTAAAATAAATTAACATCTAATAACAATATAAACATATTAAAGTTAAGTGTAGAAATTTCAATCTATATAAATAAAATAATAAAAATCTATTAAAAATATTTTTTTTAAAAAAAAATGGCATAAACCGGTATTTTGACCGGTATTTTGGCCGGTATTTGCCGGTAAAACCGGTATTTTTCGGTACGAAACCGGTATTTTGGCCAAAACGGTATTTTGAGTGTAAATATACCGGTCGGACCACCGGTATCCGGTATTACCGGTAATACCGGCCGGTACGAACCGGTATTTAAAACATGGATGTGCGCCTTATATTTCAAAAAATTTGAGAATTTCCTTATATTTCAAAATGGAGGGAGTAGTACATAAACTTTTTTCCCAACGATATAACCAACTCCATAAAACAACCAAAAAAAGGAGTAATGTTTACAAGGGAAACACCCCAATTCTAGATAACCGAGAGAACAAGCCATAGGCTAGCCTAAACCAATTACACAACAATCTAACCATCACAAGAATCCTACATAGGAAGACATCACAAAGCTAACATCAGATGCATTTGGAAGAGTACAACAGACCTAAGAGACGCCATCAACATAACAATACATAACATAGCAAGACATATACAAGTATTACAAGACATCCCTCCTACATATAATTCTCGAATGCGCTGAGCCTACGTGGCTGCTTCTGGTGCTTCAAAATTCTACTTGGCGAAGAATCATGCTTCGTAATTAGGTTTAGACAAATAATATTGATAATTAATAATCTAGGTTTGGACATTCTATAAATATTATTTAGTTAACTTAGGTATTTTAATATCACTTTACTAATACAACCCTGTAATTCTTTGTAATTTACCATAGCAAAACACTAAGTGACTAATATATCCTTGACTTTTGATTTGTTTCCTTCAATTAGCTATTGAATTTAAATGAATTTTAAAAGTTGATAACTTTTGTATTTCTTATCGATTTTACATATATAATATATCAAATTAATCATCTTTTAATGATCTTCGATTTGGCATTCATATTGTATATATAAAATAATTATATTTATCTTTATAGTGATAAAAATAATAATATTTATTAAAATTCATTAGAAAAATAAAAGTATTTCTTAATTGATATATTTATGTTTAATGTAGTTATATGTTGTAAGTTAAAAATAATTATTATAATATAACACATGTAGGTCACACAAATAAAAAGCGTAATACATAATATATAATAATATATGTAATTTTATAAAAGGTATTTAAAATTTTAACTACTTTTTCTCATTAATTTTAGATTTTAAGAAAAACTTAACAAGCACCCGTGTGATACACGGGCGTTGTACTAGTAGCAAGATATAAACAAACATAATAATTTTAAATCAACCTTTCAATGGATAACTTCATATATCTGTTTGTAGTATTTTTGGGCATGTGGTAACCGAGCTACCCGACTCGGGTCGTTCTCAAAGGAAGACTATTCAGACACGGATTCAAACAACGATCGACTCACATAAGAAAATAAAATAAAATTCCTAAACGCTCTACTCGCAATTTGGGGTTTGGATTAAGCTAAGAACGCAATATAAGTAAAAACGAAAGCAAGATTCAAACTTAATAGCAAGCAAGACCTCAAATTGCAAGAAAAAGGAAAATAAAGAGAAAAAGAACAAGGTACTCCTAGACCCGAGATGGAAAGAA
>CACSLK010031421.1:19107089-19118478 GCA_902706635.1 Striga hermonthica | reverse complement strand
GCGCATAGTTCATCGCATATGTCTTCGTACATTTTGGGGTGAAAAACTTAGCTTTCTATTGGGTGGTGTGAAAAACTTAGTATGACTTCAGAACGGGGTGAAAATAGCTATTTCCTCTAATATTAATATCATTATCCATCAATGAGAATAAATTTATTTGCTTGTTCTAATTGACTACTATATTAATAAATAACTAGTACGTAGATAATAATTATAATCTATATATCTATACTAATATAAAAAAATTGTTGGAAAAATATATTTTAAATAAGTTTGACCAAATAAATATAATTGACTTACTATTAATTGAATGTTGTACACAAGTAAATCTTTAGTAAAAAAACCTGAATCCTATTTTTTTGGTAACAAATTTGGAGATTCTTATTGGCAAAATTTGGATTCCATTTTTTTCGTATCATATTTTGTTTTTTTACCAAATTTTAAATCATAACAAATTTGGAGATTCTTATGCAAAAAAAAAAAAAATGTGTCAATTATTTATAAAAACCATTTTAAATACAAATTAATTAAAAACCCATGCAAATTGGATACAAATTAAAAAACAAATAGTTGTATAGTTTTTACACAATTCTTTCAATTTTATTGAATAATTTTTCTTTGATAAAAAGTGTGTAAATTGGATAAAACCACGTGAAAATTTTATTTTAAAATAAAACTGATATTTGATCGGGATGTACATTCAAAATTGTGTCCACATTTTTTGGTAACAAAAGGGGTTCATTTGATATTTAAAGTCACCTTATCCAATTATTTAGGAAAAATTGTGTGCAACTTTTCAAAATTTAAATGCATCGATTTTTTTAGATTCTTATGTTTTTTCTTAACCATGTTTTACCGAGATTTTGGTAAGTTCATATCATTTTTTTTTTTGTTTAAGTTCATATCCTTTTTTTAAGGAAAGACAGTTGCATAAACATTAACAAATTATTTCAATTTTAATTAGAATTATTTTCAATTCAATTTGTTTCGTAAAAAAATCGGTGCAATGTTAGAAAAATTCGATTGCATTTTTAGACAAAAACTATGATTTGTTATTTGGTTTACAAAACATATTAAGATCAAATTGTTTGATAAAAAATCGTTTACTGGTACGAACATCGGTTTCATTTTCAGGAATAACTAATGATTCTTTTCAATATTTCTTAATTGAAATTTAGAGTTCGATTTAAAATAAATAATTAGTGAAAATCCCTAAAAAATTCTATTTTTTTCCTACTATAGTATTGTTTAATAAATAAGATCCATTAATTTTTTTAAAAAATTGTTTACTAATAACTAATAATATGCAATTTTAGAAAAAATTCGAACACCTATGTAATAATTTGCGTGGTAAAGAATCGAACCAATAACGTTTGACATAAGGAAATGTTTAATAAATATAAATTTCATTTTCATGATATTTTTAATGCCATAGGACAATTTAAATACAAAAACATCTTTTAAAAACCAAATAGGTAATAAATACTCTCATGCATCGCATGGGTACCATACTAGTTAATATATAAAGTGGCAATGATATTTACTTGAAATGGTAACTATAAATCAATAAAAAAAATTTAGCCAAAATTTAAAAATCTCGCCTAAATTAATGTAATTAATATGCATAATCATTTTGATCAAATATTGTGGCTATTACCTTTATTAGTTGCATGATTTAAATTTGAAATATAATATATTGACAAAACTTGCAGCTATTACCTTTATTAGTTGCATGGTTTCACTTTGGTATATAATATATTGAAAAAAAAAAGAAGATTTTTATTTAAAATTAAAAATCAAAAAATAATTATTCATAACTTATGGGTCAATTAACTTGGACGTAAACAAAATATTCAATTATTTATAGTTTCATAAATTACTCAATAACTTACGGCCAATATTAACTCGGACGTAAACGAAATAGCAGTCAATTATTTATAGTTTACTAAATTACTCAACTGCATATTTTTTTTATTTGAATAGTTGATACAAAAATAAATTTATATTAATTAATGAAACAATATAAGTTTTATATTTATACTTATTATTCACATATGTTGTTAAATATATGATAAGATTTTACCAAAATAACTATTTTATGAAAACACATTATAGTCAAATCTGAATAAAATTTTTGAAATGACACTTATTTGAAAACGGATATAATGTAATTTATTATCAGTTATGTGCATCGCATGGGTTGCGTATTAATTTTAAATAAACACTTTTATGTAATTTTGCACAATTTGAACTCTATATAGCATTTTCATATAGGTAAATATATCCTCCCTATATATAATTTCAGAATGCGTTGAGCCTACGTGGCTGCTTCTGGTGCTTCGGGATCCTATTTGGCGAAGAATCATGCTTCGTAATTAGGTTTGGATAAATAATATTGATATATTAATAATTAATAATCTAGGTTCGGGTATTCCCTAAATATTATTTACCTAATTTAGGTATTTTAATATCACTTTTACTAATATAACCCTTTAATTCTTTGTAATTTTACATATTGAGGCACTAAGTGACTAATATATCCCTGAATTTTGATTTGTTTCCTTCAATAAGCTATTGAATTATAAATATATTTTAAAAGTTGGTAACTTTTGTATTTCTTATCGGTTTTACATATATAATATATCAAATTAATCATCTTTTGATGATCTTCGATTTGACATCCATATTGTATATATATGAAATAAATAAATTATATTTATCTTATAATAATAAAAAATAATAATATTTATTGAAATTCATTAGAAAAATAAAATTATTTTTCAATTGATATATTTATATGTAATGTAGTTATATATTGTAAGTTAAAAAAAAATAGTATAATATAACACAAGTAAGTTGCACAAATAAAAAATGTCATAATAAATATATAATAATATATATTCTTATAAAAGGTATTTAAATTTTCAAACTACTTTTTCTCATTAATTTTAGATTTTAAGAAAAAAATTAGCAAGCACCCGTGTAATACACGGGTGTTGTACTAGTTACATATTAATTTCATATTTTTAATTTATAGATATTATTTAATAAGAATTTTTAATTTATAAATATTAATGAATATCTATTATCGGTGCACTGCACGAGACTCATATTAGTTGAATGTATTAAAGCAATGAAGCAATATTGATTAGTAAAAAAATAATTTTCAATATTAATAATTATTTTTTTATTGTATGATATATAATAATTAAATATATAATTTATATATATATATATATATATTTCACTCGTTATAAAATAATTATCATTTTAGATCTTGCTTATAATTAAGGATAACGAAAACTTAACATATTCAATATCAATAAATAATAAGCACATAATACTCTCTCTCTCTCTCTCTCTCTCTCTCTCTCTCTCTCTCTCTCTCTCTCTCTCTCTCTCTCTCTCTCTCTTCTTCTATCTTCTCTTACACATACCTTGTTACAACATATTATTTTGATTTTGTAATAAGCTAGACTAAAGTTGAAAATTTGTGGCAAATACTACAACCAACAGTTAATTAATAAAATATGGTAATATATTATTTGAAGATAAAATATTATTAATTTATTTACATTAATATTATTTTATTTTTTTCTTATAATTTATAATATTATAAATAATTTATTTTTTTCTAACCTATTAATTTTTATGAGATTTGTTATAATATTGTGAATCGCAATGTGAATTTTTAAAAGGTTAGTTTGATGCAGTTATTGAATAAAATCAGAGGATAATTTTAAACTCAATGGATGGATAATTGTTTTGTATATGACTCGTTATAAACCGAATAGAAAATTATAGTGATTTGTTATTAATATTGAGATATCAATTGCATTATATGATTGTGGTAATTGTATCAATAAGATTTTTACAATTCATTTTTAAATTTATTTTTTACTTGCATTTTGCAATGGTTTCACGCATATTTCAATCTACATATGACCAGATACATACCAAAACAGAGGAACACATGAATTCTTATTAGAGATAAAGATTGATTTGTTATTGAAGATAAATAGTGAAATTTTTTTTTTTTAGGTTTATAATTTTTTGAAAAATTGGATGGTTAAGTTAATGATAAATCAAAAGATTATAAACTAATTCTCTCGATTAAATGATTTTTAAATGTACAATAAAAATTATATTGGTATATTGTTGGTTACAAAATGAATAAAAAATCATCGTGTTTTTTTTACTAATGTTGATAAATAAGATTTTTTTTTTGTCGAAACGATAGATATCATTATAAAACTCAAACGAGAACATTGTTCTAATACAACGTCGAATAACCCTATCAAATCCTGAACTAAAAATTGAGAGGCACATCTACAAGATGGCCTAGAACCTCAAGCAATCAATCACAACACTAAAGGTTACAGAAGTCTAGCCACTGCCCTAAGGCCTAGCGTCAAGTCCTGCACCAAACACAGTCCCAAAGTGACCAAAAAACAGAAAAGCAAACAAACTAAAAACTAAGAGATAGATAGGAACTCTAGCCAATCTAAATGAGCTGATTTCAACACCAAATGAACTAGAATCGGAGAATTTTGAAACACCCACAAGTTGCGAGTCTTCCATAGCCACCACAGCAGATAAGTGGTTAGTTGAATTATGTGATTTGAGACCTCAAATTTGGCTATGGAACAGACTTGCTGCCACCAGTGCTTGAAAGACAACACCTGCTGAGCAAGGCCATCCCAGGAAACAAGTGCAATGGCCCATAATTTTTGTGCTATGGAGCAAGTGAGCAGTAAATGTTTAGTAGTCCCTTGAGCCTCTCCACAACACTTATAGCATATATCCACTTCCAGCCCCTTCCTCCTGAGATTGACCAGTGAAGTGCCACTGAGACATTTCAAATAAAGCTTAAGTTTACTTGGAATTTGCAAAGACTAGGTTCTCTGAAGGGTATTTCTCATTGACAAAGCTGAAGAGATACTTTCAGGATGGTCTGTGGAGAATACTTTTTGCAGAGCCAGGTACTTGTAAGTGCTTGAGACTGAGAACTCCCCTTTTTTGTCCACACTCCAGTATATTATGTCACTTGCATTTGGTTTCAATGATTTGATAGCCAATATTGCTTTATTGTCCTCTGTAGAGAAGACCTATTCAATGAGCCGCCTATTCTAGTTGGAGCCATCTGGGAGAATCAGATCCCTAACAAAAATGAGGTGGCCTCTAGCAATATCAATCAACTCAGGCCTAGGCTTGGACAAATTCGGGACCCAGTTCACATCATTTATCCTGGTTTGGGAGCCACTTCTAATCTCAATTTTTAGAAAATTCGTAAAGACAGGGAGAACTTCCAACCAACATCTCCAGAGCCAAGAATACTTGTGTGATTTAACAGTTCAAAAAATAGAAGAGTTGGGAAAATACCCTGTCTTTCAGAATCCAACTAACAAGGAGGTCAGGATGTGAAAATATTCTCCATAATTGTTTGAAGATTAAGGCAATATTGAAAAACTTGATGTCATGAAAACCAATACCTCCATTTACCTTAGGTACAGATATTCTACACCAGCTCCTCCAATGAATGCCAGAAGTGCTATCTTCTTTGGTGTTCCACCAGAATTGGGCACACGGCCTAGAAATGTCTTTACATATGGATTGTGGAAGCTTGAAACATGACATTGTGAACACATGCAGGGCTTGGATCACAGCTTTTAATAGAACCTCTTTCCCAGCAGGGAAAGGAGCTTGGATTTCCACCCTTGCAATTTGCTCAGAATGGATTCTAGCAGATAAGCAAACACATCCTTTTTGGATCTTCCAATGCCCAAAGGCAATCCCAGGTACCTAGTTGATCTGTGGGATTGAATATCATGCATAGCTGAACAAACTCTGTGTGAATATAGGAATGAGTGTTTCTGCTGAAAAAACACAGCTGACTTTTGGAGGTTTACAGCCTAGCCAATGTAAAGCTTGTATTTGTTCAGCGAATTCAAAAGGACCTCCACTTGATCCACCACAGCTCTACAGAATAGCAAAACTTCATCTGCAAATAGGAGATGATAAAGGAGAGGTCCATTTCTAGAAAGTTTAACCCCATTCAACTAGCTAGTGTTCACAACATCCATAATTAGAGCAGACAATAATTTAGCAAGAATAATGAATAGATATGGGGATAGAGGGTCTTCTTGTCTAATGCCCCTTGAGGGTTTAATAAATCCATGGACAACACCATTGACTTTAAAAGATATAGTAGAAGAAGTGATGCAGACACGAACTAATTTCACAAAATCCATGTGGAATCCCATTTGAATCATAATTTGCTTGAGACTGAGCCATTCCACCTTGTCAAAAGCTTTGACAAGATCAAGTTTGAGGGACATAAACCAATTTTTACCTGATGTGTGTCTGTTCAAGAAGTAAAATGCTTCCTGAGCTATTATGACATTGTCCATTAGTTGTCTCCCTTTCAGAATAGCTGATTGATAATGACTAATGCTGCTACAAGGCTTCAACCTCGGAGCAAGGATTTTAGAAAGAAATTTGTAGACAACAGTACAGAGACTGATTGGTCTAAACTAATTTAAGGATTAAGGGATAGCACATTTAGGAATAAGAGAAAAAATAGTATGATTCCAGTATTGTAAAATAGCTCCTGATTCAGAAAAACTTTTGATAGCTGAGATAAAGTCAGAAATAATCAATTCCCAAAACTTTTGGTAGAAAAAAGCATTCATGCAGTCTTCTCCCGGGGATTTGTCAGGATAGAGACTGAATAGGGCACTTTTGATTGACCCATCATCAACAGGCAGCAGGAGAGTATGGTCCATTTCCTCTGTTATAGATTGGGGAATCAGATGAAGAACTGAGTCACTTCCCAGAGATCCTTCAGAGGCAAACAGATTTGAATAGAAATCCACAATATGAGCTTCCATCTCTTATTGAGAAAAAAATTCTTCACCCCTAGAAGAGGCAAGTCTGGAAATGGCATTCATTCTTCTCCTCTGCTGAGTGTAATCATGGAAGAACTTGGTATTGCCATCTCCCTCCTTAAGCCAGGTGAGTTTGGCCTTCTGTTGCCAATAAGACTCCTTCAGATTATGAGCATTGTTAAGTTCTTTTCTCAGCTTGGCCCATTATTCCCATTTGCAATCAGAATTGTCATCCTTAAAATTCTCCAATTTCTTGGTAAGGATTGCAATGTTGCTCTGATTCTGAGTATGGTGAGATGAAATCCAATGCAGCAAAGCCAGTTTAGTGATCTTGATCTTCTCCTTATGTTTGTAGAAAGGAGTTCCTTGCACCCTATTAGATCAAGCCTTCTCCACCACTTCTTGTAAGCCCTCTATACTCTGCCATTTTGTATCAAAAGTAAATCTTTAATGCCTTATGTTTCTATCAATCCCTGTATCAATGAGTAGAAGACAGTGGTATTAAGAGCTTTTCACCAGATTCAGGACTTTGGCATTAGGAAAAGGTTGCAGCCATTCAATAGAACCAAAAACTCTATCTAATTTCTCCTCCACTATTCCTTCAGACTGTCTATTATTGCACCAAGTAAACTGGTAGCCAACCATTTTGATCTCCTCCATCTCCATGTTGCTAATGAAGTTGTTGAACCCAGTAAAACTGTTGTTATTTCTAGCCAATCCACCTGTCTTCTCCTCACTGGAACATATTGCATTCCAGTCTCCTGCCATAAACCAGTGAGACCCCCAATTAAATTTTGAAGATTCAAAGATAGACCATTGCTCAGCTCTCTACAGTCTACATGTACTAAGGTAAACAAAAATCCCCCACTGCTTATCAGAAGATTGAAGTTAAAATTCAACAACAATGAAAAAACTCTGACAACTGATTGAATAATATCAACAGAGGGATCCCACATAAGAACAAGACCACCACTTAACCCTTGAGGACCCACAAAAGCAGTTTTGTCCTCAACACCTAATTTTTTACTGACTGTTTTTACAAAAGATCTTGATTTTTTTGGTTTCTGAAATGAATACAAAAAGATTCAATTGATTTTGTTCATTGCTGACTGATAAAATGAATACAAAACTTTGACAACTGATTTTTTACTGACTGATAAATAAGATTCAATTGTAATATTGTGATAAGTATCATAAAAAAATTTCCATAGTTGATTTTCAAATTTTACTTTGTATTATATTTGCAATTTTATCGTGCATATTCAAATAATGTTTTCTAGAAACAAAATATATTTCATAGATGATTTTTGAAGACATATTGTATGGTTGGTTATCAAAACAATAAGAAATTGCAGTGATTCATAATTGATATGGAGAATTTATTTTTTATTGCGATGATTATCACAAAATAATTTTCAGAAATGATACTCCTTTATTTATATAGAAAGTTGTGTTATTAAACAAATTGCACGATTTACAACAGATAGGTTTAATTTATATTTTTTTTAAAAAAAGGTTTAATTTATATTTTTTTATAAATATTAAAGTAATTCTTACTATATTTTTCTTAATAGTAAGTGAACCTATTTAAATACAAAGTTAATGTTGCTATTTTAGATTTTTCCATCAACCAATATGTGTAGATTTTATATAATATGAATTACAAAAATTATTAAACATTGAACAAATGCAGCATCTCAAATAAATTAATAATGTTTTTATATGTAACAATAGAAGAAATAAGAATGATAATGAACTATTGGATCAATTATATTGATGGACATGATGAAATCAAAATTGAGTAAATGGTCAAACTGTAATGATATAGCATAAGAGAAGCACCTATGTAAATCGCTAGAAATCGACTCGGCTTATTGGTTGAGCAGGTGTTGGCTCGGTTCAGGGGCCGAGCGGATGTGGTCGGCCCACTAATAGCTCGATTGGGTTGGACCTGTAGGCGACTTGATCAAACAGATGTTTTAGCGTATGGGCTTGGCCCAGTAACAACTAGGGTAAAGCATACGAGGTAAGCAAGGGAGTGATATATAAATAGATGGATCTTGTGTGATAGCAGGTATGAGTTCTTACGTTGAAAAACCCTAAATACATACTGCGCTTTCGTTGATACCCTACTAACTTGAGCGTCGGAGGTTTATCGCCAGGAACATCTCCGGCGTCCTTGCAGGTTTTCGAGGGCTCAGGCGGTTGGAGATCAAGGAAAGCCGGTCCAGTGCAATAGCACATCATGTAATGGAAAAGTTGTAATAATATTACAATATTATGGACAAATAAATACATGAAGGACAATGGTGTAATTTCACCAATCAATAAAACGCCCAGTTGATTTTTAAGGAAAATTTTGGACTTTTCCAAAAATCACAGTTAAATTTTTTAAATTCATTTTTCGATTTAAAAACATTTAACGGCGTTACTCGTTCATTTCACATAACAGTTCAAGTCGTATCTGAACTGAAGGGAATTCATTACCCAAATTTTCACAAAGGATATCATTATCCAATCTGATGACATTATAATTCATATATCATAGAATAATCATCATTATGATAACATAATCATCGAATATCAAAACCATATCATCATAAGTCAAACCAAATCATCAGGTTTTAAAAACAATTCATCGAGTGCCAAAACATCATCATGTTCATCATAGTTTTCAAAACTTCATTGTTTGAAAAATTCCAACAAGTTCATCATGAAAGCAGAAGCAATAATAAATAATATGCATGAGACCACGAAGATTGAAAGTAATACATCCAATTGGGCAGAAAAATTTAGCAAAAAGGGTTGAGCATCAAACTCAAGGCTGCGATGGAATGACGAATTTCCGAACGATTCGACGAGTTAATATAAATCGAGAGACGACGGAGATTGATTTACAATTGACGAGAAATAATAGATAAAACGACTTATTAGATTAATTAGACGAAGTTATTTAATTAATCAATACAAGATTATCGAGCATTTGTCGAGCAACAAAACCTAAAATATAAACGAGGCAAAAACTTAAAATACGCTAACTCATCTAAAACGAATGGGGCGCTACAAAACACTTCAAACTTTCTAAATACTTCATTTAAGTTGAGACGTAATTTTTGAATAGTTTTTATATTCATTTTTTTTATAGTACTCAATTTCTACATATTCTCAGATATATAAAAACAATATACTAAAATAGTTGTTTATGATATATTAATAAATTTAATTTTTGTTAATTTATAGACTAATTTTAAGTTTTATTTGATATTTCTCATTTGATATGATAAATTAATATACATTTTATTCATAAACAAATATGAAATATATAAACAAATAAATAACTTAAATGTTGTAAATAAGGCGAATAAATGTTTATAATAATTAATATATAAATTAAGTAAGAAAAAGAAATGCAATGTATGGTAATCAACAAAAAGTAAAGTTAATATATGGTACTTTTTTTCGAAAAAAGAAGAAGTTTTTTCAATACAAGGCCTGAAAGATAGGTAACTATCAAATCGGGGCCTAAAAGATTTTTTTACCTCAATTCAAGACCTAAATGTTACAAAACTATGAAATTCAGTCCTAGAATTAAAAAACTCATAACACCATTAAAATGATAGTTAATTTGAAGTTTTAAAACGGGTAAATTGCGCCAAACCCTCCTATGTTATACGATATAGGCGTGTTACTACCCTATGTTTTAAAAAATGCATGACACCCTTTGTATTTAAGTAGTTGTACGATTCACCAATTCCGTCCAATTTAACGGCGCGTACACAACACCTTCTATCCTGCGAAAATTTTACAATTTTTTTACATAATTAAAATTACCTTTATACCCTTATGTGCTTTAGTGAACAAACTAAATTTTTTTTGCCAAAATTTTTTGCCAAGGGGAGGAATCGAACCCAGGTCTCAAGGAGGTGAGAGTGCCCACTAAACCATTAGGCTATATATATTCTTGTGTAAGAATTGTACACAACTACATTTATATATCAACTCTAAACGAATTACTAAATTAATAAAGTAAAATAAAAATATAATTGGTAAATTTAAAACAAATTAAACAATAATAATAAGAGCTTGAAATACATTAAATTAGGATAAAAATAATGTAAAAACTAAAGTAAGATAGAACCTAATATAGTAGCATGAATTGAAATTAAATAAATGATATATTTCTATTATTAAAATAAAATTAACATAAATTTAGAAATGAATAATAATAATACTAATAATAATAATAATAATAATAATAATAATATATTTAAATTTATAAATAAAGAAAATGAAATAAATATAGTAGGTACATTTAATATATATTAGATAATCATATTAATAATAATGTAATAATAACTTGAAATAAATTAAATTAATAAAAAATAATGAAAATTAAATTATAATAAAGTAAGATAAAATTAATTATAGTAGCAAGAATTAAAATTAAATAAATTTAAATTTTTATTTATTAAAATAAAATTGTAAATGTATAATAATAATAT
>CACSLK010031421.1:19077984-19097487 GCA_902706635.1 Striga hermonthica | reverse complement strand
AAAAAAAAAAAAAAAAAAAAAAAAGAGAGAGAAATAAAGAAAAATAAAAAAAATTAAGAAAAATACGAGATTGTTGGAGAAAATTAAGGAGAGTATGAAGCTCTTGCTCGATTTTTCTTGATGGCGTCTATTTTTTTTTTTTTGAAATATTATACAAATGTTTAATTATTATTTTGTTATTTTTTTTAAACTTTTAATTTAATGGTGTTATTTGATTTGTTAATTATAGGACTTGATTTTGATAGTTTTATGACATTTAAGTCCCGAATTGAGAAAAAAATTTAGGCCCAGATTTGATAGTGTACCCATCTTTCGGGTCTCGTATTGAAAAAACTCCAAAAAAGGAGAAAAGAGAAAGATAAAATAATTTTATGGTAATTCTCGAACCTAGTTATTAAACAAAGCTTGTACATGTGTCAATACGAAACACAAATTATTGCCAAATAAGCTTTCGAAACATGCAAGACTGTCATTTAAACTCAACACATTCGAGAATTATATACTGGGTGGTTGATTTGATTGATTGAGATATATAGCTCGTGCAATCCTGAACTTTCTGATAGTTTTGAGAGCTAAGTTTAATTTTTTTCATAGTTTTAGTTAAACTTTGTGTTCGTGTTTTTACGGGTTGAAAGTTGGACATTACACGTTTTTATATATTTTTTTTATGGCAGGGATAAGTACTTGTGTATCTTAAAGGGATCCACAATAGATTTGAAGTCCACGAGTTAACCAGAAATGTGGATAGAGAAATAGAGTGTAGGAACATCAGTGATAAATGTTTGACCTGAGAAGGATCCACGATGGTTTTGAAGTCTACGAGTGGACCAAAAAAGTAGCTAGTAAAATGGAGTGTAGGACAACTAGATTAGAAGAGAATTGTGTCGATTAAATTTGTATTATACTACATTTGCACAACCATTTTCTAATGAAAGAGTTCCGAGAGCCTTCTAAAATACAATTTTTATTTACTTGTGCTTTGGTTTTGTTTTTGTGTTGCTACATACTGCGTACTCAATTTAACAAATACACCAAATTGTTTCAAGTTCTATGTAATGTTTTGATTTGATAAAAAAGAGAAAATTGATTTGGTATTTTATAGTTTATAGCTTTTTTATTTTAATCTTTTTCACGAGAGACAACAATTTTGCTCCCTAAAAATTACTAAAACAGTTTGCAGCTAGATTTGTTTGACGGCTGGACGGAGAACCACCACCACCAGGCAGTCTGCGCTCAATTGCTTCAGGAGGCTCTCTGGAATTTGAGCTCAATTGGGTTCTTGATGAATCTATTACTATATAAAAGAGTTAAGAAAAAATAAAATTTTAGTAAATTTTTTCCCTCCCAATTTTTTTGAAAATTACCTGTTATGGAAACTCTTTTTTGAATTTTTTTCATTTATACCGCCTAATTAAATAATTTGATTTTAAATGGGATTTATAGAAATCGGATTGATATAATTTAGGATGAGATTTGGTTGTTTTTTGTGAAATCCGACTTTCACTTGCATTTTGCCTATTATAATTCCTTTTCTTTAGGATGAGATTTGTTACCTTTTTTTGAAATCCAATTTTTATTCCATGCACGCTTTATTTCACTTGCTTTTCCTTTTTTTTGGATGGGATGAGATTTGGTACATAAAATAATACACTAAATCTGAAAAAAATAGGATTACAAACAAATTTCAATAATCCTCTATAAATCCATCATTCGTATAAAATTGCTTCTTAACTTCTCTTCCGAAATCATCCTGAAAACATAGAGACACACCTGATTAAAAAACAGAAAAAAACAGTGCGACCAGTGTTTGACAGACTCCACGCGGTTACTAGGGTGAACATGCCCTTTTTTAAATTAAGGGCGGTTCTAGTTGTTGAAACTCATACGAATTGGAGACAAAGAATTTCTGTGCTATCATATTTGAAGATCAAGAGATAATTTTTTCTATGCTATATGTATAAATTACACTCTTACGAATTAAATTAATTTAATTTGTACAAAATTATATTGTAGGGTGCACAAATAAGTGGGTTGTACGTTACAAACAGTTGAGCTTATTCTGAGATGCCTTTAAAGAAGGCGACGTGTATTGTATCACCAACTATGGAACCCAATAATGGGCGGCAAAGGACAACCCCCAACAGTGAAGGGTACTAAACCTATGAACTTTTCAGGAAGTACACCAAATCTATGATTTCTCTTCAATTCATATTCAGTTTTTTGAAATCCTCTACAATTCTGCGCCTAATTCATGTAACATGTATAGAATGAAGCAACTCAAAGAAGAAAAATCGAAATACAACAACAGCATACAATCGAACGGGATCATAAAGGGAAGAAGTGAATCAAAAAGACAAGGTAACATTACTCGGACTATATCTTAATTTTTAATACTATGTTATTTTGGATTTACCTTCGATTTTGGTGGCGACATGTTTCACATCGAAACTGCTAATAACCTCTTATCCAATGTGCTCCCATTGCATCAACACATACTCGCATAGAAAATATATAGAAAATGAGTAGACAACCTACCGTGAATGCTTAAATTATTCTTCTTATTGTTTTATGTAGGAACTTTGCATATGAGCAATCTTCTTATTTTTCTAATTTTTCTTAATTCTCGAAAATACGAAATCCGAAATGGTAGGCACATTGCAGCATGATTGATAACAATGTGAGACAATTGCAACAAGTTAGCAAAAGAAAGCCTACAGCCATAAAAACATGGAATAGTTGAATCAAATACACAAGGTGACAATGCACGTTGAGCTTATTTTTCTTAACTGCAAATTCTATGTTGTATCATTTTATTGTCTACTGTATGTCAATATCCTTACAGTGTATACAAATTGGTGATAATTCATATATAATGAAATTGTGTTTCTGCTCATATATCTTCCATGTATGTAAGCTATTTCAATTTGTCTCATAATCGAAATGATTTCAGATATATTATATCACATTACAAGTGATAATGATTAGCATTAAAAGGAAAAACACACTAACAACAAACAGTTTTCTTTGATAAAATTTTTTACGGAAAAGCAATATAGAACAAATAGCTATTAGTACCTTTTTTCCCAAATGCGCAGTCTGATATACATGTCTTCTACTTAACTACCGCATCTCCATCTACATTCAGCATGCAATTTTACAGTTAAATAGCAAGTATAAGCCGAAAAATATATATGTTCTACCATGACTTAGATCAGTAATATCAAATTTTACCAAATAAATGAATTAAAACAAGAAGACTTTTTTAAACCTCGAATTACAACCTTCGAACTTTATAGAACAGGTTTAAGGTCCATTTCGCGTAATGATTACGGTCATAAACATGTGTTCAAAATAGAACGATTTTATAAAAAAAAAAAAAAAAAAAAAANNNNAAAAAAAAAAAAAAAACATAAAAGTATTCCTAAAATTAAAAAAAAAAACTGCATACGAACAGCTTAAAAAAACATAATTGAAAAAAAAAACCAAAAAACGCTGATTTCCTTCGATCTACAACATGTACACGAGATCAACAATAGATTTTGGATTTAAAAAAAAAAACAGAATTGAAAAAAAAAAACGCTTAAATCATTCGATCTACAAAAACATGTATACGATATCCACAATAGATGTGGATTTTGTTTTTGATCATCGATCGAAATCAAGTTTGAATTAAAAAAAATGAAAAAAGGCAGATACGTAAAAAAAATCGACATAAATATTAAAAAAAATTAAGCTGGTGATCTACGAAAACGAGATGATTTAATCGATCAAACATGAGTTTGCTCAGATTAAACATAAGAAAACGAGATGATTTCTTTAAAAAAATGAAATGGTGTAGAGAGAGAATAGATAAGAGATAAGAGAGGAGAGAAAAGCGACAACGAAGAAATGAAAGGAACCCTACTTTTTTGGAAATCTGAGCTATTTATATTTCCCATCTAATACCTACAGCCGTTAGATCGTAATTGAGTAATTAGGACCGTTAGATCATATCATTAATTAAATTTGGGTTGATTTTTAGATATGATACAGGCCCGATTACTCATACCATCATAAGACTTATGTTTTAAAATTGGGCTTCAATTTATTAGTTCAAACAATAATAATAAAAAAAAAAGGTCCATTAATTTAGTATGTGCATTTTATAATGTATTTAATAATCCTAAATATATCAGTATTACGAAGTTATTTGTTTGTTTTTATATATTAATAAAATATTACCTTTAATTGACATTCATTTTTTTAATTTTAATTTAGTATTTTATTTAATTTTACTAATTTATTTACATATCAAATACTTACAAAATTCCGAAGGATTGTGTTACACAAAGTCAAAAATAACCATTTATATCCCAAATTTGACTTTTTCTTCATTTTTACAGGTTGTATGAGGTCACTCATTGTTAGAGGGTCATCTTTTATTGCTCAAGGAAACAATAATCAATTGAACGGTTCTTCCTATCGGTATCATAGTGTGTTACATGGTTCTCAAAACTTACTATCTGATGTGACTAATGGTATTATGTTATTCAATTCATATGTTAATTGCATAATATAATTTATTTAGTCTTTATCTTTATGCATCTAAAAACTATATTAAATTTTTATGTTTAATTTAGTGCTTGGAATAGGTCGTTCTTCCACACCAATGGTTAAGACTAAATACAACACTAAAAAAGGTAACACAAATTTTATTTTTATATCTTTTATAATTAATTAGTTCGTATTTTTTTTTTTAATATCTTACATTACAAATAGTTAATTAATTTATTATTCATTAAATATTGATATAAACAGGTTATACGACATCACCACCAAGCCATGTATTATCTTTGATTCCTCAGCAGAGCTCAAGTAATCCGGGTTATATGTCTTATAAGTATCAAAGTGCGTTGCATAGTCCTCATATCACGCCATTATTTGGTGTCAAACATGGTATGTTGCGTTGAACGTATTTAAATGTACTTTATTATTTTCTTTTAATGATTTAATTATTTTTTTTCCTTATCATTTGTTTAATGTAGAGTTAAACCTCGATTCTTCTTCTACCCAAAGGCATCAAATCGCACATAATATTAAAAACAACAAGTCATTCATATTTTTAAGTTGACAAGTAATAATTTTTTATGAAGAAGAAGAAGAAGAAGAAGAAGAAGAAGAAGAAGAAGAAGAAGAAGAAGAAGAAGAAGAAGAAGAAGAAGAAGAAGAAGAAGAAGAAGAAGAAGAAGAAGAAGAAGAGAATAGAGTGAAAAATGGTGGAACCCTCGTTCTCCTCTCATTCTGCGGAGATATAATACTGTGTAGTGTGTAGTTTGGTTACACTTTGTATTTCTATCTATACATAAATAGAAAGGGGAATAATAAAATGATGTCAAACAGTACGGCTCAAAAGCAGAATCCGATCGCCACAAAAAAGTCGGCGACTCTGCAGAATGGCTCCACCGCTGATGGGAGCAACCCCAAGCCCTCCTCTCCTTTTCACTCGTGAGCTCTCTTCTTCTTCCTTTCTTTTTAATATTGGAATTGAGTTTGATTTTGATCATGTATAAAACTGGCAAGTGAAGATTGCTACTTTCAGGTGAAACGTTTAAGCTTTTGAGAATTTTGTGGTTCAACAGAGTTGACTGAAGAAAAAATAATCAGTCGAACGATTTGTTGTGAGTACTTAAATAGTATAGAATTTAGATACCGTATAGCTGGAGAACCCCTGTGGCATCATGGAGAATGTGTGCACACTTATGCCATTGGGAAGAAGTGATTTCAATTGGGAGTGGAAAGTTTGTCGTGTTTTGCGAATAGAAGATGGACAACGAAGAAGTTGAGAGCTGAGTGTTTGGTGGAGAAGTGTTTTTTGGGTGTGTTGATAATGAAATTAAAATCTTAAGCAGCCTCCCCATGTTTTTCTGTTCTAATTACATGAACAAGAAACACGAGAAGAAGCACGCATTTGCTGCACTAAAAATACGATTTTGTCATATTATAAGCATTTAAAACAAATAGACATATGATGATGATAATAATAATAATAATAATAATAATAATAATAATAATAATAATAATAATAATAATAATAATAATAATAATAAACAATATATATGTAATAATAATAAAAATCATTTAAACAAATAATGACAATTAGACATTTATGCATTTAATAATAATAACAACAATAATAATAATAGTATTAATAATGGAAAAATAAATAATCTCAATAATATTCATAACAAACGGGACATTACAGTCGCATCGTCTCTGTCAGCCGACTCGACGCCTCGCCTCCTCTCGCCGCCCGTCGCCGCGTCGCCTCGCCTCTACCTGTCGGTGTTGAAAACCAGCGTGGTTTGAATGTTGGATACAGGGACCGTCGGAGATGATGGCGACGACGGGCTTTTCAGACGACAAATAGTCGGAGATGATAGCGGCGGCCACATAATTGTTGGTTATGGCGTCGGCGTCGGAGATGACGGCGGCAACGAGTTATTGCGACGACGTCGGGCAGTCGGATAATATGGCGGAGGCGTCAGTGATGTTGGTTGCCGGTGGATCGGTTTGTGTGTGTGAGTGTGCAGCGATTGTGTGTGAGTGTATGTTTGTAAAATGAGTGTCTGTTGTGTGTGAGAGAGGAGGGAATGGATAAGTGATAAAGTGAGTGTGTGTTGTGTATGAGTCTCTTGTTAATGCATTCAGATGTAATAGGGCCAAAGCCTTGACAACGAAAACATTTAATATCACGGCTTCCAGATGATGATGTGACAACTTTGCCTTTATCAACCATATGATCCTTAGTTTTAGAAGTCTCATTTTGGGTTCTAGAAGCTGCTCTAATTATCTTTTTACTTCCTTCTTTCTCCTTGCTCGATGGGTGAAGGTTCGTTGAGAAACTTCTTTGAGATGATCTATTCATCCTTAGTTGTCTTTCCACTTTCATGGTTGTATAAACCATATCCTCGAGTTCTATGTAGTGCTGCAACTCCAAAATGTTCGCAATGTGCCGATTCAGCCCACTCAAGAAAATCTCGCCATAGTGGCCTCCCGATCTTCATCAACATTTGCTCTTATCATAGCAATCTCCATCTCCTTGAAATACTCATCCACCATTTTCGTTCCGTGCGACATAGTTTGGAGTTTTCGATGCAAGTCGCGAAATAATGTGAAGGGACACGAATTTACGCATGATGGACTTCATTTTAGCCCAAGTAGAGATAGGCCTCGCACCGTATCGCCTTCGGTTAGTGGTTAGTTGATCCCACCAAACAATAGCATAGTCAGTGAACTCAATCGCAACAAGCTTTACTTTCTTCTTCTCGAAGTAGTTATGAAAAAAAAAAATGAGATCCGTCTTCTTTTCCCACTCCAAATATGCCTCCGGATCACTTCTTCCTTAGAATGTGGGAATATTCAGTTTTATGCTTCCCAAGTCACGATCTACTTCATTATCTCGCCTTCTTCTTCCTCTTCTATTGCCACAATGTGGAGGCTCATAAATCTCCTACTCGTCAAAATTAGGTTGACAGAATTGATGATTGTCGTATCTCCTATGATCTAGTTGTTCTAACCTCTTCAAACAATCGGTAATGCCTTCGAGAACAACTCCAATCCTTACAAATTGTTGCTTCATAACTTGAATAGTGAAGTCATTTTGTGCATTGGTTGAATTATCCTCCATTGCTCAATTCTCACAAGCACTCGTTTATCACTCAATATAGCCCTCACAACACACGTGTTTCACGCGTAGGCTTTTACCTTCCCTCAAATGAGCTCACACACTCTTGCCTCTTACCACTCTAAATTCTCTTTCGTAGGCTCCATCAAAATAAAACCTATCAAGATCTATTTTGCAGAACAATACAAGAATTGATTATTTTTTTTTTGAGCAAACTGATTTTTCTCTCTTATTTTTTTTAACAATCCTCGTAGAAAAATACAAGAATTTTTTTTTTTATTTTTTTTTTCGATACAAAGATTGATAAAAGAAGATAGAAATCATATCAATACCAGATTGCTCTGATACCAAACTGATACGGATAGCACGTGAGACCCGTTGGATATATTGATCCAAGAACCAAACGTATAAATAGGCAGCGAAATCCCAGATCGTACCTAAAGCTTGAAAACCACGACCTGTTAGCTATATAATCAGCTAAGAACCTCGGTATGGTGAACCCCACAAGATATTGCTCAAGTATCTTGATAAGTTCTTTAAACAATTGAAATTCTACCCAAAAGAGAATTCAATCTCACAAAGTGATCTTTTTAATATTCAGCAATATTCTTATATATCCTTAAAACACAAAATGGCATTTTTAAAGGCTACAAAAGGTGCTGATGAGTTAATCTCCTTTTGGGGACTAATGATGCACTAAAAACACACCTTTGACCACATAAAAAGCTTACATAAAGTTTGAATGACCTTTTAAATTCTAAGACAACTTAAGAGACATTTTGGTCTCACAAATGCTGAAAAATGGACAAAATAATGGACACTTCATGACATGGACGGAATTAAGTCTTCAATCCATGGATCAGTCTTCATGCGAACAATCTGGTCCATCAACTTGAAGAATATTCATCAATTTGTCTTCAATTGTTGTTCCTTCCGTCTTCTCTTGAAATTCAACAATAAAACACTCAAGGCTTCCTTCATTTTACTAGCCATTTCCCTCATGATCGGTCCCGCATTTATTTTCAACAGACCCATCTTACTTTGAACGAAGAGCTTCGACCGAACCCCGTCATTATGTGTATTTGAAAACTATTTAATATATAATTGTACATCGAATTAATATAAATCTTTAAAATATCTTTTTATTTATTATTTTTATTATATAATTTACTCATTATTATAAAATATTTTTATGTCATTTTAATATTTTACATTATTTTTATTTAATAATTTATTTATTATTTAATATATATAGATAACAAAAGATACAAAAAATAATTTTATTAACTTTCAATAATTACAAATTTGACACATGTGCTAAACTGAAATATACTTACAATTGTTAAAATTTCAAATAAACCCCTACACATAATCTAATTCTAAAACATATGCCCAATCCTACAATCCATTTTCAGATTTTATATTGCCAATATCATCACTTCTCTAAATTCATCTTCATCCTCCATCACCCCAACCGCCGTCGACCAGCCCTCTCTTGTCGGAGGTCTGACGTCCATGGTTGCAGTGACATTTACGTTCGTCTTGGAGCTTCTCCTGCCACGACATGATCTCTGTCTCTAACTTCCAACGGGGCCAGTGAAATCGGCGGCTACCTGTGAGAGCTTTTGCAACTTCTGACGGTGGACTCCCGACGGTCGCGACCTCATGCAGGAGTGTGTCGGCGATGACTGCAACGATCGGAGCTTCGTGGTGGAGGCGGATGACGACAACTGATCGGAGCTCTTTCACGTCTGGCTGCGCGGTTGTGTCTGGTGGAGATGTGGCGGCCCTTCATGTACGTTGGCGGCAGTGAGGCTGTGTATGGTGACGGTGGCATAGGGGGTGGTTGCCGGTGATGGCGGGAGGCCGACCTTATGGCTGTGGCGGAGGACGAGATGGAGATATGCCGGAGCCGGTGAGGAGGTCATGGCGGTGCCACCTCGTTACTCTATATGTGGTGGTGTTGGTGGTGGTGGTGGTGGTGGTGGTGTGTGTGTGTGTGTGTGTGTGTTTATGTGTGTGTGTGTAATTGTGAGAGGAGGAGATTGACGGGGATAGAGAATATTGTAAGAGAGAGAGAAAAAGAAAGAGGTGGTTAGAGTGGTGGGTTGTTGGGGTGGGTGGTAAATGGTGGTAGGCGGCATGTTTATTTAATGTGTAATTGGGCCTATCTGTTTGAATGTGGTGTAGAAAATTACTACAATACCCTTAATGAAAACATAATTTTGGCTTTTTTATAAACTGTTGGATCATGCGATCAAACCACTATGATGTATTTACATTTTCTTTCACTAAGCACCATTCTCATGTGAACCCAACCCTATATTATATTTCATTATATATATTTATATTTATACATATTATAATATGTATACATATATATGTATATATATATATATGTATATATATTCATATATATATTTTAATATGTATATATTTATATATATATATATATGTATATATATTCATATATATTTTAATATGTATACATATACATATGTATACATATTATAATATATTTGAATATATATATATATATATATATATATATATATATATTAAAATGTATTGTTCGGTCGGTTTGACCAACCCGACAGAAACTGACCAAGAAGTTTGGCCAGTTAATGTTCGGTTTAAATTTATAATTCTGTCAGTTTTGGTTTTTGGCATAGTATAGTTCGGTTATTTCGATTTTCCTAGTTCGGTTTGGCCGGTCAACCGGTGCACACCCCTACATATGGGTTGAAAGTTGGACATTACACTTTCATATTTTTTTACGGCAGACATAAGTACTTGTATACTTGAGAGGGGTCTAAGATAGGTTCTGAAGTCCACGAGTTAACTAGAAAAGTAGATAGAGAAATGGAGTATAGGAAATTCAATGATAAATGTTTTGTGTACCTGAGAAGGATCCACAATAGATTCTGATGTCCATGAGTTGGCCAGAAAAACTAGCTAGGAAAATGGAGTGTAGGGCAATTAGATTGGAAGAGATTTGTAGTCGATTAAATATGTATTATACTACATCTGCACAACCATTTTCCAGTGAAAGAATTCCTATAGGCTTTTGAAAAATAATTTTTATTTAATTGTGCTTCCGTTTTGTTTTTGTATTGCCACATATTGCCACATACTGCATATTCAATCTAGGGCTGAGCATGGGACTCGGAGAATTTCGAAACGTTCTGAAAATCGAACCGAAATTACTCTGAACCGAAAAATAACCGTTGACCCGTTTGACTATCTCCGAACCGAACCGAACCAAAAAAATAAATTGTATAGTTCTGGAGATTTCACAAATATCTGTACTTAGAACCGAACCGAACCGTCCCATACCATACCGAACCGAAGAACCGAAATTAAGAACCGAATTATAACATTAGATGTGTTGTTATTTATTAAAATATTTTATGTCAACTTGTGCCTATATATATATTATAGTAATAAATATTAACCTTCATTTAAATTTCATACTTAGTAATACTTGATTTACAATTGAATTTTTTCTATTATAAATAATTATTTAAAATAATATGAAAGATTAAAGAATATTTTTCTATTATAAATAATATTTCTAGAGGACATTAGAAGTCTGTGCATAAACCGAAAACCCTCGCCCCCAAATTGTCTGCATCTCGTTCCCTCAGATTCTCTGCCGTCGACGCTCCAAAGTGTCCATCGAGCTTCGCCGGCGGTAGCCGGCCCTTAGCCGCTTGGCTCCTGCCTCTTATTCTCTGCTCTGTTATTCATTCCCATGGAGTTGGGCGCGCCGGTCGCGGACGGTCTTCATCTTCTCCGGCAACGTTTTGCAACTTCAGGGTGGTGGCCTCTCTGCTGGGCAGTAATGGAGCCGTCGTGCGGTTCTCGAGGCGGGACGCTACCCAATTGCCTGGCGTTGTTGTTGGTAGGTTGAATTGGGAGTTGTTGTTGTTCGAAGTCTAATCAACTTTGGGTCGAAGGGATCGTAGCGACCGTTCTTCTTCTTCTGCCAGTGGTGATGGGGGGAGTGGTGAGGCGGCAGTGCGGTGGCTTTGGACAACTTCCAGGCGTGATGGGGTTAGGACTGGGGCCTTGATACTCGTTTGTCTGTTCGGGACAATTGGGTGTTGTGGCCGTGGTGCGGGGTGGCATGGTGTGGTTTCGTGGCTAGGGGTTCGACATCGTTAGGCAACCGAGTGGTTTGGGCAGTTTCGGGGTTGATTCATTTGGCTGCGGGTTCACAGTCGCCTTGTTTCCGCTGGTTTTGTTAGGTGTCGATGCTTTGGAAGGGCTCTCTTTTTTTGTTTTCTTTTTGTTGTTGCTTGAGTTTGTGTTAGTTGTGTGTTTTTGGTCTGGGTTCTTTACCCAAGTGTTTCATGTCTTGTCTCTTTGGTCTAGGCCGTTGGCCTCTGTGTGAGCGGGAGCAACTTAGTATCCTGTGGGGACCAACTCCTGTCTCTATTCTCCTGTGGGGAGCTTTTTAGTTGTAGGTTTTCTATGGTTGTTTCCCGTGGTTGTTTCGAGTGTCTTGTTTTGGTTTCCAGTATTTGCTAGTGTCGGGCTTCTAGGCGGTCGTCAGACCTGTCCTCCCATTTTTATCAGCTTTGGGCTGCGTTCCTAGTTGTATCTTTACACATTTGTGCGCCTGTTATATAAATTCTCTGTCGTTTTGGCAAAAAAAAAAAAAAGAATATTTTTCTAAGAAAAAAATATTATATTTTGTTTGAATTTTAAATTTTCAATCTTAGTTAAACAAATTTAGTCTTAACAAAATGTAGAGTTAATTCTACAATAGATTTCAAAATAGAATCTTTAATTTGAGGAAATATTGATGAATGTTGGTTTTCTTAAAACATATAAGAATTAAATATTACTTCTAAAATTGATTTCAAAATAAAAACTTCAATATGATGAATTATTGATGAATGTTGATTTTTTAAAGCATATAAAAATTAAAATATAACTAGGTGTCATTAAAAAACAATTAAAAACAAAGATCTGAACTAAGCCATACCGAACCGAACAGTCCCAATAGTCCCAAATAACGAACCGAACTGAACCGAAAAATAAAATTTCCGAACCGAATCGAACTGACTTTTTTGTACGGTTTCGAAGATCAAATTGTGGGATCTCCGAATTTTGGTACGGTTCCAGAGATTTATCAATCTCCGAACCGTACCGACGCACGCTCACCCCTAAAATACATCAAATTGTTTTAAGTTCTATGTCCCGTTTTGATTTGATAAAAAGAGACTGTTGATTTAGTATTTTACCATTTATAGTTTTTTATTTAATTTTTTTCACGAGAGACAACAATTTTGCCCCCAAAAATCACTAAAACAGTTTGCAGCCAGATCTGTTTGACAGCTGGATGGAGAACCACCATGATGCGAATAGGGCTAGGCAGCTAAAAAATGCCGCGAGTCGCGCCTACCACGCACGAAGGAGGCTAGCACGAGACACGGGCGAGGCGCACGCCCTTGAGCAAGACGCGCGCGAAGGCACGCAGATAGCGCGCGGGACTAGCCAACAGGCGTTAACTGACGCGGGCGCGCGAGAAGCGCCTGAGGAAGACGCGCGCACAACGGGCATGGCAGGACAGGGCGCGGAAGATGCGCGCCGCTGGGGAGCACGCGCAGGCCGCGAAGGCTTACGCCTCGAGGCATGTAGAGAGGCAGGCGGGAGCCACGCGCGGGAGGAGGCAGCCGAAGGCACGAGTGCGCGTGATGCGTGCGACGGGCCTGCACGCGCGACAGCAGACGGCGCGGACCTAATCCTCGCGGCTTAAGCGAAGCGCGCGCGGGCGGTGCGTGACCTAGGGCGGTGGATGGAGTTGGGGCGGCTAGGAGTTCCTTGGAGTGCAAGACAAGTTATCTAGTTTCCTTATTGCTTTATGAGATCTAGTTTGTTTAGGTTACTTAATATTTTATTGCTTTATTATAGTTCTAGGTAGATTAGGACTAGATATAATTTGTGCCTATATAAAGGCCCTTCCCCTTGTCATATTTTCTCAATCAGAAATCAATACAAAAATTCGAACTTTTGTTCAAACACTTTGCTCTAGTTTTCTTCTTGAATTCTTTTGTAATTTTATTCGTTTCGAGGGGCGCGATTGTGTGAACCTCCTAACACCTATCGTGCGCGACTTATATACAAGCGGGACACACAGTCTTCATCATTGGTGCTTTCATTGAGTGTATCAAGATAGTGTGTCTTTTTTCTTTCCCATTCTTTTTTCTTTCCCTTCTTTTTCTTTTTCGTTCGTATTAAAAAAAAAATCTTCCAACACGAGTCCTCGAGCTAAAGAAAGAAGGCAAGAAAGGAGGATATGGCCAACAAGGAGGTAAAGGAACGATTGGACAACCTTGACGTCCAAGTCAAGAGCAAGAGCGAATCTATGGAGGGAAGGCTCGGATCACTCGACGAAGGCCAAAGCAACACCAACGCTGCCGTGGCGCGACTCGAGCAACGCTTGGATGAGGTGCTGCGGGGGTTCCAACAGCAGCAGCAGCGGCAACATGACATACCGCCGCGACCACCGTCCCCTAGGCGCGAAGAAAGACGCGCATACGAACGGCCACACGAGGAGTACGAGCATGAGCGTGAGGACGAATTCGAGCGACAATCCTAGGCATCCAACTACCGTGACCGACCGAGGCCCGAAAAACCAAGTCTCACGCTGTCCACCTTCATCGGCACCGATTCCGACGCATGGCTCAACCGAGCCGTGCAATATTTCGAGCTCAATGAGACCGAGGGCAACGATCGAGTCCGATATGCGGCTTATTACCTGGATGGAGAGGCCAACGTCTGGTGGCAGTGGCTCACAAGAGTCTACCGCAACCGACAACGATTCATCACTTGGGGCGATTTTGAACGCGAGCTACTCACCCTTCGGAACATCCGACTACCACAACTATGACGAGGCCCTAATGCGCATAAGACAAACCGGCAACCTACGCGAGTACTTGAAGGAGTTCGAGCGACTAGCGTGCCGAGTCTGAGGTTGGCTCGAGACTGCACTGGTTGGAGCATTCATAGGCGGCCTTAAACTCGACCTAGTCGCAGAAGTTCGATTGGAGAGACCAGAGACTATGCACGCGGCTATGGAGGTGGCTCGACGCCACGAGGACCACCTAGCGGCGACGCAAAAGGGGACGGGCGGATGTCCAATACCCCGACACGCGGTGCCCGGGCCCAAGCAACGTCACCACGGGCGCGCAACCGACCATTAACACTCAACCACTAGGGCCAGAAGTCAAATGGCTGTCCCTTGAGGAAATTAGGCGACGACGCGAGAAGGGGCTGTGTTTAAAGTGCAAGGAAAATTTCACTCTGGGCCATCGATGCAAGCAGGCATTCGTGATTGACATCATCGACCCGAAGGAAGAAGAGCCCGAGGTTGAGGAGTATGTAGAAAGTGAAGGCGAAGTCGAGGTGCCTGAAGAAGAAGCTGAGATCTCGATACACGCTATGGCGGGAACAAGAGGGCCTAGGATGATGCGACTACTGGCATGGGTCAAGGATCGCCGAGTGGTTGTACTCGTAGACAACGGGTCGTCACACAACTTCATCAATGCCACGTTATCCCAAAAGCTGAAGCTGCTAACTACCAAGATCGAGCCATTCGAAGTCTGAGTGGCTAATGGGGAGAGGTTGAAGTGCTCGGAGGCCTTTCGTGGGGTGCCGATCAAGTTTCAAGGGGTTACTGTAAAGGTCGATCTCTATGCTTTACCCCTGGTTGGACCCGACGTTGTTTTAGGAGTCCAATGGCTTGAAGGATTAGGAGAGGTGACCACTAACTACCGAACAGGGGTCATGAAGTTCCAATCGGGAGATCATCGAGTCACCCTGCAAGCTGGCGAGGAAAAAGTACCAAGGAGGTCGGATTGAAGAGCATCGAGAGGGTTTGGCGAGGAGGCGGCCAAATCTTTGTTGTAGTGGTCGAGAATAAAGGTGCGCATGAGGGAAAAACCGAGCAACAACAAGCCAAGGTGCGCGAGCTACTTGAAGAATTCGACAGTGTACTAGGCGAGCCTAAGGGTCTGCCACCGCTCCGGGAGTTCGACCACCGCATACCTCTGGTCAATGAACAACATGTCGTGCACGTCCATCCTTACCGGTGTGCACTTTCAGAAGACAGAAATCGAGCGGAAAGTGGGCGAGATGCTAGAATCCAGGCTCATCCAACATTGCTCAAGTCTATTCTCATCACCGGTTCTACTAGCCAAGAAGAAGGACGGTACATGGAGGTTCAGCACCGACTATCGAGCACTCAATGCCGCAACAATCAAGGATCGCTTTCCCTTTCCAAGTGTCGACGACATGCTCGATGAGTTAGAGGGATCTCGCTATTTCTCAAACCTCGACCTTAGGGATGGTTACCATCAGATCCAAATCCACAAGGCCGACATTCCAAAGACGTCCTTTTGCACGCATCAAGGGCACTATGAGTATTTGGTGATGCCATTCGGGTTGTGCAATGCCCCCATCTACTTTTCAGTTCGCTATGAATTCCATCTTCAAGGAGCATCTACGCAAATTTGTTATGGTATTCTTCGAAGACATCTTGGTCTACTAAAAAACGTGGGTTGAGCATATCAAGCATTTACGAGTGGTGCTCGAAATTTTGGAGGCCAACTCATTCCACATCAAGCCATCCAAGTGCTCGTTTGGACATGTGATGGTCGAGTACCTAGGTCACTTTATTTCCTATGATGGCGTGAAGGTCGACCCAAGAAAGATCGAAGCGATGGTTGACTGGTCTAAACCAACAAGTCTCACGCAGCTACAAGGATTCCTAGGGCTCACGGGCTATTATCGGAAGTTCGTGAAGGATTATGGGTTCATCGCCAAGCCCTTAACTGAGATGACCAAGAAGGGTGGATTCAAGTGGACCGAGGCTAGCTAGGCGACATTCGAGAAGCTGAAGGGTGCGATGACCACGACGCCTGTACTAGCAATGCCGAGGTTTGATGTCTTGTTCGAGGTGCACACAGATGCAAGCGACATGGGCATCGGAGCGGTGCTAGTGCAAGAGGGACGCCCACTCGCCTATCTTAGCAAGGCGCTCGGCACAACTCGACTAGGGCTATCCGTGTACGTGGGAGATGCTGGCGGTAGTAGAAGCTGTGAGATGTTGGAGGCCCTACCTATTGGGGTGACGCTTTCAGATTGTGACCGACCAGCAGCCGCTTAAGCACCTCCTCGAGCAAAGGATTGTGACGTCCGAGCAATAGAAATTTGTCTCGAAGCTCATGGATTCGACTTTGAGATAGTCTATCGGTCGGGCCGAAAGAATGCCGTGGCCGACGCACTATCCTGACGAATAGACGTAGCGGAGCTCGAGGCGATCACTGGGACAACATGGACGGTTTGAGAGGAAGTTAGGAAGGCGCAGAGAAATTATCCACAATTCAAGGAGCTGCAACAAGGGATCGAGGCGGGCTACGCTGCCGTCGCCGACTATGAGAAGAACAACGGCCTATTACTCCATCGAGACTGGTCTTCGTTCGACAGTGGGCAGCTACGCGAGAGGATCATGCAACACTTCCATGATTCAAAAATTGGAGGACACTCGAGAGTTTACCGCATGTGGATGAGGATGGCCAATACTTTCTTTTGGCTGGGGCAGCAGGGCACGGTCTGACATTATGTCGCACGGTGCGACGAATGCCAACGCTAAGGCCGACGCAAGGCGACCAAATGGGCTGCTGGAGCCACTACCGGTACCCAAGGCAATTTGGGAAGATATCACCATGGACTTCATCGAAGGACTGCCGATCTCCAATGGATTCAATGGTGTCATGGTCGTGGTGGACCGACTTATGAAGTACGCCCACTTCATACCCATCATGCATCCCTATACGGCAAAGTCCATCGCCAAGCTATTTGTTGAATATGTTATGAAGCTACACGGGGCACCACGTTCGATAGTATCCGACCGAGACCGGATCTTTATGAACAGCTTTTGGTCCGAGTTTTTCAAACAACAAGGGACCAAGTTGTCATGAGCTCAGCATACCACCCACAAACAGATGGTCAAACCGAGGTAACTAACCGGACGCTAGAGCAGTACTTGTGGCATTACGTGCATCAATTTCCGAAGAAGTGGGAGAATTTTCTACCGTGGGCTGAGTATTGGTACAACACGACGTACAACGGTTCTACTAAGATGATGCCATTCGAGCTAGTATATGGATGCAAGCCGCCAACACTCATCAATTACTCGGAGGGTGGCGCAACTAATGACGAGGTAGGTCGAGAACTCGAGGAACGAGATTTGTTGTTGAAGGAGTTAAAGAAAAATCTTGAAGGATCAATCAACCAAACGAAAGCGTTTGCAGACGACAAAAGGCGAGAAGAGAGTTTTGAGCCAGGCGATTATGTTTACTTGAAGCTGCAACCATTTAGGCAACGCACGACGGCACAGAGGGCTGCGAACAAGCTGAGAGTACGCTACTATGGGCCGTATCAGATTCTGAAACGCATAGGCCAGGTAGCTTATCGTCTAGAGTTGCCGGAGAGTTTGCACATTCACCCGGTCATACATGTTTCACAGCTCAAGAGAAGTTTAGGTGAATCACAGAAGTGGTGTGAGGAGTTATCGGCGACCGCGGCCGATGGAAGGTTCATAGTAAGGCCAAGCCGTGCAATTGAGTATCGCCAAGTAAGGAAGGCGGGCCGATACCGTCGGGAGGTATTAGTTGAGTGGAAGAAGTTGCCATCGGAATAAGCCACATGGGAGGACCTCGATGAGATGCGCGATCAATTCCCGGATTTCGTCCTTGAGTACAAGGAAGCACTTGAAGGGGACGGGAATGATGCGAATATTGCTAGGCAGCTCAAAAATGCCGCGAGTCGCGCCTACCACGCACGAAGGAGGCTAGCACGAGAGACAGGCGAGGCGCACGCCCTTGAGCAAGACGTACGCGAAGGCACGCGAATAGCAGGCGGGACTAGCCAACAGGCGTCGACTGACGCGGGCACATGAGCAGCGCGCGAGGAAGACGCGCGCACAACGAATAGCGACAGGACGGGGCGCGGAAGATGCGTGCTGCTGGGGAGCACGCGCGGGGCGTGAAGCCTTATGCCTCGAGGCATGCGGAGAGACAGGCGGGAGCCACGTGCGGGAGGAGGCAGTCGAAGGCACGAGCGCGCGCGATGCGTGCGACGGGCCTGCACGCGCGACAGCAGGGAGCGCGGACCTAATCCTCGCGGCTTAGGCGAAGCGCTTGCGGGCAGTGCGTGACCTAGGGCGGCATATGGAGTTGGGGCGGCTAGGAGTTCCTTGGAGTGCAAGACAAGTTATCTAGTTTCCTTATTGCTTTATGAGATCTAGTTTGTTTAGGTTACTTAATATTTTATTGCTTTATTAGAGTTCTAGGTTGATTAGGACTAGATATAATTTGTGCCTATATAAAGGCCCTTCCCCTTGTCATATTTTATCATTCAGAAATCAATACCAAAATCCAAACTTTTGTTCAAACACTTTGCTCTAGTTTTCTTCTTGAATTCTTTTGCAATTTTATTCGTTTCGAGGGGCGCGAGTGTGTGAACATCCTAACACCTATCGTGCGATTCAAGGCGCGGGAACGGCTTATCGACAAGCAGGACACACGGTCTTCATCACACCACCACCAGGCGGTCTGAGCTCAATTGCTTCAGGAGGCTCTCAGGAATTTGAGCTCAATTGGGTTCTTGATGAATTTGAGCTCAAATGGTTTGTAATTTTTTTCAACTGTAAGGTGTTTTTATTTCCCAAAGTTATTGACCATTGGATGTCTCTTTTAATAAATCAAATGGTAGTACGGCACACAATGGCCTTACAAATGTCTGCAGCAAAAAAAAAAAAAAAAAAA
>CACSLK010031421.1:19058309-19077958 GCA_902706635.1 Striga hermonthica | reverse complement strand
AAAAAAAATTAAAAAATGAAAAATGAAAAACAAAAGAAGCTGAGCGCAGAGCCCCCGAATTCAGGGGAAATTAGTTCAAAAAATCAAAGACCATCCTTATTGGTGACCCATAGGTTGGGTCACCAGGAAAAAGACAAATAAAAAAAATAAAAAAAAAATAAAAAGAATGGAAAATAGCAAAATTTTGGCGACCCAGGTCACATTGTGACCTTGGGTCGCGCCTTTTTTACTTTTTTTTTTCATTCTTTTTAATAAAGGGAGAGAGAATTGGGACACTTGTCCCATTCTCATTGGACACTATTCATTTTATATAATTAGATAATTATAATTCAAATTATTGATATTATTTCATATTAAAAAGTAAAATAAAAATTATTAAAATTCGTATTTTTTCATTCTCTACAAATAGAGACAACTCTTGATATGTTTTGGAACACAATCAAATTTATTATATTAGGTTGGTTTGTAGATAAAATAATACCAAAAAATACACTGTAAATAATATTTAATAAATAAATAAATAAAAATAAAATAAATATTATGTTGGATTGAGTTGAGTTGGGTTGTGAATAAAGATAGGGTGATTTATTTATTTAAGAATAAAAAAAAACAAGTGGACAAAAAAAAAGGAGTGGAAAAAAATCAAAAGCACGTATTCCCGGAATACGTTTTTCTAATTAAATTTTATTAGAGAAAACGTATTCCGGTAATACGTTTTATAAATATTTTTGTAAAATTAAAAAAAATAATTTTCCGTTATAAAAGTAGAATTCAATTAATTAATAGTAATTATAAAACGTATTTGCATAATACGTTTTGAAAAACCCTAAAATTCAATTTTAGGGTTTTTGTAAACGTATTTTCGATATACGGTTCGTTAAAATTAATAATCTATTATAGATGTATTTTCTAAATACGTTTATATAGTTTAATTTACAAAAAAAAAAAAAAAATAATGTAAACGTATTCACAAAAATACGTTTTACAATTGAATAAAAGTAGAAAACGTATTCCTGTAATACGTTTTACAATCAAATATTAAAAAAAAAAAAAAAACTCTTCTCTTCCCTCACACTACAAGAAAATAGAGTTTCAGTGAAGAATTTTGTTGTCACTGTGTTGTCACTATATCTACTGTCACTACATCTACAATTATTGTCACTATATCTACAACAATTGTAGATATAGTGACAATAATTGTAGATATAGTGACAACAACTGTAGATATACTGACAGTAGATATAGTGACAACATAGTGACAACAATCGTAGATATAGTGACAAAAAAATTCTTCACTGGAACTCTACTTTTTTGTAGTGTCACTTCAGAGACGAGATTTAGGAGTATTACAGAAGCAGCAGCACTTCGAGCAGAAGCGAGCTGCGTATTGATATCTCTACCCGATCCGAATTGACAACAACGACACGAGCCTCATTTCCGGTTAATTCTTTTGCACAAGGTATATTGACTTATCTCAATTTCTTACATTGTTTTGGATTGTTTGAAAATTGGGAATTGTTATAGTATGTTTGAATGTAGTGGTGTTTGAACATTGGGAATTGTTATAGTATATTTGAATGTAGTGGTGTTTGAACATTGGGAATTGTTAATTGTTTATCGAATATTTGTAGTTGAATTGGAGATTGGAAATTTGTTGTAAATTGTCAATTGTATATTGATTCGTTGTTGTTTGGCTTAGGGTTTTTTGAATTAGGGTTAGAATTAGGACTTTCCATTTATTCGAAATATAGATGAATTTTATGTTATTGTTGATTATGGGTATTAGGGTTTTGGAGAATTATTTTATTGGAAATATTTATTTTGGTTATTTGTTGAAATAATTGAATTTTTTTTTGTGTTGGATTAGACATTATGCGTTGTTGTAATTGGGAAGAATATAAATTGTCTTTTTGCAGCAGGTATTAATGGCGCATTCCGGTGCATACTTTGTTAATTTGTACTGGCATTTTCTGAAGGAAATGCTAAGTGAATTTGTTTTATTTAAAGATCATCCAGATGGTTCATTGTTTATTCCGGAGAGGATATCTTATCAACAATTGGTAGAAATGATTAATGAAAATTGTTGCTTTGGAGAAGGTTGGACAATGAAAGAGATTACTTTAATAGTTACTCAACCCGATGGTTCGTTGAATTTCATAAGACTGAATAACGATAGTGTTCTTCAGTATATTTATTACCTTCCTTCTATGTCCATGGTGTATTTGCATTTATTGTTGGAGGCAATTACACCGGTTACACAGGTTGAGGATGTGTGGGGATGTTACGGAGGAGTGGTGGATGTTGAGGGTGTGTCTACTTCGCATCTACGTAATTTTGGAGAAGGACAAGCTCAACAATGCAATGGGAAAATGAGAACTGGGAAAAAGAAGAAGGCGATGAAGATTTCATTCCTAGTGAAGATGATTTCACAGATGAGACCTCCGAAAGCGAATCAGACAGGTCGGTAAACAAGAAAAGTGAACCCGAATTGATTGAAGAGGAAGACCCTCTTCCTAGTGGTGGTCGCCACATTTATCGCGAGACGGGTGAATGGGAGCCATAAAAGATAGATGAGAACGAGTATGCTCTTCCATTATGGAATGTGGACATTGAGACCATCCGTTTGGGTACAGTTTTTAGAAGCAAGGAAGAGGCACAATCGGGTATCTTGGCTTGGAACGTTGATAGGCTGAGGGCGGTTTGGACAATAGATTCTAACCAAAAGTCATTCAAAGTGGTCTGCAGATCTAATGAAGACGAACCTTGTGTGTGGAAGGTTCGAGTGACTAAGAAACGGGTTCATGAAATGTGGGAATTAACCGAATGGACTGACAGACACACTTGTATGCAACGGGTTGAAAGAAATGACCACAGAAACGTAACCGCCCGTATGATTTCAAATCTTGTAGTTAACAAGATTGAAAAAAAATTGGACTACAACGTTACATTGATCCAAGCCGATGTGAAACAATGCTGGAAAGTCGATGTAAGCTACAAGAAGGCGTGGCACAGCAGGAGAAAAGCCATCGAGCATGTGTATGGCTGCTGGGAATCGAATTTTGCAGAACTCCCTCGGTATGCAAAAATTAAATAAAAATACATGTGTTGTTTGTCTGTCATAATGTTTATCTATTTATGAAACCGTTTTGTAATTTGCAGGTATTTTGCCGCGCTTCAAAGAGCGAATCCCACCACAGTTGTGCAGTGGGAATGGCAGGGTGGGGAAATGGTGCATCAGTATAGAGACAGACAATTCAAATTTGTATTCTGGGCGTTTGGTCCCGCCATTCAGACCTTCCAACTATGCCCGCCGGTCATTAGCATCGATGGCACACATTTTCGGATCGTACAAGGGGAAATTGCTTGTGGCTATAGCACAGACAGCGAATAAGCGACTATTGCCAATCGCCTATGCTATTGTTGATGAAGAAAGCAAGGATAGCTGGTCCTTTTTCCTTACAAATGTGCGGCAATATGTTGTGTTCGACCGACAGATCTATGTTCTTTCCGACAGGGATAACGGCATACTAAGTGCCATTGACTCGTTGGTTGGTTGGCAAGAACCCGCTGCATATCACCGGATTTGCCTTCGACACCTTCGAAGCAACATGATCACTAACTTTAAGAATAAGAAATTACGTGATTGGTGTTGGGATTTGGGTTCGCAATTGTCGGAGCGAAAGTTTCGAGCGACAGAACAACGACTGTTGGAATTTAATCCCCAGGCACACAAGTACCTCTTTGATATTCCTTTGAACAAGTGGACCATGTATGGTGATGAAGGAAGACATAGATGGGGCACATTGACGACCAATATGTCGGAGAGCTACAACAATGTTTTGAAAGGCGTTAGGTTTTTGCCGTGCAGAGCTTTGGTACATGCCACATTGGACAAAACTTTGAATTTGTTGGAACAAGAACAAAAGAAGGCCACGAGATGCATGAGTCTCATTGCTACTCAGCACTATACCGCGTTTTTGGAATTGGAGCGTACATCCACAACCCATTTTGTGACATGTGTGGACGCCGAAAAGTCCAGGTACAAGGTCATAACCGGTCTACGGGCTAGTGGGAGAGGGCAAAACAGGTATATATGGTTCTATTTTTTTTTCCATTCAAATATTTGAATGTTTATATATATAACTCATTGCTTGTTTAACAGCTTTAAGGTTAATTATCGTCGGAAACGTTGTAGTTGTCTGAAGTGGCAGACACACAGGAAACCGTGCTCTCATGCAATAGCTGTAGCTCGTCACATCGGGCTTGATCCAAAGTCGTTGTACGATAGGGCATTTTGGACGGAGACCTGGGTAGATCAATTTACTAATTGGAGTTTTGCTCCAATTGGTACTGCGGATACATGTGCGTCGGTGGGATGGAATTTGATACCACACTGGGAGAGGATGATCTTGAAGCCTGGACCCGGTCGCAAACAAACGAGACTCTATCGCATGCAAATGGATCGTCGGGCGCGCCGTAGAAATGATAGAGGACAGTGTTCGAGATGTGGTAATCCCGATCATGTTGTGGATGAGTGTCAGTCCTCACACCCACGCACCGATAGGTCTAGACTTCGTGATGAGTGGGGGAACTAGATTTATTAGTGTGTATTTGGATTTGTTTGAAAGGTTCATTTGGATTTGGTAGGATTGTTATTTTGTTTTGTTTGGATTGTTTATTTTATTTGAATTTGTTTAGATGATTTATTTGGAATTGTTTGAATGGTATTTACGATAGATTAGTTGATTTGTTACTGTAATTTTTGTGTAGTTGGTTGTTTTGAATATTTAAAACATGTATTTTTGTTTAAAGAATGCAAAAAAACCAGTTTTTTTTTTTAAGTTACAGGTAAAAAGGTATTTTAATAATACGTTTTATTAATAAAAAAAGAAAAACGTATTCCTATAATACGTTTTATACAGCGATTTAAAAGTAAACCGTATTTCGAAAATACGGTTTTTTTTTAAAAAAAATGGTACAAGGATCCCAGATTGGGGACTCGAACCCGGGTGAATGGGCGAATCCGGTGTCTCTGGGCGCACCTCGTACCATTGTGCCGGCAGACACTTTCCGATAATTTTTGTACAAATTATATACATATACATATTATATGATATATTATATAATATAACATATGTTATACTATATGTTATATTATATGATATATTATATAATATAACATATGTTATACTCTGGCGTCTCAGGACAGCTGACGAGCGAGACCAGCTGACTTGGGATCAGCTTAAGGGGATTTTGGAGGCCAAGTACTACCCTCGCCACTTTCGCGAGAGGATGGAGCGAGAGTTCTATGACTTGCTTCAGGGAGACCGCTCGGTTGAGGAGTACGAGCGGGAGTTCGCTCGTAAGAGCGCCTTTGCACGCCATCTTGTGGACACCGACGACAAGAAGGCCTCCCGTTTCCGCAATGGCCTGACCAGAGACCTTCGTGTGCTCGTAGCCAGCCATGGCTATTTGACTTATGCTGAGACCGTTGAGCAGGCTCAGCAGATTGAGGCATCCCAGTTGCTAGACACTCCTGCACAGCCACTAGCTCAAGTGGCACCACTAGCCAGACAGCCAGCTGCCATCCAGCCAGCCCTGCCATCGCCACCTCATCAGGCGCAGCACCGACACAAGAGGAAGTGGAGAGGTCGCGACGATAGGAGGAACCGTCGACCAGGAGCCCCAGCTCAGGCAGCACCACCGGTCCCGCAGCCCCCAGCTATTTGCGCTACTTGTCAGCGCGCCCACCGGGGAGAGTGCCTAGCTGGGCAGGACATTTGCTATCGTTGCCGCCGACCCGGTCATAGGATCGCAGACTGCCCAGATCGCCCACAGCCTCAGCAGGGCCAGAGACCGCCAGCTCATAGGCAGCCAGCACCGAGACAGCCAGCTCAGCACCCACCTCGAGGTGCACCTGCCCGCATTTACGCACTTGACCAGGAGCAGGCCGCCGAGCAGCCAGGTACCATGTCTGGCATGCTTTCTTTACTCGATGTACCTGTCTTTGCTTTGTTCGATACCGGGGCGACACATTCGTTCGTCTCGACTAAGTGTCTAGAGGCCATAGGGGTCCAGGGTGTGAGTGACGTCGACCCCCTCGAGATCAGCCTAGCTTCGGGGAGGAAGATAGTCACGAGTTCCCTGGCCAAGATCCTTAGCATGTGTATTGGAGGCAGAACTCTAGAGGTAGACGCATTCGTGATCGAGACGAGGGACTTTGACCTTATTCTCGGCATGGATTAGTTGGAGAGATATCACGCAGAGATCCGATGCCGTGATAGAGAGGTGACGTTGCACTTAGCCGATGGAGACCACATCACATTCTTCGGGACGAGGACGAAGACTTTACCGCGTATCATTTCCATGTCGAAGGCGACTAAGTGCCTACAGAGGGAGGATTGTCAGGGCTATCTAGTCACTATACTCGGGGAACCTTCGGAGGAGCGCATGCCCGGAGATGTACCCATAGTGAGAGATTTTGTGGACGTCTTTCCAGATCAGCTACCGGGAGGACCACCTAGTCGTCAGGTGGAGTTCACGATCGACCTGTTACCTGGAGCTGGGCCAGTGTCGAAAGCGCCATATCGTATGGCACCGAAGGAGCTTCAGGAGTTGAAGGCTCAGATTCAGGAGTTGTTGGGTCTTGGCTTCATCCGGCCGAGCGTTTCACCTTGGGGAGCACCTGTCCTCTTTGTGAAGAAGAAGGACGGGACACTGTGCATGTGCATCGACTACCGGGACTTGAACCGGTTAACGGTGAAGAACAAGTATCCACTCCCCAGGATAGAGGACTTATTCGACCAGGTGAGAGGTGCCCGTGTGTTTTCCCGGATAGATCTTCGTTCGGGTTACCATCAGCTGAGGATTCGGGAGTCTGACGTGGCGAAGACCGCGTTTTGTACCCGATACGGTCCCTATGAGTTTGTCGTGATGCCGTTCGGCTTGACCAATGCGCCGGCGGTATTCATGGATCTCATGAACCGTGTCTTCCACCCATTTATGGACCAGTTTGTCATCGTCTTCATAGATGACATTTTGGTGTACTCGAGGAGCACAGCCCAGCACGAAGAGCATTTGAGGATCGTGTTGGAGACTCTTAGGCGGGAGAGACTGTACGCCAAGTTCTCGAAGTGAGAGTTTTGGCTCGATCGAGTGGCATTCCTCGGTCACATTGTTACGGCCGAGGGCATTGAGGTCGATCCTGGGAAGATCGAGGCAATGAGGAACTGGTCAGCACCTAAGTCTGTTACCGAGATACGAAGTTTTCTCGGGTTAGCAGGCTACTACAGGAGGTTCATTGAGGGGTTTTCGAAGATAGCCTTACCCTTGACACGCTTGACGAGGAAATGGACTAAGTTCGATTGGAGTAGCCGTTGTGAGTCGAGCTTTCAGGAGCTCAAGAGGAGGTTAACTACGGCACCCGTGCTGACTATTCTGGACTCTACACGGAGTTTCACTATCTATAGTGATGCTTCGAAGCAGGGACTTGGGTGCGTGCTGATGCAGGAGGGCAAGGTTGTCGCTTACGCTTCGCGACAGCTGAAGCCCCACGAGGAGAACTACCCGACTCATGACATTGAGTTGGCGGCCGTTGTCCACGCACTCAAGATTTGGAGGCACTATTTGTATGGTGGTCGGTGCGAGATCTACACCGATCACAAGAGTCTGCAGTACATCTTCACGCAGAAGGAGCTCAACATGCGCCAGAGGCGATGGTTGGAGCTAGTGAAGTATTATGATTGCACCATCCAGTATCATCCGGGGAAGGCGAACGTGGTAGCTGATGCCCTTAGCCGAAAGGCGAGGGGCGAGTTGACTTGCATGATCACCCAGCAGAGTCAGTTCCTTCGAGAGTTCGCTCGGATGCAGTTAGACGTCGTCGAGTCACTTCCTACGATGCCTGTCGTAGGAGGTGTTCGGTCGATGAGAGTGTGGCCCATGCTCCGAGATCGAGTTCGGAGAGATCAGTCCGTTGATGAGTTCCTCCGTTCCATGAGGGCGAAGGTTGTTGCCGAGGGTGTAGAGGGTTTTTACCGAGGCGCAGATGGTGCCTTGGAGTATAAGGGAAGGCTCGTTGTGCCGAATGTCGAGGCCCTGAGGAAGGAGATCTTGACCGAGGCTCACAGTGCACCCTATTTGGCGCACCCCGGCAGCACCAAGATGTACCACGACCTGAGAGGGTCGTTTTGGTGGAGGGGCATGAAGAGAGATGTTGCTGAGTTTGTGAAGAAGTGCTTGGTTTGCCAACAGGTGAAAGCCAAGCACAAGTTTCCACCGGGTTTAGTGCAGCCCTTGGAGATCCCACTGTGGAAGTGGGAAGAGCTTACCATGGATTTTGTTACGGGACTACCCAAATCGAGGGAGCAGCATGATGCGGTTTGGGTAGTTGTGGACCGACTGACGAAGTCAGCTCGTTTCTTGCCCGTGCGGATGACGATGTCCATGGACCAGCTCGCGACGATCTATATCCGCGGGGTAGTGCGACTTCATGGAGTCGCCAAGGTCATCGTGTCAGATCGAGATCCCCGTTTTACCAGTCAGTTCTGAAAGAGCCTCAGCGAGGCCGTGGGGACGCAGTTGAGGTTCAGTACCGCTTTCCACCCGCAGACCGACGGGAAGTCGGAGCGGACCATCCAGACACTCGAGGACATGCTTCGAGCATGTGTTCTGGACCGTGGTAGTTCATGGGAGGAGTTGTTGCCGTTGATTGAGTTCGCGTACAATAACAGTTATCAGGCGTCGATCAGGATGGCACCGTACGAGGCGTTGTACGGTCGCAAGTGTCGATCACCCCTTTATTGGGATGAGGTCGACGAACGGCAGGTTCTCGGTCCGAAGCTAATCGAGGACACGGTGGAGAAGGTCGCCTTGATTCGTGAGCGGATGAAGGTGGCACAGGATCGACAGAAGCGTTACGCTAACCAGCGTAGACGAGATATCCAGTTCGAGAAGGGAGATAAGGCATTCCTGAAGATCACGCCTTTGAGAGGCGTGGTTCGCTTCGGGAAGAGGGGGAAGCTGCAGCCCCGTTTCTTAGGCCCATTCGAGATCCTCGAGCGAGTGGGTGAGGCCACATACCGGTTGGCGTTGCCACCCGAGCTTTCGGGTGTGCACAATGTCTTCCACGTTTCGATGCTGAAGGATTACGTGTATGACCCAGCGCACGTGTTGAGTTACAGTGAGCTTGACGTCGGGCAGGACCTGACGTACGAGGTGCAGCCGATTGCTATTCTGGACCGAAAGGTTCAGCAGCTGAGGAGCAGAGATGTAGCGCTCGTTCGAGTCCAGTGGACTCGCCACGGTGAGGCCGAGGCCACGTGGGAGCGAGAGGAGGAGATTCGAGCTCGCTATCCAGATTTCCAGTTCTGATTAGTAGTATCGTATTATGTATTTTCAGTTTCTAGTTTTAGTCGAGTTGGCCTTATGTTTAGTTTTGTCATTTCCGGGGATGGAAATGTTTTAAGGAGGATAGATTGTAACACCCCAGACCAAAATTATATTAGTAGCTCGACTTATTTATCGAAAATAGTATTATTTTAATTATGCCGAGAATTATTAATATTAATTGCATAATTTATTTATTTTCAAGTCTAAGCCATAAAGAGAGCATCCAATTAATTAAATTACTTAGCCCAACATTATTTATTCGGTCCAAGTAACGGTATTTATTTTCCTAACTCGAGTCCAATTTACTGAGCCCAAGTAACATTTTTTTAATCTTACAAGCTAAAGCCCAGTTTTAGCCCAAGACAAGATTTAATGTTAAAGCCCAATTTTGGGCCCAAAAATGTGACCAAACCCTACTTTCTCCCTCACTATAAATACACCATCATATTCATTAGCCTACCATCTTCATTCTTCATCTTCTTCAAAAGAAAGCCACCTCCACCTTCATTTCCGGCCGACCACCACCAGAGCTCCGGCGAGCCGACGAACCTCAACCCCGAACTCTCACCAGAACCAGCTAACGCCGCTGCTGCCCATTCCCGCCGGCGAGCAGCTCCACTCCACGCGAACTCGCATCTCCGGCGACAGCAAGCTCGCGACCACCACAGCTCCATCCTCAGCCGTGTTTTTCCGACGACCAAAGCTCCTCGCCGGGAACACAAGCGACCAACATCTCCGGCGACGTCACGAGCTCCTCCGCGCGAGACCAAAAACCAGCAGATCCGCACCTCCACTTTTGCGAACTCCGTTTTCCGGTGGAGTTCGAACCCACAGCTCACTCACGACCAGCTGCTCTTTCCACCGGCAAAGAGCTCGCTCCTACTCGCAGCTCCGACGACAACTCGTCACCAGCTCTCCTCTGCGTCGTCCCGACGAGTTCACGCCGGAAAAAGGCCACCATTTCCGGCGAGCTTCTCACAGCGAGTTCGCAGCCTTTATTCCGGCGTCCCGCAGCTGCTCGGAGCTACTGTAGCACGACGACCAGCAGGCTTCCACAGCCCAAGATCCGTAGTCCTCACCATTAGATCCGAACTGGTTCACTCCATTTTCCCTCTCCTTAGCCCGATCCGTTTTTCGGTCCGTCGTTTTCGAACACTTGGAGGTATAATAGCTAAAAACTCATCTTAATGGCTTGGACTTGATAATATATATGAGATAAAATAAATGAGATGTTGATTTGAGTTGATTTTGGAAAAATCGGTACATACGAGCTTAAAGCGAATAAATTGATATTTTTCGATAAACGCGTTAAAATGTCGAAATAAATATGATAAATCCTGATTAGCTGACTTGAGGCCTAGGTTTTAATTTCGTGATTTTTGGTGCCCGTTTAGTATGTTAACTGGATTTTTGAATATGTAGCTGAAATGCCCGATTTTTGATAAATATGATAAAGACCTCGAAATTCGATGCCACTTTCACGAAAAATCTTATAAATGCTGAGTATGACGTGGTTTAAATTTCATAATTTTTAGAGGTTGTTTGGTATGCCTACAAATTCGAGACTTTAGCTGCTTTGGTGAAAACCTTAGAATTTATCCGGTTGAGATTTAGCTAAAAACACTAGAAATCGAGTTGAACTTAAAGTTTGAGTTTTTGACTTGAACCGAGATAGATAGCCGGTTGAGTAGAGAACCCTAGTTTGGCCTTTTTCGGTCAGTCCGGATGAACTCTAGATCCGAGTAGAAAAGTTGTGCGTCGGCTGATGTCGTGTCCGTGCGTACGCACCCGGACCACGATTAAGTCGAGTTGCACCCAGTCAGATAAATAAGATCAGATCAGCCAGATAAGTTAGATCAGATAAATCAGATAAGCAGACCAGACTTAGAAATATTTCAGAGAACTCTAGAACGCCTCAAGTCAACAAATCTTTTCAGAATAGCTCAAAGCATCTAAATCCAAATTAAATGATATTTTAATCGAGCGAGAGAACCGAGTAAGATCTATTAATAATAAGAATCAAGTTTTTATTTGAGCTTAGTACTTAGTACATTTTGCTCAAATATTTATGTAGCTTAAGGAGAGTCGAGCCTCCGACAGCTACCAGTCAGTCAGCACTTGCCTAGCAGTAGCAGTTATTAGGTGGGGGTCACGTACTGGTTATACATCATCTTTAATTTCCGTACCATGTCCGAGGTATGTATGAGAAATAGTTAGATCATCATGAGGGAGGCCGTGGCGGGCCTTAATGATCCCCCGTGATTCTGAGGGAGGCCTTAATTGGCCTTAATGATCCCCCGGAGTGTGCACATGATTGGCTTTTAAGCCCCAGGGTCTTTATGACCATCAGTTGCCCTAGTTACACTTTCAGTTCAGATCAGTTCTTATATACTTAAAGTCATCATATTGTTATTAACGATGCTATATAAGTAAGTACTGGTCTTCGCGGAGCATAGCGGTTTTGCTCACGCCCCCACTACGTTTTTCAGGTGACGGAGCGGCGCGTGGCGCGTGAGATTTCAGTGGTGGTCGTGGTCATTAGCAGTCTTTTTGTAACGCATCTTCATGTCATTTATTAAACATGTACTATCATTACTATGCGTAGACATATTATGTTTCAGTTTCCGCACATTTCAGACTTAGTATGTATTATGAGATTATCAGACTTATGCATGTATAATGCCTTTATCTCCGTGGTACCTTTATATAACGGATTTGATTAGGTTGCATGTATTTATTTACGTCTGCATGAGAAAGAGTTTAAGTTAGTAGCATCCCGCAAGTTAGTATGAGTATTTTCGAAAATAAAGTTTAAGAGTTTTTCGAAAATAAAAAGCAAAAATTTTACTCTGATTTTATAAATTCTAGAAATAATTAGGCGGGGTGTTACATATACTATATGTTATATACTATATGTTATACTATATACTATATGTTATATTATATGTTATACTATATACTATATGTTATACTATATACTATATGTTATACTATATACTATATGTTATTATATATGTTGTTATATACTATATACTATACTATATAACATATTATATACTATATGTTTTATGTCATATTCTATTCTATATACTATATATTATATACTATATGTTATATACTATATACTATATGTTATATATTATGTACTATATATTATAGTATATAGTATATGCTACATGTTATATAATATATATGTAGTATATAGTATAATATATAGTATATAATATAATTATATAGTATATGTCATTTTATTTTTTCTAAATAACACGTATTCACAGAATACGGTTTACTTATAATTATATGTAAAACGTATTTTGCGAATACGGGTTACAAATAATTTAAGTAAACTGTATTTTCCGAATACGGTTTTAGTTTAAATATAAATAAAAAAAATCTTCTTCTTCCTCCTTACGCGAGTGTTGATATGGTTTTCGGTAAACCAAGTTATTACTACTCACTGGTTTTCAATGCTCAATAATTAGAAGATTATATTCTCTCAAAGGGGTGACATGCTCGTGAATTCCAAAGTAATCACATATCGGGCGAAGACAGACTAAGAATGGACATCCTATTCAACTAACCGACATCTCATATCGGTTATGACACATCGGTTATGACATATTGGTTATGACTTAGCAAATCGATATCTATGACTTGCCAAACCGACATCATAAGACGGTGCCAACTCAGCACAAATTATCATTACGCCTTGCCAAGTGGCGAGCTACAAGAACGAATGGCGATCGGCCGCCATTGACTTTTCTAATGTAATGATTGCAATTCTGATAAATGTTGTAAATAAATATAAAAGGACACAGATAATATACAAACAATGATATCCGGAAAACTCTATTTTCAACTTTCATGTTATACATTAATTTGTCTTGAATACTCAACGTAGCTTTCATTATATTACCGTTGTTAATTCCCATATAACAACAGTTTGGCGCTAGAGGGAGGGCTAAGTTTTTGAGGTTAACTTTCGCTGTTGTAGCCATTATTCGCTCAAATCTCCCATGTCGCAATCTGGTCGAGAACACGCCTCCCACGCGGGCCAAATCCATGCTACGAATCGTTCCCCATGGCGTTCGACACCACCACCTCCGGTTACCAATATTACGAACTTTCTTCAAAACCCGGAGTTTGTTCAAGGCTTGACCTCTCTTATAGCTCGAGTTATGCCCAGAAACTCGAACACCGTACCAGTATCTATCCCTTTCCCCACGAATCCAACAGAACACCCAAATCCTACTCATCATAATCGAGAAACACATATGGCGGCATCACATGCTACTTCACAACCACGTCATACTTCTCAACATCAAGATGATATGACTCGTATAACTGTTAATCCAGTATTAAATAACCAGGCTGCGAATGAGCCTCCTGTTCAAGAAATGACTGCTGAAAGTCACTCCGCTCACCATACAGAATTCCTTCACGTCCTAGACCCCCCTCACCAAGGCCTCGCGATCATGAAGATTTACGTTATCAAATTTGTGTCAAGACATAGTGCGGAGAAATTAGAAGCTCTCCGCAAAAGATTGGCTGAAATCGAAACTCGGCAGAAATCACAAGAAGATTCTCCCCGACATGTCTCGACGTCGGGTAACGTCATCATTGAGGCAGATTCACCCTTGGCCCCTGAACTTACTGCAGAAGCACTCCCTGCCAAGATAAAAATCCCACAAATTGGCATGTATGATGGAACTTCGCATCCCGATGCACACTTGGGTCACTATACGTCATGGATGGATTTGCATGGCGCCTCGGAAGCTTTGAGATGTCGGATGTTTTCCCTCTCACTGGGGCCACGAGCGCAGAAATGGTATTATACTCTTCCACCCCATTCAATCTGGAAGTGGCAACAATTACGTGCAGCTTTCTGATCACACTTCATTGGAGCCCAAGTCTGTCTTATCCCAAAAGAATCAATCACTAATATCGTGCAAAAGGATAACGAAACAGTTAAGGACTATGTATCCCGATTCAATGACCGAATTCAAAATATGGAACCTTGTCATCTTGAGACCTTGTTAGTGACAGCATTTGCTGGATTAAGGCCCAATTCTATGTTTTGTTGGACTCTGTGTCAAAACAAGCCAGCTACCTTTCAAGAATTTCTCGTACGAGCTCAACAATTCATTATCACTGAAGAATCGATGTCGGTTCCTAGTTTTGACTTCTCGGTAAAAGAAGATAAGGTTGAACCAGATGCAAAGAAGAAGAATAAAAAGAATTTTGGAAAGGCGCAATATCGAAATTACTCGAAAGGTTATGAAGATACCCCGGAATCCAGAGCTGCCCGAGACCAATACGCCGACAACGTGAGGACAGGCTATCAAACCGTTTATTCAGTCGGAGCAGCCACAATTTTTGAAGAACTGAAAGGAAAGGGAATTATTCCTGATCCGATACCTGCAAGAACTCCTGAAGACAAGCTTGACAAAACTCGATACTGTGCGTACCATAAATCCCTGGGACATAATACCGATGAGTGTCTCGGCCTCTTGTCGGCCCTTCTGCGTTTAATTGGGCAACCACAACTTCAAAAGTTCAGAAATTTTGATAATCGTCGTAAAAGAAGGCCCACTGATGTTTCGGATGAAGAAGATGACGATGATCGGGCCGTCAATCCAAAGAGAATCCGTGCGATCGACAAGGAAGTTTTTACAATTTCTACTTTTGTCGGCACTTCGACAGACAACAATAAGAAACCCAGAACGCATGATGCATCAAACTTTTCTCATTACATACCTCGAATAAATTCTAACACAAAACAGTTGGACACATCCCGGCGAAAAGCTAAAGCCTATGCTAGAGAAGCACATAATGCCGGAAAGCTAGTTATGAACGTTGATCTTCGAGATACTATTAATAAGCGAAATTGTCCCATCACATTCAATATCGAAGATGCCAATCTGTTCGCTCACCCTCACTCCGATGCTCTCGTTATCACTGCTCCAATTGGAGGAATTCCTGTTCACCGAATTATGGTTGATACTGGAGCTTATTCAAGTATTTTAATGTTTCGCACTTTCAAGAAATTAGGTTTGGATCCCGCCGATATCAGGCCTTGCAATGACCAGATTCAAGGCTGTAATGGAAGTATTTCTTGCCCTCTTGGTGAAATTCTACTCCCCATTCGATTTGGTGGCTTCGGACCAAAATCCAAGATCATTATGGAAACTTTCAAAGTCTTGGATATTCAAAATGAGTACAATGTTGTTGTAGGACGTACCGCTCTTTACAACTTCGTGCTGCTGTGTCAATTTTTCATTATGCCTTAAAATTTCCCACTTTTGAAGGAGAAGGCACTCATTATGGAGATCTGCAGGAGGCACAAAATCTGACATTGGCTCCGACTTCACACAATATTCATGCATATGAAGTAGTGGAAATTGATGAGTCTGTGAATTTGGAAGATCCAATTCCTTCTGATACCACGATAACTGATCAATCCACTTCAGTTACCGACATCCCGTCTGCACCTGGTACCGACGTCCCTAGGATGTCGGAGTTCCCTGAAACCTTGAATGGAATCCTTGACCAAGGACAACAGCTTCACAAGGAGGATATAAAGGCACCCGAAAATATAGATCCAAGGATGCAATTCAAAGACAAGAGTCACCACATTCTGGCGGAACCCGTTGAAGAAGCCGAGGTTATTCACGTGGATGAACTAACTCAAGACAAACCATTGCGTATTGGAGCTAATCTTCAAGAAACAATGCGTTCTCATCTAATTCAATTCCTTCGATCAAATTCTGACGTATTTTCCAGGAAGCACGAAGACATGAAGGGAATAGACCCGCAAAAAGCGTGTCATCGGCTGAATTTGGATAAGACTGTCAAGCCCGTCATACAGAAACGTAAAAAGTCCGGACCAGATCGTCAGAAAGCATTGGTAGAGGAAGTGAACAAACTCATAGACAATAAGTTTGTTAAAGAAGCCAAATATCCGACATGGATATCAAATCCTGTTTTGGTCAAGAAAAGTAATGGCCTGTGGCGCCTATGCATTGACTTCTCAGATCTGAACCAAGCATGTCCTAAAGATAGTTATCCGATCCCACACATCGATTACATGGTAGACGCCACATCGGGACATCAGCTCATGAGTTTTTTGGACGCTTATTCCGGCTATAATCAAATTCCCATGCACCCCGATGATGCTGAACACACTTCGTTTCATTCGGCCCGAGGTCTTTACTGCTACGTCATGATGACTTTTGGACTGAAGAATGTTGGGGCCACATATCAGAGGCTGGTCAACAAATTGTTCGCTCATTTGATCGGTCATACAATGGAAGTTTACGTAGACGACATGCTGGTGAAATCGGAACAAGCTCCTGATCATATCGCTCATCTTTCTGAAGTCTTTGACATCCTCCGAGAATACTCAATGGTACTTAACCCTAAAAAGTGCACCTTCGGGGTTGGATCAGGAAAATTTCTAGGATACATGGTGAGCCAAAGGGGGATCGAAGCTAATCCCGTCAAGATTCAGGCTATACTTGATTTGGCTCCCCCGACGTCTATCAAAGGTGTTCGAGCTTTAACTGGTCGACTAGCAGCTCTGAATCGATTCATTTCAAAATCGACAGATCATTGCAAGCCTTTCTTTGATTCTATCAAGAAGAAGAAGTCGTTTGAATGGACTACTGAGTGTCAAAGTGCTTTTGATAACATTAAAGAAGTTCTTTCACAACTTCCGACGTTGCAGAAACCTCTTCCCGAAGAACCTTTATATTTATATTTGGGAGTAAGTGATGCTGCTGTTACTAGCCTTTGCTCTGACTACTGCTGCACGTAAGTTACGACCCTATTTTCTGGAACATTCTATTATTGTGTTTACGTCATATCCTCTCCGACAAATCCTTCACCGACAAGACACGTCGGGTAGAATGATCAAGTGGACTATAGAGCTCGGACAGTTTGACATCCAGTATCGACCACGAACTGCTATCAAAGCCCAGGTGTTATTCGACTTCATAGCCGAATTCTCCCCATCCATGAATACATCAATTGAAGATCCAACGTGGACTCTTTACATCGACGGATCATCTACGGCTGTACGAGCCGGAGGAGGAATCATTTTAGTCAGCCCTGATCAACAAGTTTTTTGTTGTTCTGTAGCGTTCACTGTTGTAGCAAATTATTTTTATTTTTACCGAGTACCGAATCAAAAGATTCGTTCCCCGGGTCGATCTCTCGAGGAAGACGGTTCGGAATTTAGCGTTGATATTAATCACACACGAAAAGAAATAAATCCTAAAAATCTAATCAAGGATGATTTGGAGAAATATCTAAAACTAGTTAGAACTAGGAAAGTGAATAAAGAAATAACAATTAAATCTCTAGAGAAAAGGAAGAACTTCTAGGGGTCGGGAAATCTCATCAAGTTTCAAACTATGTTGAATGATTATTTGTTCGGTTACGAGATTTAACAAGCCTACACGTCTAGAGGGCTATGCTCAATAACTCTTCGTAACAAGAGCACATACATAAACGATAAACTCATTCAAACAAGCAACACATAGACAATACGTTTCCGAACATGTCTACTCTATACGAGCCTAAATCGACCAACGCCTCCCCTCTCGGTTCTACACGTTGATTAACTAGGTTAGAATGGTGATCAATCAACTAACCCTATAATTCACACAACTCGCATAGATTGAACAAAACATATTCCACATAATTCAAACAAGAATCAAAATCCCTAACCCTAGGTGAATGGATTACCTCATGTTTAGATTCAATTTCATGTTAATTAGAATTAAGAACATAAAACCTATCAATAATAATAAAATAGAATTGAAAAACTTACAATCGAATTAAGACTTGAAAGATTTCAATCCAAATGTCTTTGTGTCCAACAATCCAAACATGAGAAAATAAAAAGAAAAGCGGAGAAAATTATCCTAACAATATTGAGTTTTTGGAGAGAAAAATTGAAAGGAACGATATTGAGGGTTTTTCCTTAGGTCTGGAGGTTCGTTTGATATATAGTGCGCAAAAAACGGAGCTAAAACGAGTAAAAACGAGCAAAAATGAAAAACAGGGTCGGCAGGGTCGCGACTCGCGAGTTGACTCGCGAGTCGCGAGTTGGACGGGTCGCTGGGCTGCTGGAGGCTCTGTTAAAGTCGCGAGTCGCGACTTTTCTCTGGCGAGTCGCGACTACAACTCGCGACTCGTGACTTTGAGCTTGCGACTCGCGAGATTCTGGGCTGCACTGCGCCATTTTGCGTTTTCGCCTCGTTTGAGCTCGTCCGAACTCGGAATTGAGTTCCGTTTTTTCTTGTGCGTCGCTAACGAACCCCTCTATCCAGTTATGCTCTCGAAACCAACTTTTCCTGAAGAGAAAATTCGTCCGAATCTTTCGACCTACACACCAAAAACGACAAAACACAAAAGAAAACCAGAAAAACAAACAAAAAACACCTGAAGACTCAAAATGTAGGAAAACATATCATAAACCAATAAACAGACTAAAAACTAAAGAAAAGACCTCAAACGGAGGGAAAAGAAAGATAAAATAAACACAAAAAAAAACGCAACAAAAATGGGACGAACAACTCCCCCACACTTAAACCTTTGTTCGTCCCGAACAAAAAGAAAAGAAAAAAAAAAGAAAAGAAAAGAAAAGACACAAAACTAAAAACTCGAGCATGGACAATAGTCATTAACAAGATAAGCTTCAAAATGTTCAACTTCAACAACGAGCATTCAAATGGCACATACGAACATTACACAACTACATGCTTGATCTCTATACTCCGATTTGGCGTTCTCTCAAGTATGGGAATATATATGTGTGCCTCACTCAAATTCTTATACAGATAAAGATAGGTTCACTCAAATTGGTCGATAACAAGTTCAATCATATGCTTGCCCATTGTCTAACTTCTACTCTAAATCAATCAAAATCGAAACTAGTGCATCAAAAGGTCTTTCCAGGTTGTAACGTAGGCTCTTTGGATAGGTAGGATAAATATAGGCTAAGTGGCTCGAATTCTATTTAACTCAAACACCTTACCCCAAAAATCATACACTCAACCGGTTGCTCAAACGAACCGGATCCTCTCCCACACTTCTCCTGAAACCACACGTTTCACCTATTTTATTTCTTTATTTTTCTTTTTCTTATTTTTTTTTTCTTTTTTTTTTGTGTAACCTTTATTGGACATTTTATAATCCATTTTTGGCTACATTTTCTGTTCTCTTCTTTTTTTTTTGTTTTTTGTTTTTTTTTT
>CACSLK010031421.1:19047639-19058299 GCA_902706635.1 Striga hermonthica | reverse complement strand
TTTTTTTTGCATAAAGAACAAACAACTCCAACAATCATCTCCTCCAATACTTAACCCGCAACTCCAACAATGTCATCATCACGAGGTTATCAACAAAAATCAAATAAGGCTCAAAAGGGGAGACTAGGGAATTATTTGTAGAGAAAGAAAAGGATAGAATACAATAAACGCCTTAATCATATACACAACTCACAATTCTAATCAATTTATTTCAACGCAAACTCACGGCAAGTTCTAATCGAACAAGAGCACAACCAATGTATCTCAAGAAAACAAATAAGGCTCAAACCTGACTAGGTAGATATATGAATACCAATCAAAATAATCAACCAAGCATTTCATCACGCTATGCCGCATATGACCAACATCACAACTCATCGAATTCATCAAACAAGTCTTAACTAATTTTGAAATTTCCAAAGTCCATACTAAAAAAAAAAAAACATGAACTGACTCAAGACAAAAAAACACATAAGCTGACGCAAGACAAAAAAAAACTCAAAAGAAAAGGCAGAAGGGGAAACAACTCAAAAAACAAAAAGAGAAAAGGTGTGCAAACCGAAAGCTTCAAGGGGAATAAAAATCTACGTGCAAGTTGCTCGCCTATGCTCAGCCTCGCGAACTCATACCTGCTAATCAGAGAAACATAGAACTCCAAAACTCCAATTATTCAAAGATAAAACTAAAAGCGTAAAGAAAAAAATCTAAGAAAGCGATAAATGACTTGGGTTGCCTCCCAAGAAGCGCTCGTTTAACGTCATTAGCTTGACGAAACCTGAACCGAAATTAACCGGGATCCAAGAAAAAGTGTCGATCATGCCACGCCTTCGTACTCTCCAACAGTAGTCCCGTTGGTAGCAAGGAATATAGGAAAGCAATGTAGACTCTCGTGGCTGTATTCTTGTGAAACCGAGCACGGATATCAACACCCAGCAAGAGAAAAGATATTTCTTTACGTACCAAGGCCCCATATTCGACCTCCGGAATTATGAACATGTCTGTGGAGCATGTCGAATCCATCCCGGTCATCACCAATGCCATCTCGGATGTGTGCTCAATAATTGTGGGAGTCGGAAGCATGTGCATGTATGCACTAAACTTCTCCAAATGTTCACCATCCTCGATAACACGAAACGACCACCAAAAGGACATGGGAACCACTTCGTACTCAACATCATGAGTCGGGTCATTCATCAATGCACACTTCGGGTCAATGGCCTCACACAATGACTCGACATCCTCCTCGACCTCATCCTTGACACCATGAACTACCTCCTTCTCACAATCATCATCCCGAGCTCTTTCAACACTACTCTGCACAAGCGTATCCTCAACTGAATTATCCCCCATACCATGCACGGTATCGGCCTTTGAGTCCATATACTCGCTCTCATCAATAGAAATCGAACTCAACGCACAATCACCAAAAGGTAGGGTTGACGTATCTAACACGGATTGGAATCCCGTATCGTTATAAGAAGGGATTCTTCTAACATACAAATCATTGATGTCCACACTCGCGTCGAGAGATTGTGTTCCATCATAAACGAGAGTGAGGCCCATCTCTTTGAAAGAAGCAAACTTATCCACCATATATTGAAATTCTCCCTCTAACCGTGTGATTTCTCGACAAACTTTTGCCGCTAGATACTCATATCTACCAAGCGGAATATGAGATGTGTCCAAGTCGAGGAAAGCAATAACGGTTGAGTCGAACTTCGTGAGTTTGGCTTGAAGATCAGATGGAATGGAGATTATCTTCCAATTATGAAACTCATCTATGATCGATATGAGGCTCGCAAGTATCTCTCGGGTGCTCGTCAAAACCTCTTGGTGATAGTCGGTAGATGAAGGCTGGTAATGAGGCGTCTCGTAGTGAGTTGGAGTGTAATAATCATAATCGCCTTGAGATGTTGGGTAAGAATGGCTCGGCCCATACTCTTGGAATGGAGAGTATCCGTCATAGAAATAGGGATTTGAATAGCTCAGACACGGATAGGGTGGCCCTCCATAAGAGTACATCTTCTCTTGGTAGTTGTCGGGGTATCCACGGGATGAGCTTCCAGCATAAGAGTGGCCGTACGGGTCCATCGGAGCTCCTCAAGCGAAACACCTCGCACAAGAAAAACAAAACAACCAAGGCACACGAGACCAAAGAAAACAAAAATGCAACTAACAATACACGATATTTACAAAAATCCAAAAAAACAAAAACAAGAGAAACGGAAAATAAGAAATCAAGAGAATCACTAAAATTAAGCAAATATCACAAGAGCAAGAGAAATACGAAAAATAAGATCAACACCAAGACTAAATATCCTACTTGTCTTCCCCGGCAACAGCGCCAAATTTGTTGTAGCAAATTATTTTTATTTTTATCGAGTACCGAATCAAAAGATTCGTTCCCCGGGTCGATCTCTCGAGGAAGACGGTTCGGAATTTAGCGTTGGTATTAATCACACACGAAAAGAAAATAAATCCTAAAAATCTAATCAAGGATGATTTGGAGAAATATCTAAAACTAGTTAGAACTAGGAAAGCGAATAAAGAAATAACAATTAAATCTCTAGAGAAAAGGAAGAAGTTCTAGGGGTCGGGAAATCTCATCAAGTTTCAAACTATGTTGAATGATTATTTGTTCGGTTACGAGATTTAACAAGCCTACACGTCTAGAGGGCTATGCTCAATAACTCTTCGTAACAAGAGCACATACATAAACGATAAACTCATTCAAACAAGCAACACATAGACAATACGTTTCCGAACATGTCTACTCTATACGAGCCTAAATCGACCAACGCCTCCCCTCTCGGTTCTACACGTTGATTAACTAGGTTAGAATGGTGATCAATCAACTAACCCTATAATTCACACAACTCGCATAGATTGAACAAAACATATTCCACATAATTCAAACAAGAATCAAAATCCCTAACCCTAGGTGAATGGATTACCTCATGTTTAGATTCAATTTCATGTTAATTGGAATTAAGAACATAAAACCAATCAATAATAATAAAATAGAATTGAAAAACTTACAATCGAATTAAGACTTGAAAGATTTCAATCCAAATGTCTTTGTGTCCAACAATCCAAACATGAGAAAATAAAAAGAAAACCGGAGAAAATTATCCTAACAATATTGAGTTTTTGGAGAGAAAAATTGAAAGGAACGATATTGAGGGTTTTTCCTTAGGTCTGGAGGTTCGTTTTGATATATAGTGCGCGAAAAACGGAGCTAAAATGAGTAAAAACGAGCAAAAATGAAAAACAGGGTCGCGACTCGTGAGTTGACTCGCGAGTCGCGAGTTGGACGGGTCGCTGGGCTGCTGGAGGCTCTGTTAAAGTCGCGAGTCGCGATTTTTCTCTGGCGAGTCGCGACTACAACTCGCGACTCGCGACTTTGTGCTCGCGACTCGCGAGATTCTGGGCTGCACTGCGCCATTTTGCGTTTTTGCCTCGTTTGAACTCGTCCGAACTCGGAATTGAGTTCCGTTTTTTCCTGTGCGTCACTAACGAACCCCTCTATCCAGTTATGCTCTCGAAACCAACTTTTCCTGAAGAGAAAATTCGTCCGAATCTTTCGACCTACACACCAGAAACGACAAAACACAAAAGAAAACCGGAAAAACAAACAAAAAGCACCTGAAGACTCAAAATGTAGGAAAACATATCATAAACCAATAAACAAACTAAAAACTAAAGAAAAGACCTCAAACGGAGGGAAAAGAAAGATAAAATAAACACAAAAAAAAAAAGCAACAAAAATGGGACGAACATTCACCTTCCCGGCTACAAACAATTAAGCTGAATATGAAGCCCTTTATCAGGCCTACGTTTTGTTGAATCCTTTTGTGTTTCCTCCGTCCGCATATTTTCTGACTCTCAATTACTCATAAACCATATCAACGGCACCTATGAAGTCAAGGAACCTCGATTGCTTTCATACTTTGATCTTGCCAAGAAAAAATTATCCCAATTCAGAATGACATTAGAGCATATACCTCGGACATCCAACATTCAGGCGGATGCTCTCTCACGTTTGGCCTCTTCTACCGATTTGAACAACGTCGAGTTTGTGCAGATTACTCAACAGACAACTTCTTCAACAATCACTACCGATGTCACCATGATCGATGCTGCTCCGCCAATTTCAAATTCAACCTGGATGGATCCTATCATCAACTATCTTCAAACCGGGGCCGTGCTTGAAGATCCAAAAAAAGCTCGTACCCTTCGCGTTCATGCCGCTCATTTCACGATCGATCGAGGAACATTATACAAGCGTGGATATTCCACTCCGTTGCTTAAATGCTTGTCGGAAACTGACGCCCAACGTATTAGTGCATGAAGGTGTCTGTGGTACCCACCAAGGAGCACAAGCTTTGTCTCACAAAATTCTCCGAGAAGGTTACTATTAGCCGACCGTCAAGAAAGATGCAGCCGAATGGGTACGAAAATGTCATAAATGTCAAATATTTGCTCCCAATGTTAACCAACATCCTGAACTTCTCAAGTCAATATATAGCCCATGGCCGTTCGCAAAATGGGGGATTGATTTAATCGGTCCACTTCCGACAGCAAAGGGAGGTGTTCGATTTGCGATATTGGCTGCTGACTGCTTCACCAAATGGGTAGAAGCTGAACCTCTTGCAACCATCACCGAACAAAAGATGATAGATTTTGTTTGGAATTCCATTGTTTGTCAGTTTGGAATATTGAACTCCATTATAACCGACAACGGACGTCAGTTCGAAGGAAAAAGATTCGAAGACTTTTGTGAAGATTATGTCATCAAGCATTTCTTCTCATCACCATATCATCCACAAGCTAATGGACAGATAGAAGCTGTAAACAAGATCATCAAGAATGGCTTGAAAACTCGACTTGAGACTGCAAAAGGATCTTGTCCCGACGAGTTGTCTCATGTTCTTTGGGCTTATCGAACGACGACGCGAAACTCAACTGGAGAAACTCCCTCTTCATTGACTTACGGAACCGAAGCCGTGATACCTGTTGAACTCACTTCTCCGACATATCGGATTACCCATTTCTCCGAGGAAGCCAATTCAGAAAGCTTAAGAACCAATCTCGACTTGGTCGATGAATTACGGACCGAAGTTGAAATTCGAAATGCTGCTTACAAACAATGTAATGAAAAGTACATTAATTCGAAACTCAAGCCGCGTCCATTCGTCGTTGGAGACCTTGTTTTGAAAAGAGTCACCGGGGCCAACGTTGGTCCGCTACAACCAAAGTGGGAAGGACCTTTCAAAGTGAACGGTCTAATCTCCAATGGCACTTACCGACTTGAAACTTTAGATGGTGTTCCCCTTCAATATCCTTGGCATGCGACCCATCTGAAGAAATACTTCCAGTAAGACCGAGGGTGAACTTTTATCTCTGATGTATAAAAACCTTTTGCCTTACCTATGTACAAGACCACCTTTTGTTGTCAATAAAGTTTGTGTGACGAACCACTATAATTTGTTCGCTCACTCGGACCCCAATAAATTGGTCCCCATTGCAAAGGCTAAATGTGTTCGTACCCTGAAGTTGGTACGACCCGGCCAAAGGCAATGAAGCCGGATACTTTCAATCCCTGAAGATGGTTTGGGGAGGCTTATGCTCTACAATTTCAAATCCCGACGTTGATTTGATGAGCTCACAATAAAAGTTTTCAAGTTCTTTGAATAATTCATAGACTTTTACAATAAAAGCAAGTTTATTACGGCTTGTTCTGGTAAAAAGTTCATAGATATCGGATACACTATAAACTATGCCGATATCGAGAATTCAAACAAATTCATAAGAAAATAGTATGTAAATGCCAAGTATTATGTCGGAATAATCAAAAGCACGATTTGCTAAGCATTCATTTATCATTACTCCGACATGTTTTGACTTATTACAATAACCTCCCATGATAACACATTCATAAGCACAATAAGATAACTGAACATTGATATTCATTCATAACAAAATATTGTCATTAGATTCGATAAAAAGAAATGAAAAATAACAACAAATTATGAAGTTTCTTCTGGATTTTTCTTGTTCATTCCCGACGTCGAAGCCCCTTCAACCATTGAAGATTGAGGATTCCCAGCGTCAGCCTTGCCTTTATCCACCGCATCTAGGTGATCTATCAATCTTTGGCCTAAGCGCTGCATTACCTCATCTTCTTTTCTTTCCATTGCTTGGAGGACATCGCTTTCCTTTATAATGACGACATCATCCTCTTCATGAACGACTCTATCTTCATTAGAAAGGACCATGTCTGTTAGCCGACCTTTGGCTTTTGCATCATCTTCTGCCACTTTTCGTAAAGCGAAACCAATGATAGCGTCCATGAGATCCTCGTCGGAAAGATTTTCAAGTGTTTCCACGACGAAAGCCTCCGAAATTGTTTCAACGCATATGTTCGCAATTTCGGGTTTTTTGATCTTTTCCACTTCAAGAAACATGTCCACAAAGGCCCGAGGAATCTTGGCTTTGCGTTCTTCCGACAGAGGAGCCATATCCAACTCAAGCATCCGGCTTTCTTTCTGTTTAAGAAGTCGGTTAGCAAAGTCGCGCTCATCCTGGTCAGCCGGAATATGGGCACCTTTTATCTCGGGAATAAGGCGATGCTTTTCTATTTTTTCCAGAAGGAAAATCCGTAGCTCATCGATGATATAAATGCCGTTTTCGATGCAATCGATGACCCAGCGCACGGTTAAGGCAGCATTCAATTCCAAATCCCACTCGGTAACTGCATCCTCACTCGCCACTTTGTCGGATTCCATCACAGCTTTTTTACCAACGTCGATACCTTCTTGAAATTTGAGTTCGGCTGTAGCTGTCAACTCCTGACGAAGCTTATTCATGGAAATCTCATAGGCCTCGCGACTGAGGATCAACTCTGTATCTTTGTCGGAACGATCTTTTCGAACAGCTTGGAGCTCAGGTCTTAAATTGCGAAGTTGTTCGTCCTTCTCCTTTGCTGTTTCTTCAACTTTGGCAAGCTGAACCGACATGAGATCATGGGCTAGCAAGAGGATTTCTTTCTCAGTTTTAAGTGCGCCCACCTCGGTTTGCACCACCTTTAGTTGGGAATCTTCTCCGACATCGATGCTATATATCGGGATTTTTCCTCCTCTAAGGAGGCTATTGCACCTTCCTTCAAGCTTAGTTCATGCTGTTTCTCGTCGAGCTCAAGAATCCTGCCCTGATAACTCTCCTCGGCCTTTACAAAGCTGACAAGTGCTCGCCCTAAACAACCTCTAGCGTAACTGAATTTCTGGTCAATGGACAGAGACGCGATTCCGGCATGAGTTTTTGGATCCCATGACATCAATGGAACTTTCGCCGCCTTCACTGCCTCGTCGTGGAACCGATGATTGTTTGTGACTTTTGGCTCGACGAAAGTTTGATACATTGCGAACCAGGGATCAAACACATCTTCTGGCAGCTTTAACTCTACAGCTTTTTTCTCGTTCACTCTAAGGAAAGTCTTTCAAGATGAACTCGGGCTCTTCCTCCTCTTTGTCTTTGCCTGCGTCGGTGTCTTGTTTTTTCTTCATTCTTTCGGCCACATGCGACACACTGGATCTTTTACGACGGTGGACCAGATTTAAACAAGGCTCCTCAGGTACATCTTGTGAGACTTCGATCTCAGCAACGGGCTCATTCACCGGCGTTATCACTTGTTGCAGTGGCTCAACATCAAGTGGCTGATTATCGGCAGCAGATGGCTCACTCACAATAGCTGGCATCGGCTCCACCCTTGTCGATGACGGCTCACCAACAACACTCTCAGATCGGTTGGGATTCTTTTTCCACGCCTTGAGAAGATTCATGCGTCCAGCCATCTCGGTTGATCGAAGGTTTTTGCTTTTCCCAACCTTGTTTTTTAAATCGGAATTTGGATTGCGTCTCCGATGTTCTTCTGCTTCAATGGGATCTCCAAAACCAAAGTATCCCAACAATGGATAATACACTTTTACATAAGACGTTTCAAGTTAAGACCGAGATTACCGATATGAAGTATAAAATAAAACAGGTAAGACGCTTACCCGGCTGAAATGAAGAGTCTAAAATTCCAAGAGATAAGCCAGATAACTCCAACCGAAAATCCTTCAAAAGCCGCTGATATCTTCGCTTGTTTGCAGACAGTTCGAATAACTTGTCAACCCGATTGTACAACACTCCTTCAAATTTGGGTTCTTTCTTTCCTTCCGGTTTGGCTACAATGTCACAAAAGTCCACCTGTTAGCGAAGACAAAAAAAAACAGAACATTAATACTTGAAGTACAAAGAAAGAAAAATACAACTTACAGTAAGCAGATTTAATAGCCATTGGGATACTCGTCCCATTGGCAAGAAGATCATTGGCGAAGTCGGCACACTGCCAGTCTCCACCAACCCACAACCATTCTTCCTGAAACCCGTGTAGTGTATCAGGAATTTCTGTTATCAACTCACCAACCTTGACCCTTGATTGAGGTTTCCTGATAATCGAGAAAGTAAGAAGTGGGTCTGTCCCTTGTCTATCTGGACTTTTCCGAAAGGTAAACATACTTCTCATGTCCCTTGCCGACGATAAATCCCATTTCTTTTCAGCCAAGAGCACAAGCAATCCAATAATTCGTTTCCATGAGTTCGGAGCAACTTGGCATAGCGGAAATTCCCAATTCCGTAAGTACTCAGTGATTATACGTGGCAAAGGAAATCGTAATCCCGATCTCAAACTCTCAGCAAATACACCAACACACCCCGGTGGCGGACATGTAATCCTTTCCGCAGGATATATGGCGCAAATAGATGTACCGACGTGGGGACTCGAACTTCACACCGCAACATAATGACATCGGCGTCTGTCAGTATGCTCGGTTCACCATAGGATGTGATTTCGGAGTCTGGCCACCTTCTAATAGGTCGTCTCCAATATCTTGGATCGTCGTCAACAGCGTTCTCTTCCACCTTTTTATCCCCCTCGGTATCGTTCAATCGGATATTCAAGCATTCGACAAAAACTGGATCCCACCGGTTATATTCGGAAAGCAGCTCCATCTCCCTGGATGAACCATATTAATCATCATCACATCCAGTTCATCGTCACCAGAAGATGCCCATGACACACTCATGATTTAAAGAAAAAATATGTCGAAATAGATAAACAAAATGAAGAAATAACTCTTACCACAAGAGGAAGCTTACAGATCTGAAAGTACTGTGAAGACAATTGTGAGTTGACGAGATTACAAGAAGACAGAAAATTCAAGTGCAGAATAAAATTGAAGATAAAATAGATCCCAAGATATGATTTCTTATTTATACTTAACCCTAAATTCAATAGTGACCGTTGGGGAGAAAAAGAAATAGGGGCGCGTGTGTTAAACTCTCTGAATCCGCGAGTCGATGCGACCCTTGAGAATCGCGCCTCTCAACAACAGCTATATGGCCTATGAAAAGTAATTGTTGCCCCATCAGTGAACGTTGCAATTAATTTTGGTAAATCGCGCTGTTTCAGCTTTCAGTCCCATTTCTACCACAAGTGTAAAGACATCGGAGAATAGCAATAAAAACTGACATGTCCACCTCATTCAAATTAAGAGTTTCCTGAAGCTTTTTCAGCATCACTGCCCGTCTTTTCTCAAGACGCCCATTAATGCTGGGGGCCACCTTGTTGATATGGTTTTCGGTAAACCAAGTTATTACTACTCATTGGTTTTCAATGCTCAATAATTAGAAGATTATATTCTCCCAAAGGGGTGACATGCTCGTGAATTCCAAAGTAATCACATATCGGACGAAGACAGACTAAGAATCGACATCCTCATCAACTAACCGACATCTCATATCGGTTATGACACATCGGTTATGACATATCGATTATGACTTAGCAAACCGATATCTATGACTTGCCAAACTGACATCATAAGGCGGTGCCAATTCAGCATAAATCATCATTACGCCTTGCCAAGTGGCGAGCTACAAGAACGAATGGCGATCAGCCGCCATTGACTTTTCTAATGTAATGATTGCAATTCTGATAAATGTTGTAAATAAATATAAAAGGACACAGATAATATACAAACAATGATATCCGGAAAACTTTGTTTTCAACTTTCATGTTATACATTAATTTGTCTTGAATACTCAACGTAGCTTTCATTATATTACCGTTGTTAATTCCCATATTACAACAACGAGCAGAATACCGAACAGAGTACCGAAGAAGACACCAAAAATTTTTACAGAGAGCGAGCGAGAGAGTACCGACCGAAGATAAACCACCGTCGCCGCACCGTCGCGCCGCACCGCCGTCTACAAGGTAGATATTTCTTCTAAATTAAAAATATGATAAATGAATACATAAGAAATTTAGGGTTTGGAATTAGGTTTTGAATTCAAAATTCGGTATGAATTAAGGTTAGGCTTTTGAATTCGAGATTAGGTCTTGTAATTATGTCTTGTATGCCTGAGATATGGTCTTGTATGTCTTGAATTAGGGTTGTACTGTCTTTTTTTGTTCAATACTTCCTCTAAAAGTTCAAAAGTGATTGGATTGAACTGAACTTCCCGAAAGAGAACGAAGCCGAGCATGCCTGCTTTAGTCGGAGATTTTATAGCCCGTAGCTTACAACATCATATGTGCTAATGTGTGGCAAAAAAA
>CACSLK010031421.1:19030906-19047506 GCA_902706635.1 Striga hermonthica | reverse complement strand
AAAAAAAAAAAAAAAAAAAAAAAAAAAACATTACATCTTGTGAGGGATGTGTCCTTTGATTTCAATTAGAGATAAATGTAGCTAATGTGTATCTGCGAATGCGACTTCTTTTCCTCTTATTGATGATAGATACTGAAGCAATTCTATATTTGTGCTAATTTACGTTTTCCTTTTTATGCAAAGCTAAAATAAATGTTCTTGTTTCGATCAATAACTGAAAGCTAACTGAAAGCTATATTTGATTGTTTATTTTTTACGCCGTAACAATCTATCCATTAATTTCATTTCTTATTGGAATTCATTGTGCATATAATTTTTTTGTAATTGTAGATAATGGCTTCATCATCATCGTCCCAGCCTCAAAGATACGATGTACAACCTGGACCGAGGGATCCCAAATTTCTATATCTTCAATACAAACACTGGGCATGGGCGGTTTATAATAATCAACCGGGAACTCGTAGCGACATAGTTTCAAACCGCCACTACGACTTACAGTTCTGGAAGGCTTTGCCAAAGCAGCATCCGTCGGTTTGGGAGGTGATCGAGCGGACCGGTTTCGGGCCCTTGTTTCGAATGGGCCGAGTCCAAACCGACAACGTCGTCATTACCGGTCTGCTCGAATGGTGGCGTCTGGAGACGCAAACCTTTCATTTCGATTTCGGGGAGGCGACCATCACTCTGCAGGATGTACAAGTCCTGTTCGGTCTACCGGTCGATGGAGCTGCTTGTTTAGGAGTGACGGTAGACCTAACACCGGTACAATGGCGTGATAGGTGCAAGAACTTGTTAGGGTTTCAACCCGATGTCCAGGTATATTTTTTCCTATTTTTTTTTAAATGCATGTCCACTCAATTATATCGTTTTTAATGTATATAAAAACCACTGTCAGGATCCCCCAGCACTCCGGAAGAGAAAGCGGCTTACAAGCCCGCTGGTTGGGCCATTAAAGGCCAGTTTATGAAGGTTTCGGGATTAGAAAAGGAATGCATCAAAGTTCTGCGAGATGGACTTCCGGCCATACGCTACGAGCAGAGGGCGAGGGCCCTTATCCTGTGGTGCCTCGACTCCTTTTTCTTCCCCGACCAGCGGGGAAATGGCGTGAATCTTTATTGGCTGCAGCTGCTGGAGGACATAGACGGGATTAAGGGCTACAGCTGGGGTTCAGCGCTCCTAGCAGCTGTATATAGAGCGTTGTGCACTGCCTACGAGGCTGGAGCACAATGGATCAAGAGCTGTGTGCAATTGATCCAGGTAAGTTTATTTTCTTCTACTTTGAAATTCATTATTTTTTATTATAATTTTGACTAATATTTAGTAACAAATGCATACGTCCATATGTCTAGGTTTGGGCGTGGGAGCGTATCCCTCGTATTCACCCAACAATGAAGTCCAGACAGTTTATTTGGTAGGTGGTTGTCCCTTGGGTGCCAGGTAATAAGATTTATTTATATTTAATACGTAGGTTATTTCCGTTATCGAAAATTGTGATTACAAACTTTTTTTTTTCTGTCATTTTTAAGGTGGGTGGGAGGAAAAATCTAAAAGATGTAGGCAAGGGAATAGCCGCGATCCGGGATCAGTTGACAGGGCTGCGAGAGACAGATGTAAGATTCTTAAGTCTTAATTATTAATTTATCCTTCTTTCTTTTTTGTTTATAATTTTTTTGTTTCTTAATTCCTAATTTATTTTTTGTTACAGTTCATTTGGATGCCCTATCAACAGTACCTGCAAGATGGTACTCTCCCGGGTGAGTGCACAGAAGGTCCACAATTTTGATGTACCGGGGGTGGATCTTCTGTTGGAGCACACGTGAGCTACACTTGCCTGATAGAGTACTCCGACAATTTGGGTGTCGCCAGTCCATCCCCCAGAATCCGATCATTACGTGTGAGCAAGACTGGGCCAGACACCACGCCGGTCAAGGAATGACTTGGAGGGCATTCCTTGATTGGGCTGAATATCATTCACCGCTCACCTTGACCTGAGAAGAAAGACAACAAAATCTCCTCCCACTTGCCCCTGTGTATGACTTCCTGCAGCCAGACCAGGGTTACATTGATTGGTTTCACAGTAAGACTGTGAGACTACTCAGTGACCCTCGTAAATTACCAGGCTTTCCAACAGGCCGGCGGCTATAAGCCATTTGCCAAGCGGTTAGCGTGCGGGGTAAGTGTAATTTGTGGTTTATTATTATTATTATTATTATTATTATTATTATTATTATTATTAGTATTATTAAAATTATTATTATTATTATTATTATTATTAATTTATTTTATTATTATTATTATTATTTTTTTGTTTGTTTTTTGTGTTTCATACTAATTACTTTTAATTTTATTTTCAGTCTTCTGGCATGGAAGGCATCTATAACTCGATAGAGAGTATTCAACACTTGATTCCTACACTCCATCCAGAGGTGCAGACCGCATTCCAACAGTCATACAACTTTGCCTATACTTATCTAACTGTTGGAGGCCAAGCTATTACACAAACGGTGCAGTCAAGTCAAATTCTATCCCAGGACGAATACGTTCCATCCCAGAGGACACAATCCCACGTCGCGAGGCATCGACCTGCCCCCAACATCGGTGGGGGTAGAAGATCTCGAGCTCCCCCAACCAATCAACCGTCCCCAGAGCCTGAAGAACCTGAGAATCCCGACCCTGAACAACGTGAGATTTATTTAGTTAACAAAAAAATAATTTTTTTTTTTACTTTTATTTTTTAGTTTTCTCAAGTCTAATTTGTTTTTTTTACTAAATTAATTACATAGGTGAAGAAGACTCAGATGGAGAAGACTCTAATGAAGAGAATGAGTCGGATTCCGAAGATCTTGAAGAGAATGAGTCGGGTTCTGAAGATCTCACACAGACCCTTACACCCTCGTCTTCTTCACGGCCAAAGGTTCGGAAGGGGTCCCGAGTGCGCAAGCCTAGGGATCGCTTTACTCCTTCGTAGTTAGTTTGTGCTAGTTTCTGTTGTATGAACGAAACTCGGATTGTTTTGTACGTATAAACTTTATTTTGACCTTTTTGGTATGTAGTGTTTTTTTAATTAATTATTGTTCATCTTGTTTTATATAATGTATGTTGGATTATTATTTGTTGAACTGATTGGTATTAGTTGGTTGAACAGGTTTATTTGATTGTGATTGGTTGAACATGTTTATTTTGTTATGAGATATTGAACAAGATTTCGTTTAAAAATGGATGCCAAATTTTTTTTTTTCTACAGATTAAAACGTATTTATAGAATACGTTTTTTTTTTTATTTTATTACAAAAACGTATTCCTAGAATACGGTTTATGTTCAAATTGAAATTTAGGGCAAAATTGAATTAGGGCAAAATTGAATTTTGGGAAAAATTGATTTTTAACCTAAAACGTATTATTCAAATACGTTTTATAATTGAAAATACTTTTTTCCCAAAAAACGTTATTTTTAAAAATTATAAAATTATTTTTATTTTTAAAACGCATTTACATAATATGTTTTATAATTAAAAAATTTATTAAAAATTAATTATAATTATAAAACGTATTACTATTATACGGTTTTATATAAAACGTATTTTGGTTATTCGTTTTACCTTAATTTAATTATGTTAATTAAGTTCTTTAATCATTTTTTACGGACACGTATTCTGGAAATACGTTTTCATGAGGAAAACGTATTTCGATAATACGTTTTACAATTAAAAAAAATTGAAAAACGTATTCACGGAATACGTGTGTTTGATTTTGTTCCACCTCCTTTATTTTTTTTTTTTTGTTTTTGTTCACTTGTTTTTTTTGTTTTTTTAATTAAATAAAAAATCAATAAAGATAGGTAGGTTGTTATAAGTTGGGTTGTGTAGGTGGAAGAAAGAAAAATAATTTTTTATTATTGGGTTGAGTTGAGTTGGGTTGGGTTGTGGATAAAAATATTCAAAAACTCGTATTTTATATGGATTAAAGTCATCTTTGCAAATGACAATTAAAAACTAAACACTTTGATAATGATTTCAAATTAAAAGTTTGAAAATGCAGAGTCCTAAGTTGAATAGTGCAATACTTTTTTGTCCCTTTTTTGTTATATTATTTAATTTTTCGATATTTAACATTTAAATAAAGAATAAAAAATTTATGTCTAATGGTTAGAATTAAGTTGTAGTTAAATAGAATAATAATAATTAAAATGCATATACTTAAAATTATACTATGACTTACCTCATTATATTTTCGTTGTTTGTTTTTACTTTTTAATATATTCGATTTATTATTAAATATTTATATTATGATGATATTTACATTAAACATTTGTGAGCATTAATCCTTAGATGCTATTTTTTAAGTCAGTCAAATACTATGATAATTTTTGTAATCAACCATACATTTTTATTATATGCAAATATACTTGTAATATTTCTATTAAAAAAATATAAGTTATACCTAAATAGCTTATGCAACACGCAACGCTATTTAAGCCACGTAGTATAAAGACCAAAACACGACGCATTACGCTATACGCGTTTTAAAACACTGAACGACACCCAATGCCCTACAAATGTCTGCAGCAAAAAAAAAAAAATAAAAAAATAAAAAAAAATGAAAAAATGAAAAACGAAAAACAAAAGAAGCTGAGCGCAGAGCTCCCCGAATCCAGGGGGAAATTAGTTCAAAAAATCAGAAAGTGTTTGTTCTTCCACTGAAAATATCAGAATGTATAAAAAAGTAAAGAAGAAGAAGAAGAAGAAGAAGAAGAGAATAGAGGGATAATTGCTTCCATGAATTTCATCATATCTTAAAAATGGCGGAACCCTCGTGCTCCTCTCATCTGCGGAGATATAATACTGTGTAGTTCGGTTACACTTTGTATTTCAATCTATACATAATAAATAGAAAGGGGAATAATAAAATGAGGTGCAACAGTACGGCTCAGAAGCGGAATCCCATCGCCACAAACAAGTCGGCGCCTCCGCAGAACGGCTCCACCGCTGATGGGACCAACCCCAAGCCCTCCTCCCCTTCTCACTCGTATGCTCTCTTCTTCTTCCTTTCTTTTTTTCATATTGGAATTGAGTTTGATTTCGATCATGTGTAAAAACCGGCAAGTAAAGGTTGCTACTTTCAGGTGAAAAGTTTGAGATTTTGAGAATTTTGTTGGTTAACATAGTCGACCGAAGAAAAAATCGGTCGAACGATTTGTTGTGAGTACTTAGATAGTAGAGAATTTAGATACCGTATAGCTGGAGAACCCCTGTGGCATCATGGAGAATGTGTGCACACTTATGCCATTGGGAAGAAGTGATTTTAATTGGGAGTCGAAAGTTTGTCGTGTTTTGCGAATAGAAGATGGACAGCGAAGAAGTTGAGAGCCGAGTGTTTGGTGGAGAAGTGTTTTTTTGGGTGTGTTGATAATGAAATTAAAATCTTAAGCAGCCTCCCCATGTTTTTCAGTTCTAATTACATGAACAAGAAACACGAGTAGAAGCACGCATTTGCTGCACTAAAAATACGATTGTGGCCAAGACTAAATATTACTGCTTCTTCTTCTTTTCCCTGGGATATTGCATTTAAATTGAATTTGCTGTTGAAATGTGATGGTTTCTTCTGATTAATTACTTGACAAGTAAATAATAAGTTTTCTAAGTGTTCAGCTTTGCCTGCCATTTTGGGAATTTATCAATGTGCAATTTTTCTGTAAATAATCCAAACTATGATTTTCCGATGCTTGCTATTGTACATTTCGCCTTTTAGTTTTTAGTACAGTTTTAATATGCTTGCCTATGTCTAGCGCCTGAAAAATACGTACTTTACTATGCAACTACCATGTTATCGTTTATTCAACTCTCAAACATATAGTAAGCTGGATCTTTAGCTTTATCTTTGTGTAGGAATTTCTTATATTGCTTTCGTTGGTAGCACTTGTATGCATACTTTCTTTCCTTTCTTCAGTTTTTTCCCCCATGCTTATTTAAATTGTGTTCAATATATTAGGTAAAACTTTCAGGTAACAGTTTTTTGTTACCTATGTTATATCTATATATTTTAACACGAACTCATAATAAATAGATAGATAGTCTGCAGTACTGTGTAATTTGACACTGGGTACTTGTGTTTTTCGTATGCATGCAGGCCTGTTGCAGGGGAAAGAAAAGTGAAGAATCTGAGATTGTCCAAGGCACTTACTATTCCTGAGGGGACCACTGTGTCAGATGCCTGTAGGAGAATGGCGGACAGGCGTGTTGATGCTGTTCTCTTGACTGATGCTTATGCCTTGCTTTCTGGGATTGTTACTGATAAGGTGCTCATCTAATGATCATGCTCTAATGGGTCGAACTTGTGTACTATCATACGGTTGCCTCTCCTTGCCTGTAAACTACCATGAGAATTGCATTTTTTTTTAGTTTGTTGATCCATCAATTTACTGTAATTATTACAAATGTTATCATTAATCTAGTCATCGTTATAGATTATTATTATTATTATTATTATTATTATTATTATTATTATTATTATTATTCAACTTTTTTTTAATTATTATTATTTATGAGCAGGACATAACTACCAGGGTCGTAGCCGAAGAGTTGAAACCAGAACAGACAACAATTTCGAAAGTAATGACAAGAAACCCAATTTTTGTGAACTCTGATACATTGGCTATAGATGCTTTGCAAAAGATGGTCCGAGGTTAGTTTTCCCGTGCCTTGTTTTCTTACAGAGTATATGTATGCTTAGTAAGCTATTCACTAATTCTTTTTGTTTTGTTTGCATGAAGTATCATGTGCCCATTGGTTATTACTATTCGATCCTTTACACTCGTTCACGTTTTCGCTACTAATATTCGAAAGGTACCTGTTTTGATAGGGAAATTCCGACATCTCCCTGTGGTTGAGGACGGTGAAGTTATAGGTGTGTTAGATATCACAAAGTGTCTGTATGATGCCATATCAAGAATGGAAAAGGCTGCAGAGCAAGGAAGTGCAATCGCAGCCGCAGTCGAAGGCATCCAATGTCAACTTGGAAGCAATTTTTCTGGTTAGTAAATTTAACATGCCTATTTTTTTAAATAATAGTTTTTAGAATGATCAGTCAGTGTGCATACAGTGGACATGAACAAAAGGGTCTCATTAGCTATTGCAAGTTGTTCATTCTCATGAAGGTTGAATTTTGGAATGAGCTGTAACTATTTGTTAGTAGTATTTTTGTTGTGGGTGAAGGGAAAATTCAGTAGTTTTTACTCCGTCTGTTATCAGTTTCTTGTATAGCACTTCGATACATGTCACTTTGTGATTATGTAAGGCTCATGTTGCATATGATAGTACTGAAATCACTATAGCTTAAAAATCATAGAAATTTGGAGTTCCGTTGATACTGTTTGCTGCAGGATGACTAACTCGAATAGCTTACAACACCATGTTAATGGCTATGTCATGATCCGTGCTAAAGTACTAAATTAATAACTCCAACTTTGAAGACCAATTTGTCAGCAGAAGCTCTTGAAATCTTCATATGTAGTCAAAGTCTCCAAGACATCACTCACGATTTGGACATATGTGACCAAACTCTTCCATGTATATTGTTGAATCCTGGTCTAGCACATTAGATGTGTTACAAGCTTTGGCTTTTTGTAACATGAGCGCTTTATAAGTCTATTCTCTGACTCGTCTAATATTTGTCTATAATACTGTTTACTACTCTTAATTAAACTTGTTTATTTTCCTCTGTATTTCAGCACCATTGGCTTTTATAGAAACACTCAGGGAGCGCATGGTCAAGCCTTCACTGTCCACTATCATTTCAGAGACTTCCAAGTAAACTGTGTTTTCTGGGGACTCTTTGTCTCTTGGCGTTTTTTCTGTTACTAAACCTTTAATATTCTGACGTCATCAGGGTTGCAACTGTATCGCCTTCAGATCCTGTTTATGTCGCTGCTAGAAGAATGCGTGAATTACAGGTCAATTCGGTTCTTATTATGCCCGGAAGCATCATCCAGGGGATTCTCACGTATAACCCTTCAGACTACTAAGATTTTGTTTATAACACTATTATGATAGATTTTTTAATTTGATGAACTATTCACAGATAAAGTAGGTTATGATTGTGTTATTAAAACTTTTGTTACAGCTCAAAAGATATACTCATGCGGGTTGTAGCACAAAACCTATCTCCTGAGTTGACATCCGTCGAAAAGGTTAGAAATCTCTTCTGTTTTAGTGGTTTCAGTTTGCAGATCATACAATTTAATCTGATTTTTATTTTGAGCTATCATGAAGTTTGTGATTAAACCACTCTTAGGCACACTTCAATTTCGTTTTCATGCATAGGAAATCAAACCAATTTTGTTAGATGTTCGTGGACCTTTCTTTTCTTTTGTGTCTTTTCTCTAGGTTATGACTCCTAGCCCTGAATGTGCATCGCTAGAGACAACTATTCTGGAAGCATTGCACATAATGCGTAATGGGAATTTTTTGCATCTTCCAGTTGTAGACAAAGGTGAGTAATGAAGAAAACTGCTACAAGTACATAATAAATGTACATAAAGGTATACATAACACTCACATGGAGTGGGGTCCACTTGATTTTTTATGTTTAGTAGTACCCACTTAATGTGAGTGTTATGTACAACTCTACGTACTTCTGATAGCATTTCCCGAGTAATGAATGTTTTTGTATTTTATATCACCATTCTAAAAAAACTTTTAACATTATCTTTTTGGTAGATGGAGGTGTGGCCGGCTGCCTTGATGTTTTGCAAATAACTCATGCTGCAATTTCTATGGTACATTTGTTTTCTTTTGATTGCCATTGATTAAGTGCTTTCGTGCTTTCGCATGTAAAATGTCTCCTTAAATTTATTACTATCAAACTACATACATATCTGACATGGAATGTCATTTTTCAAAACATGTTAAACCTGCTTAACATTATTAATGAAACTTTGTGGCACCCTACTCCAAATAGTTATCATTTTGCACATCATGGAATAGAAAAAAATACTTAAACAAAAATGGATCAAACATCAACAACAACAACAACAACAACATTGCCTTGTAGTCTCAAACAAGTTGGGGTAGGCAAAAATGGATCAAACATCGCATGTGTTTTTTTTTTTGCATTTGCTATAACTTTTTTGCATTGGCAAGTTGTTGAGAATTCGTAAAATTTAATTATATGTATGTTTTTCATTGTTGGTCATCATAAAAATTCTAATCATAATTCATTATATATTTTACTGAATGGCCAGTCATTTGATCTCTCTGCATCGAAGGGAAAAGTTCGAACATGAATGTATATTCTTAATTTGTTTTGTCATCTTGAAGGTTGAGAGTAGCTCTGGCACTGTGAATGACGTTACAAATACAGTGACGCAAAATTTCTGGGATTCAGCTCTTAATTTGGAAGCCTCTGATGGTTATGACACTCACAGGTCTCTCTTTTCTTGGGCTTATGTTGCTAATCATCTTTATATGATTGGAATGAGAGTCCGCTAATCGTGCTTTTTCTTGTATATAGTGAGATGTCTATGTCTCATAATGTCCCTTCAGATGATACCGAGCATGCAAAGTCTGCGTACCCAACTCTCGGCCTTGGGAACTCGTTTTCTTTTAAATTCAAGGACCAAGAAGGGCATGTCCACCGATTTAATTTCGGTTAGTGTGAAGAGCTTTTAATCCGGCCTACTGTTTTTATTTGTTTTAATACTCTGTTTTTTCTTCCTATCTTTACTTTTACCGGTCAGGCACTGAAAGTCTAGCTGAACTCGTCTCTGCTGTTATGAATCGGGTGGGCGCAGACAGTGATCAACATCCCCCTCAGCTTCTGGTGGGTTTATAAATAAACAAAATATATAATATTATCTTGGTCATTATGTATTTTTTGACGAGGCTGGTTGATGTATTTTGTCATAGTATGAAGATGACGAAGGTGATAAAGTACTGCTCACGACAGATGAAGACCTTATTGGTGCTGTAAGTCATGCAAGATCCGAGGGGCAAAAGGTGAGAATAATCTACACTGGCACCAACTCTTTTGGGAAACTAAATAATCTCTAGGATAAATTTAATTGAACAATGTGTTGTGTTGTTATTACCAGGTTTTGAGGTTACATTTGAAGTATCGCAGTTCAAGACGAGAGACAGAGCAGCTGTTGTCTGAAAAGACTGGGCCGCCCTCTACACATTTCGGTATATTTGCACGCGCACTCTTTCTCACAGGCATTGGCGTGTTAGTCTGCTTGAAGCGAACGAAAACTTGACGATTACTTGTGTGTGTATATACTTCATTTTCGCTCAAATCCGAAATCATATTTTTGGGATAATTCACTACTAAGTGGGGGAGAATATGCAGAAAGAAGCATTGCACTGCATAGTGAATATATCTTCAATTTCTTACAATTTATTTATTTTTATTTTTTTTTTATTTTTAACATATGGTTAGGCTGTGACTTTTTATGAAGTTGTTAGTTATTATTGGTATAGTAGTCATCTCTCTCTCTCTCTCTCTCTCTCTCTCTCTCTCTCTCTCTCTCTCTCTCTCTCTCTCTCTCGCATTTATCGCATGATTCTTACAATCTTATCATGCCAGCCAGCAAGCAGTAACAAATCAAACACTGATCTGATCATGCTGGCATGAAACAGTGTGTGTCCATTTCCCAAGAGAAGAGTGTCAGTTTTTTTCTTATTAACTCCTCTGTCCACATTAACACAGATGCTGGCTTTTCTAAAAATAAATTCACCCACTACTTGAACTAAATTTTGGAAAAAAAAAAAAAAAAATTGTTGAAATTCTCTTTTATTGACAATGGAAAAATAAAACAATTAAATGGAGTTTTTAGCTCTGTACAAGGAATCAACATAAGCGTTATCCGGCCGCCTCCGATTTGCATCAGTTTGCTGAAAAAATTGGCCACACAACTTGGCAGCATAAGAGTTTCTTTCTTTCTTTCTTTTTTTTTTTCTTTTAAATACTAGTACATTATTTTGTTATCATGTTTGCTTTATAATATTAATATTATTATTTAGACTTATGCGTGTTGATTACTATAAGTTGAGATAATCTTATTTTGTAGATATTGAAAATAAAGAAAAAATAAGATATTTAATCTTTATTTCTAACTCACGTCTAATCGCTGACTAGGCCCGCCTAAACGCTCTAGGCACTGATTGAGCGCCTAGCGACTTCTATGGAAAATAAAATCTAACACACGCACATAGGCATGTCTCAGTGCCATGTAAATAGATGAAACATGCAAATAGATGGTTCAATTCATTCCGCAAAAGAAAATGAAGCAAAATCCATGTTTCTAAATTACTATCAATACTATACGTTATATGTATGAATGATAATTCAAGTTATAAAGTTAGATAAAAAGTATATCACATTGTAAAATTGATAATTAGTAAAAATGAACAATGTAAATATAATTTGTATAACTTACATATGAATCACTATATTTATGAGATATATTGTGATAAATAATATAATTTTATAATTATGAAAGATTGTGAACAACTAATTAACTGAAAATTATTATTATTATTATTCCTATATTAATATTTTTAGGTAATTTTCAGAGGTTATGGACCTATGGTTATGACATCATTGGACCCTTTTAATGACCCTTTTAATGAGATGAAAAAAAAAAAAAACACTATTGATATTAGAATAAATAACTTGATTTAAATTAAAGTTGTGCATAAAATTTTCGACAAGTCAGTATCCTCCTTATATTTATAATTAGTTAGTATTATTATATCTTCCCTATATATAATTCCCAAAAGCATTGAGTCTACGTGGTTGCTTTTGGTGCTTCGGAATCCTATTTGGAGAAGAATCATGCTTCGTAATTAGGTTTGGACAAATAATATTGATATATTAATAATTAATAATCTAGGTTCGGGTATTCCATAAATATTATTTAGCTAACTTAGTTATTTTAATATTACTTGTACTAATATAACCATTTAATTCTTTGTAATTTTACATAGTGAGGCATTAAGTGACTAATATATCACTGAATTTTGATTTGCTTCCTTCAATAAGCTATTGAATTTTAGATGTATTTTAAAGTTGATAAATTTTGTATTTTTTGTCGTTTTTACATATATAATATATCAAATTAATCGTCTTTTGATATCTTCGATTTGACATTCATATTGTATATATGAAATAAATAAATTATATTTATCTTTATAATAATAAAAAAATAATAATATTTATTAATATTCATAAGAAAAATAAAATTATTTATCAATTGATATATTTATATTTAATGTAGTTATATATTGTAAGTTAAAAAAATTAATATAATATAACACAAGTAAGTCGCACAAATAAAAAATGTCATAATAAATATATAATAATATATATATTCTTATAAAATGTATTTAAATTTTCAAACGACTTTTCTCATTAATTTTAGATTTTAAGAGAAAAATTAGCAAGTACCCGTGTAATGCACGGGTGTTGCACTAGTAATAAAATAGTTTTAAAAAAATATGATTCACACTTATATTTAGATAAAATTTAGCGGTTTGCTTTTAGCATTACATTTCAGGATTTATAGTAAAAAAATAATAATTAATATGTAAACTTAACAGAAACAGGAGGAATAATTAAGTGGATCGCATTAAAAAGTTTGCTCACATTTATATATACGGGAGATGCTACAGTCTCGTTACGAAACCATTCTATCGAGGTATGTAACCCTTAGATCATCATGTAACCGTTGATGAATAGTTGATCTAACGATTACAAATCCAGACGAAATGATTTCGTAACGAAACTATAGCATTTTCCTACACATACATATATATATATTTATATTATTTTCTGTTTTTCATAAGTTGACATAACTGTTTAGGGGTTGGAATTGAATCCATGGAGTTTGAAATTAATTTTGACTCAAATTTCAAAGGAAATATACATACATGCATCTTCAACAACTGATGTAGCAAATTTAAAACCTCGAAAGAAAGAAGTGAAAAGAAAGAATTGAAAAGGATGTCAGTATGTTTTCGTAATGTAGAAAGAAAGGCTTGTGTATGTGACTATGTGACTATGTGTATATCCTTCCCAATCTCAAGAAACACGTCACTGATCATTTATTATTTGTGAAAGCACAAAATTAGTACTACCTCCTGTTCATTATGAATGTCGTTTTGACTTATGTGATTCATACATTTTGTTATGTATCTAGACATATTAATGTCTAGATACATAATAAAATGGATAAATCAAAAAAGTCAAAACGACATTTATAATGAATAGGAGAGAGTATACAACAACAAGGTAAGAGACACCAAAACTCATCTCATCATCCAATGCAATCCCATCTTACTTAATTTTAATTACACACACCAATTGACACTTATGTGAAATAAGATATCATTGACGTTTGAGTGCGGTTGTTTGTGTAAATCACTCAAATACTTGCATTAGAAAGGTAAGAAGCGTTCAAATTATGTTACACATAAATAGTAATAAACTATAAATAAATAAATATATATATATATATATATATATATATAATTGTCTGTATTTGTACACAAAAGCCAAGAAAAATCTAACAATAGATTTAGTAGAATGAGGGACAATTCAAGGTGAAGTTGTCGTCATCCCAACACGTTTCACTCTAACTTGTAAGCAATCCCAAACAACAGAGATACATCACTTTCACACACACACACACCCCCACACATATTTTCATTTGAAACCAAAACACACGCCATAGAAACTACGTACTTAGAAATGAAGATCAATGGACGACCAAATTGATTAATTATTGTTGAAATAGCTAGGCAAATGATGGTTGGGGGGAATGAAGCCTGGTCCGAAGTCATTCGTGTCATTTTTTTTTCCTTGCAAATCTGGAAAAAAATAAAATTATGGATACAAAAGAAGTAATAACCTGAATGACCTCGAGCCAGACAACATTCCTCTCAACCGAAGCACTCACATAACGAATATTCGAAGAAGATAGTAGTGTATCATGAGTATTTAGTTGATGATCGATCATCATGCATATGTATAGAGATGTTTTGAGGGGAATGAAGCCTGGTCCGAAGCAATTTTTTTCTCAGTATTATAATGAGAGCTCCTCCGCAAAACAGCCTCGAGCCAGCCAACATTCCCCTCAACCTCAACTACACTATTATTATTTTCTCTCTCATTCTCTCTGAGTTTGACACAAACCCTACAACCTCATGTCTTTATTATATATAGAAAGGCTAATAGAAAAAGGAATGGGGGGTGGGGGTAGGGTCACACCCCATAATGTATGTATTTACTATTTACAATCACTCACAGACACATATACCAACACAACACAACACAACAGCTCATGACTCCTCCAAATATATACTTACTTTTATTTTTGTTTATGATTCAAATGTTGATCCTTACTTAATAACTAATCTCCTCGTCAACTTTATTTATTACTACTTGGTTTGACCTGTGTAATGTGTAAAGCCTGTGCCTTTACCTAGTAATTACACACTTATTTATTATATTTATTTATTTATTATATTTATATATTACATTTCCTAGGCTAGCTATATGACTTTGATGACTCTCATTAAACATACATACATTACCTCCTTGTTTCCAGTCAACTGGGCACACCCTGTTGCTTGCATCCTTTCAAATTCAATTCATCTCTCTCTCTCTCTCTCTCTCTCTCTCTCTCTCTCTCTCTCTCTTTTGAATAATAATAATAATAATAATAATAATAATAATAATAATAAAAAAAAAAGAGGAAAACAAATTGCAGGCAGTCAAACACAGAGAGCAAGACAAAAAGCGGGATGCATTTAAAAAAAAAAGGCGCTTTACACGAGAAATAGAGCACAAGTCTCTGCAGAACCCTCCAATCTCATTAATGCGATGCTTTCCATCATTACCTTATTATTATTTTTAGCTTCCCCTCTACACCTACTTTCCATTACTCTTCTTTCTTCTTCTTTTTTTTTTCTTCCTACCTCACCTCAATTGCCAAAAACTGTAATTACGGTCCCGTTTCGAAATCATTCCGTCGGATTTGTAACCGTTAGATCATTATGTAACCGTCAAAAATAATTGATCTAATGGTTGTAAATCATGACGGAATAGCTCCGTAACGGTTCGTGACATCTCCCTTAAAGATGAGACCAATAACAACAACATCTTGTTTATCGCGCATGGCTGTTGCCCACACGCAAAAAACCCAAATGAACATATATATTTAGCTATTTTTAGCTCTAAACGAAACTTCCACATATAGTTTAACTTTGGTCATGCTTGATCCATAAAACCACACACACACAATATTGGGTTACCCATATTTATACTCTGGTTAAACTTTTGTAGTATGATTTTCATATTTAAGTATACTTGAAGGGCTAAATTGAAAATTCGTATGTGCAGTGCACCCAAGCTCTTTTGAATTGTCAATGTCAAACAAACGCTCCATTCTGCATTTCATCTGATGATGTTTCTAGACGCGACTTATATGAAATGATGTTAAATCATACACATATATGTGAGAGATTTATTAATATACTACTTTTTAATTGTAAATGCAGAAGGGAAGGGATGAGAAATATTTAAAATAATTATATATTCTGGTGTTCAATATAATATACATATGTTAATTAATGGACCATATTGCATGCAGGACAAGACTATACACAACAATCAGAAGTAGTACATGACACTAGATATGCGTACCCAACAGGCAAACTATATATACATATATATAATGAAAATTACTTTTTGTTTGCCTTTCAAATATAAGTACAGTTGGTATCTTATCATGAATTTATGATCAGTCCTAATTAAATAGATAAGAAGACTATGACGTTTTATGACTTCGTAAGAATATTAGTTTGATATCGTCCTACAAAACTAAGTGTTTTCTAGAAGATTTTTTTGTTAAGCAAGCAGAATAAATTAATGAGAAGTTTTCTATTAATTTACTTGTAAATTATTATATGTTTTTGGGCGTTGCTATTTATCGCTCCTTATTACTACGTACCGCCTCTCAATTACCGTTTTACCCTTTTCATTTGTAATCTCAATCTCTCTCTATCTCTCTCAGTTTCCCTCTCGTTTAAACGGTCGTTTGTCCTTCAAAAAAGTTCCGAAAAATGCCATGACAACGCGGGGGCATCGGCAAGGGATCGATTGCCGACAAGGTACGTTTTTTTTTTTAATTTTTTTAAATTTATTAGATTTTTTTTTTTTTAAATTTCCGAGTGGTTGTCCGGCCGCTTATCGCGACCGGACACGGGCGCGACCGGTTGGTGGGTTCGGTCACGCCCGGGGTCATCCACAATCAGGGGCCGGACGACCCCCTTGGTGCTTACAATCTGGGGTCGGGCGACCCCCTTCATGCTCGCCATCGGGAGCCGAATGAACCCTTGGCGCTCGCAATTGGGGGTTGGACTGGCAATTTTTTTATTAAATAATTATATAATAAATATAAAATATAACATATATACAAAATAAAAAATATATAATTAATATATTTAATAAAAAAAGTAAAAATAATAAATATATATTTATAAAATATAAAATTAAGTAAATAAAAAAAATATTAAAAAAATTATATTCTTGTAAGTAATTAAATATA
>CACSLK010031421.1:18988847-19029027 GCA_902706635.1 Striga hermonthica | reverse complement strand
GGCCCGAGCCCGAAGATCCGACCAGTTCCATCCACACAATCCGATTGCGAACCCGACGTACCGTTCGTGATCCAATCCAGTTCGTGTGTTCGTCTCGGTCATACGTTTGAAGATCAGCCAGATTGCCATAAGCCGTAAGTTCTCTACGTCAAACCTTTAGATCCGCTGCGCGTAGGTTTACGTTTGCTATTGAATTCGTGATTTGTACATAACAAGATCCTCACAGATCCCAACAAGTGGTATCAGAGCACTTGGTTAATTCGTTTTGTACAAAGTTTGAATTTTTACGGCTTTATTGGACAAGATGTTTTCAAACACAACCATATATTGGATTATATTCGCATAACTTGGTTTTGCAGGAATTAGTTTAATTCACTATTATGGCCGACTATGTGTTTGATGAATGTTGTTGAATGTGATGTATGGGTTTTAAATTTGTTTTTAAAGCGTCGGACATGTCGAGGAATGAATGGATGAATATTTGTAATAATTATTCGCCCGGGAGTCGACCGGATAGATTTAATTATTTGTTTAGAAAAAACATGTACATTAATTCATTGGATCCAGGATCGGATTTTGTAATTTTGTAAATTACTTTTTTCGTGTTGTGATCATGGGTTGATGACCGAGAGATCACAAGAGATCAACGAACCTCGAAAATTCAACCAGACTGAAGCCCGGTGGGCCCGCGCGCGAGGCGTGCAGCAAAAAAAAATATTTTTTTTTTTCCAGCCGGTTAGGTTTTCACTGGACCGGCGACGGCTGGTGTTCGGCGGCGGCGGACCGGCGGTAGCAAGCTAGTGGTATTTTTCCTTGACGGGCAAGCAGTACGATATCAACCAGGATTCTACTATAGTGGGAGTTCCAGTTGAACAGGGAAAGAATATACAATGTTTCAATATTTAATGGCCATAGTAGTGGATTTATTTATTTATTTATTTAAATTCATTATTCCATTATTTATTTATTTATGCATGTTAATTAATTATTATTTTTGCATGAGATTAATTTAGAATTGTATATTTAATTATGTATGTTAATTAATTATTGAATTAACATAGGATTAATTGAGAATTGCATAAATATTTAAATAAGTAAAAATCCTCATTTAAATTATACCAAGTTTGAAAAGAAATTTTATATAAAAGTTAATGTTAAAAGTCCTAAGACCTCAATTTCTAATTTGTTGGTTAATCAATTAATTAAAGTATGGGTTTCCCCACGGATGACATCACTGAGGTTAATTGTAGATAATTACCAGAATAAATTTCTAAAATTAGATAATTAAAGGAAAACTTAAGCGAGCGTACGGGCCTCTACACGGGGCACGTATAATCAATTTTAACGCCTTTAGGACCGAGAAATGAGATTCACTTAGAATGCAATTTATTTATAAACTCCCCATAGGGTCCCTGAATTTATTGCATGGCCAAATGGAGACCGACTATTAATTTCGTTCGTCATTAATTTGGTTTTGACTTATGGAAATTAATAGGCCTTTGAAAAGTCTTTCTCTTGCGAATGTTGAGTATTAGGGCAACCTACGTAGCATACTTACTCACGGTGTGTAGAGATGTTGGTGGATTTAAGTTAAAATCATTTTGAGGATGTCAATATTAACAGTTAAATTCAATGTGTTTAATCTATAAAATTTCTTTCATGTTTATCAGGCTATATTCATTAGGTCGTTCCAATCCGTTATCAATTCTAAAGGAAAAGAACTTGCTAATCCTAAACCATTTGATTGGAAGAGGAACTTGTACATTGTCATGTCGATCACCACGGCTAAGGGCACTCCCATAAGGGAACATGTCCAGAGGCTAATGGAGTAGTTCGCTCGCATGGAGTCTGAGAGTGTACTTATTCAAGAGTGCATCAAGGTAGACTATTGTAAATATTTTTCCGGAGTAGAATCGAAAGATTCGAACACCGGTCTCGAGGAAGGTTAGCCGGAATATTCTGCACGTTTATTCAAGCACAAATAAGAGAAATAAAATTCCTAAATATTCTAATTCAAATGATTGGATTGGTTTTAATTATCAACTACTGCGACAATTCAAATAAAGTAGTAAAAATAGCAATCAACAACGTAGAACAAGCAAGATTTAAGAAGCTAGGGAGTCGGGGATATCCGTTTTGGTTCAAATTGCAATTAATGGGCAAGTGATTGTTCAGTTAAATGATTTGAATAACCTGCACGTTCAAGTACTAGTCCTCAATAACTCTTCATAACAAGAGAACAAACTAGAACGACAATTAACAAGTCATTTAACTCTTAGGCAATACAGTTACGAACAAGCCTAGCTTATGCGAGCCTATTTTGACCGACTCCTCCTCTTACGGTTCTATGAGTCGATTAAATTAAACTAAAGGGTGGTTAATCAACTAGTCCATTTAGAATTAATATCACCATGCATGAATTAATCGAATTCAATTGAAACAATTGGTCGTTGAAGTGTCACCCTTCCACAATTCTCAAAACTCAAAAACAATGATCGAAAAATCCTAATTAAAGATTAACTCGCATAAGAAGAACAATCAACGAATCCCACAATCACAAACGACACCAAAACATCAATCCCCTATCCCTAGCATAAAGATTTAGCTACTCATAATCGAATTATCAACACAAACAACAATAATCAAAGTGAACATATCCATGGATTAAATGTATAGAAAAACCTACGATTAATGGAAATTGAATGATAATCCGATAAACAAGATTAATCCGAAAGCAATAGAAAAATCCAAATGCAAATCCTTGTTCTATGTTCAAAACGATGGAAGAAAGGTAAAAAACAAGAAATCCATCATCACGGCGCAGAAGAGTGCAACGGTGCGGTAGGAGCACCTGACGAAGATTGCGTGTCCCAACTGCCGATAAGCCACAAACCAATGCCTTGAATCGCCGATAGGTGTCCAGAGGTTCACAAACCGCACCCCTCTAAACGAATAAAATTGTAATAGAAATCAAGAAAAAATCTAAGACAAAGTGTTTGAACAGAAGTTTTTTATTAGTAAATTTGATGATGAAAAATAACAAGGGGAATGGTCTTTATATAGGGCACAAACTAAGTATAATCCTAATCTAGCTATAACTCTAACTAAGCAATAAAATATTAAGTAACTTAAACAATCTAGATATCATAATGCAATAAGGAAACTAAATAACTAGGGAATCTTGGGAAGCCTTGTCTTGCACTCCAAGCAAAACTCCTAGCCGCCCAACTCGTCCGCCGCCTAGGTCATCCGCCGCCCACGCCTTGCCCTAGTCCTCGAGGACTAGGGTCTCGCATGCTATCCGCGCGCATGTATGACGCCAACGCATTTCGAGCGCCCTTCGCCCGCTGTGGTCTTGCTGCGCGCGTCGTCTCCACTGCATGTGTCCTCTGCGCCCCGCGCCCGCGCATCGTCTCCCACCGACTGTGTGCCTTCCCTGCGTGCTAGTCACGCGTCCTTGCTCTCGCTCGCCCGCTGGCCGTCCTCGTGGGTCTCGCGCTCATTTCACTCGATGGCGTGCGCCTTGCCCGTCTCTCCTGCTAGCCTCTTGCGTGCGTGATAGGCGCGACTTGAGGCGTTCCTAAGCTGCCTAGCCACATTCTCATCATTCCCGTCCCCTTCAAGTGCTTCCTTGTCGTCAAGAACGAAATCCAGGAGTTGATCGTACGATCCTCTCATGTGGCTTCTTCCGGCGGTAGCTCTTCCCACTCGACTAATACTTCCCAACGATAACGACCTGCTTTCTTTACTTGGCGATACTCAATCGTACGGCTTGGTCTTACGATGACCCTTCCATCAGCAGCGGTCGCCGGTAGCTCCTCTCACCACTTATGCGCTTCGCCTAAACTTCTCTTGAGCTGTGAGACATGTATGACCAGATGGACATGTGAACTTTCTGGTAGCTCCAGACGATAAGCTACTTGGCCGATGCTCTTCAGAATCTGGTAGGGCCCATATAGTGAAACCCGAGCTTGGTTGTTGCCCTTTGCGCCGTCGTGTGCTGCCTAAACTGTCGCAACTTCAAGTAGACATAGTCACCCAGTTCGAAGCTCTCCTCTCGCCTCTTTCCGTCGGTGAAAGCCTTCATCTAATTGATCGAGCCTTCGAGTTTTTTCTTTAAATCTCGCAACATCAAATCTTGCTCCTCTAGCTCTCGATTTACCTCGTCATTGACCGCGCCTGCTTCTGATTAACTTATGAGTGTTGGCAGGTTGCGCCCATACACTAGCTTGAATGACATCATCTTGGTCGAACTATGGTACGTCGTGTTGTACCAATACTCAGCCTACGGTAGAAAGTTCTCCCACTTATTTGGAAATTGATGCACGTAACACCTTAAGTACTGCTCTAGCGTTCAGTTAGTTACCTCGGTTTTCCCATCCGTCTGTGGGTGTTATGTTGAGCTCATCGATAGCTTGGTTCCTTGCAGCTTGAAGAACTCGGACCAAAAACTACTCATAAAGATCCAGTCTCGATCCGAGACTATCGAACGTGGCGCCCCATGCAACTTCATAACATACTCAACGAATAACTTGGCGATGGACTTTGCCATGTAGGGATACGTGATGGGTATGAAGTGTGCATACTTCGTAAGTCGATCCACCACGACCGTAACACCATTGAATCCATTGGAAAGTGGCAGCCCTTCAATGAAGTCCATAGTGATATCTTCCCAAATCAAATCATGCACCGACAATGGTTGCAGTAGCCCACTTGGTCGTCGCGCGTCGGCCTTAGTGCGCTGGCACTCATCGCATCACGCGACATAATCTCGGACCGCGCCTTGCTGCCCCTACCAAAAGAAGGTATTGGCCAATCTCATCCATGTGCAGTAGACTTCTGAATATCCTCCAATTTTTGAGTCGTGGAAGTGCTGCATGATCCTCTCGCGTAACTGCCCACTGTCGGGCACGAACACTCGCCCTCGATGGAGAAGTAGACCGTTGTGCTGCTCATAGTCGGTGGTGTTAGCATCGCGCGCCTCAACTCCCCAACGCAGCTCTTATTGCGTGTCCACCTCTTGTGCCTTCCTAACTTCCTCCCAAACGGCCTATGTCGGCCCGGTGATGGCCTCAAGCTCGGCCACATCCGTCCTTCGGGAGAGTCCGTCGGCCACGACATTTTGTCATCCCGGCCGGTAGATTATTTCGAAGTCGAAGTCTATGAGCTTCGACATGAATTTCTGCTGCTCGGATGTCACGATCATTTTCTCGAGAAAGTGCTTGAGCGGTTGCTGGTCGGTCACAATTTGGAAGTGTCGCCCCAATAGATAGGGCCTCTAGCACCGCACAGCTTCCACAACCGCAAGCATCTCTTTCACGTACACAAACAGTCTTAGTCGAGTCGTACCTAGCGCTTTGATAAGGTAGGCAAACGGGCGTCCCTCTTGCACTAGCATCGCTCCTATTCCCACGTCGCTTGCGTCCGTGTGCAAAGGGCTGAAGTTCGATCTAGCCGTGGAGTGTAGGTGGCCCGACGCCGCGAAGACAACCTAGCGTCCATGCGAAGGGGACGGGCGAACGTCCGTTACTCCGACATGCGTCGCACGGGCCCGAGCAACCCAACCGCAGGCGCACGATCAGCCAATAACGCACGACCACCGGGACCAAAAGTCAAGCGCTTGTCGCTCAAGGAGATGAGGCGCCGATGCGAGAAGGTGCTATGCTTCAAGTGCGAAGAAAAGTTCACTCCAGGCCATCGATGCAAGCAAGCTTTTGTCATCGACGTTATTGACTCAGACTTGGAATGTGATTAAATTTATTAACCCCCCTCGGGGTCCCTGAGTTCTATTGCATGGCCAAATAGAGACCGACTATTAATTTCGTTCGTCATGAATTTGGTTTTGACTTATGGAAATTAATGGGCCTGCGTTTAACTCTCGATGTTTTGAGATGTCGATGAATTTAAGTTAATATTGTTTTGAGGATGTCAATATTAGCAGTTAAATTTGAAGTGTTTAATCTGTAAAATTATTTTCATGATTCTCAGGCTATATTCATAATGTCGTTCCATCCGTTATCTGTCATTCTAAAACAAAATCAACTTATTTGTCCCAATTACATTGATTGGAAGAGGAACTTATACATAGTGTTAACAACTGAGGGTTACAAGTAGGGTAAATTGTACCAAACCCCCCTGTATTATACTAAATCTGGGTGTTATTCCCCTGTAATTTAAAAATTGCGTCAAACCCCCTTCTATTGTACTTTTGCATGCGCGAAACACCCTAAACCGTCTAAGATGACGAAAGTGGTGTACACGCGCATGCTATGCAGCTTTTTCTTCTTTTTTCACCCAAAAGTCGCGGAATTTACCATTTTACCCTTACTATTCTAGTCATTGTTAGGCAAAACAATAAAGTTTATAATGCAATATGAACTTTATATGGATTAATCTCAAATTTATTGTCTCTGTTTTGCCTCTGTTTTAGCCTTTTAGAGCTCGTTTTCTGAATTTATATTCTTTAAATTAATTGTAGCTTATCCCGTTAGCTTTCTGTGGGCTTTGGAATTTTAAAAATCCGATTTATATCGAAGGAGATATGATTTTTACAAGAATATTGTGCGAACAGTTTTCTGTGAACCCGACAGCATGTTCTTACTAAATGTTTGGCCTGTTTGGTGTGTCTTGATGTTGTCAAATGAGGTTGTCATATTCAAGAAAGTTACAGGTTTATTTCTTAGCTTTCTAATAAGGTAAGTTTCATGCTGATATGAGGTCTGTAGCATGAATTAGAGTCTAATTACTGAAGTGCTCTTTGTAACATGAATTTGTTTCTAACAGATTTCATGAACCGAATATCTTATGTTTAAAATCATTGATAAAATCATTATTTGTCAATATGGTCATTAGAAAAGTTGTAGATAATTGAGTTATCTTTCATGTGGTTTTTGAATCTCATTAAAACCATGCCTGTAACTCTAGTTATCTAGCAAATACTGAGGTCCTGTCAGCTGTAAAATTTAAATTGTAGTCTGCAACTCAGTTTTATAATGTTTGATGAATAATCCCCTGGTAGACGACTTTATTTGTTCTCGATGTCTTTATAAGAATTGTAGAGGCATGTCTTAAGATTCATATGCAACTAGAATCAGGTTAATATGATTTATGTGATGCAAGTGGTGTCGATTTCAAAATCGCTGCGCGGGTTATGTTTTGAAAAAATCATGTGGTGCTTCAGAAAATGAAATTTATCTTTTTAATGCTTGCTTCTATGACTTATATGGGTTTAATTGATCTAAGTGTTTTTGATATGAATCATAAATGAAATGAGTTAGTTAGTGCATGGGTCGGATAGTTATTGATAGGGCCCTCTTAATTATTGTAGGTGTTTGACGAGCGGAGCTCTCAACCTACTCATATTTTCGTGATATCTGTTGCTTCAAACCAGGTAGGTTCACTTATTAAAAACTTGTTATGCCGTATATGTATTTTGTTTATGTTGGGTTAGTATGATCTAAGTATGCGTGTAAACCATGTAGCCTATCGGCTTGAGCCGATTCGGCCGTCGGTACGGTTGTCCCCGTCGATGTAATACGATTACCCTTGCAAGGTAAGTCTCCCTAAGACCTAATGAAAGGTCGTGTCTGTAGCGTGGCATACCCCCACCATTAGAATAATGAATTCTCTTTCCGTGGCTAATAAAAAATGTGTACACAGAGGTAGTATGAAATGTTGTGTTGAGATATGGAGATGTGACAGAATAATTGATTTATATTCATACCGCGACCATACTTTCTTGACATTGTTATTATTGTGATATACATGCATAGTGGTGAGAACTATGGTTTCTACTTGTGCTTATCCCCACCTGCTCTTCATGGACGCAGGTTAAGGCAGGTTGGCGAGCATGACAATCGAGGGGAGAGTGGGTCGGTCATGTGTTTACCGTATTATTGCTTCCGTTGAATAAATATGGTCTTTTGAACCTCTTATGTTTAAACATGTCAAAACCATCCTTGAAACCTATGTTTTTGGGAATAATTTGGTAAACCCCTTTTTGTTGGTTTTATGAATATTCATGATGTTTGGTTCTATGATGTTTCGAATAATCATGGTGAGTATATTGTTATGTGATGTGAATTGGGTTAATGAAAACCTTGTGAAAATCGGGTAATGAATCTTCGTGGACCCAGATAAGACTTGGGTTTTGTAAAATGTTGTTTAATGCCCTTGAAATTCGAAAATGATTTCGAAAATTGTTTAATTATTTTTTGGAAAGCCCGGGATTTCTTTAAAGTCAAAGTGGGGCGTTACACCGCCGGTCGCCGATAAAAATATCCGCTCGGCCAAAGATTTTTTTTTTACTTGCGCGTGACGTGCGCGTGTCGACCGGGCTTCGGTCCGGTTGGATTTTCGAGGTTCATTGATCTCTTGTGATCTCTCGGTCATCAATCCACGATCACAACACGAAAAATATAATTTACAAAATTACATAATCCGATCCTAGATCCAACAAATGGACGTACGTGTTTTCTAAACAAATAATTAAACCTATCCGGTCAATCCCCAGGCAAATAATTATTACAAACGTCATCCATAAAAGTCCTCGACATGTCTGAGGCTTTAAAAAAAAATTTAAAATCATAAATCACATTCAACAACATTCATCAAACACATAGTCAGCCATAATAGGGGATTAAACTAATTCCTGCAAAACTAAGTTATGCGAATATAATCCAATATATGGCTACGTTTGAACACATCTTGTCAAATAAAACCGTAATAATTCAAACTTTGTACAAAACATTTTAACCAAGTGCTCTGATACCACTTGTTGGGATCTGTGAGGATCTCGTTATGTACAAATCACGAACTCAATAACAAACATAAACCTATACGCAGCGGATCTAAAGGTTTGACGTAGAAAACTTACGGCTTAAAATTTATGGTGATCTGGCTGATTTTCAAACGGATTGATCGAGATGAACACACGAACACGTCAGGATCACGAACGGAACGCCGGGCTTGCGATCGGGTCGGGTTGTTCACGTGGATCGGGTTGTCGGAGCCGTCGGGCTCGTCGGGGCTGTCCGCGGGTCGCATCGCGGCTGCTGGTCGCCGCGGGGAGGCGCGTCGTGAGCTGGCGGTCGGCGCGTGGTCATCCGACTGGTCGGCGGTCCTCAGGCTCGGGCTCGTGGATCGTCGACTTCGTGGATCACGGGATTGATGAATATATGTATCTCAATAAACCACTGGATCTTCTACTGTATAACTCAAAGACCCTTCTTCAACTTGTACAAGTGGAGCAACAAGAAGAAGATAAAAATCAAATGGGAACTTAGAGAGAGGGGGAGGGGGCACGACTATGGGCGTGTATAATGCCTAACTGTTCTCTTCCCATGAGCTTAATGGTGTATATATATAGCTACAATAGGGACCCTTAGGAGATTAGGAATATGGCTCCTTAAATAATTAAAATACTTGTGGGCCTAGCCCACTATTCTAATTAATTAAATAATATTAAGGGGCCACTAACATAATATTATTGCACTCCCTTTTCCTAGTCCAATTTACAATTTAGACTCCAATAATAATTATTCGAATTATCTCTCCATGTTTAAGATATAATGTCCATTAATTAATTCAATTACTGATAATGAAGAATTAATTAATTTATTATTATTTCACCAAAGCTAGCGCTCGTTCATCACATTCTTACTATGCCGGACTTTAGTCCACCTGCAGGTTTAGCATAATAATCCTTCATGAACTCGCTCCGGGGACATCATCAAACTAAGCGTACATGGTGACCGTAAATATGCTAATAGCACATCATACATACAACAATATTACCCAAGACAGTGAGTCTATTGGCTCAGTTTACTAAACCTCACCCGTGTGAATCAAAGCAATAAGTACTGCATGTATATGTCTATTTAATATCTTACGAGTTAAGAGAACGCAGTAATTAACTGAGGCCTAGTTCATTTACGACGATCGGTGTAAAACGAACTTCTCCTCTCTGAGATCCTGTTCAATACATAAATGTACTAGTGCAACTAATCAGTCAAGACAAACTGTATCATTGACACTTCAACCGTTCGGATGGGGTGTTCATTTCCATCTAGGTTGTGAACCACAATTCTTGTTTCACAAGTAACTGATAGAATGATCTTTGGTTCGCCCGATGAAAACCTATTCTATCTAAGTGCAAAACAACAGAACATAAAACTTGTTTAATCTAACATGAATCACATTCATAAAGGGTAAAAGTGTAATATTATCTAAAACCAAGCTTCTAATATATATAACACTAACAACAACTATACTAAAACCAACAACACAAACAAAAATGAAAACAACTAAAAAAGATCCCACCAGGATAATACCCAAGCGTTCGATCCCAACAGGATAATAAGATGACACTAGGGCTCACAGGGGCCAACAGCCTAAACCTAAAACACAAGAACAAACAAAAACATGGACACATATATCGCAAAACATGAACGACAAAATAAACAAAACTACTATGAACTAAAACACAGCCCTCCTTCAACAGAGATGTCCGAGATTAGACAGCAGACAAAGTCGGCTTCGAGGAAAGATCCAAAGCCCAGGAACTCCGTACACCACTGCCTAATGCCTTGCAAAGACGAAGACCCAAGCCTCAAAACAATCCAAAAAAACCGACTCGCTCTTCAACCGCTAGAAACCACAATCGACCCCCAACCGACTAACACCACTAGCCAAATCCATCACCATTCTGAAATTGCCTGTCACTACTAGCAAATTCCAGACCCAATCGGCCTCCCTTGGGTTCAGAAAGAGCAAAAAGAGAGAAAGGGTTCGAATGACATCAAGGCCCAACCGCTCAAACACAACCCGAATAAGCAAAAATCTCCTCCCAACCCAGCGCACAAGGTCGAACCCGCCCCAACCGCCCCACATCGCCAAAACTGGCGATAACAAGAAAATTGAGACAGGGCGGACCTCAAGGTCCGGGAAGAAAGAATCACCCCTACCTGAGTTGAAACGAGCAACCAAGCCACATCCTAGGACTGATGACACACCCACCGAAATCCCAACACCGCCGGACATCTGGTGGCCATCACACAGAACAAGTGAATCTATCAAAACCCTTGCCCGCCCCTTTGGCTTGAGACACCGAAGATGAGCACCTCAGTTCGAAATAGAATGCACCGCGAGAGATCCATCCACCGGCGAACCCAGACGACTGCTAAAAGAGGATCAAACGGGCGAGAGCAGACGACGAGCGAGATTAATAGAAAGGGGCGAGAGAGGAAATGCATTTTAGAAACATAACAACAATTCAATCTAATTGAATATGACACTAATTTTTATTAATTTACCTTGAGTAAGCCGCAAATTATTTAAAACATACATTATTTTTCGTACAAGAAGCTTCGAATTCTTTTAAAATTTACAAAAAAAAAAAAATTCAATTTACATGGTTTTTTTAAACACTACATATGAACATTTCAATTTAATTAAATCGTTAATTACATAATTTGTATGATATTATTAAGTTGATAATATCACTGAAACTTCTGGAACGAACCCACAATAATAAGAATTTTTTTAAAGTTATATTTCTTACTATAAGAGAGACAATCAAATCAACTTTTTATATTATTATTATGGCGCTAAAATAAATTCAACTCACACATTTCAAACTCAGATCTTGCAAATGTGTGGTTAAAATTATCCCCCAAAAAAATTGCATAATTATCACCACAACCATTTTTTTCCAACAATAGATTTCAAATATAATTGAAAAACGAACAAACTTCGATCAAGCATACAACGATCATGAGAGATACACTCAACGAGTGATCTAGAGACTCAAACACCTAAACACAAGAAACGCGGGGATGCAACCTCTGATATCTTCCCTTGCACACATGACTAGAAAATCGTACAAAGACCAAAGATCACATCTACAATCTGACCAACTAAAGAAAAAAAAAAAAGAACCTGCAAACAAAAACAACAAGCCAACCCACAGCCAACACTATTGCTGTACAACTGCGAACTCTGGCCAGTCCTTCCAGGCACCGCGCACTATCACTTCTTCCGACATCCACACATTCTCAAAAAGCCATAGGTTTCGAGATCGCAAAAGCCACCAAAAGATGTACGTGGATAGTTGGATTTGGGCTTCAGCAATATTCGATTTATCCAGAGCACACACATGCCACCACCACATTTTGAAGGATTGCTTTTGCATGAGCTTTCCTTCCCACTCAACTGGGGCTATTTTCCATACTACTTGAGCTCTAAAGCAGGTGAGTAGAAGGTGTTCAATGGATTCAGGTTGTTCTCCATACATATGACACATTACATCCACCTGAACTCCTCTTTTGATTACATTTATGCTCACAGGTTGTATCGCCCCATTTGTTCTGGATTTTTTTGAATAATTATTTATCTTATTCTTAGAAATTATTTTTATTCGTGCTCGATTATTATTTTATATTGCGATTATGTGCTCGTAAATGTCTAATTGCTTGTTTAGTAATTTAGTATCGAGACGGATTGTAAGTTATTTTTAATTGTCATTTAAATTACCTGAGAGTTCGAAGCCCGGTCCGCGCCCGCGTAGCGTCCCGCCCGGCCCTCGGTCCGCCTGTCTAGCAGGTCTTCTAGAAGACCTTTTTCAAATTTTGAAACCCCTAAAGTCATCTCAATATCCCACATATCATGCTTTGACCAAGAATTATAAGGGAGGTTACAAGATTGTTAGCATTAAAAAAGGTAACCCCCACCCCTTTCTTCCTCATCTCTCTCTCTTTCTCTCTCTCTCTCTCTCTCTCTCTCTCTCTCTCTCACGTCCAACCCCTCCGTCACTCTCCCTTCTCTCATTTTTCACCGGAGACTCACCGGACAGCCCCCCATCGCGTGCCCCTCCTCGCCACCCGTTGTCGAACACACGCGCAGAAGCCGAGAACCGCATCGAGGAGCTTCGCATCGTGCTGTGCCTTTCCTCCGCGATCTGCTCCACTCTCGGCCACCGTTCACGAACCAAGGAGTTCCCGAGGACCCCTAGACGCTCCCTTAGCCGTGCGAGCCACCTTCAACGTCGAGCACGCCAAGCGGTCAAGTTCCCCGCCCGTAGGAGTTGAGCCCGCGTCCTTAGTCTCGCCGTGTCACCTTCCTCCCCTTGGTGTTTGGTAGTCTCCTCAACTCCATTGACTATTATGTGTTTTATATGTGTTCATGGCTGAATATATGATATTATATTGTGTTTGATATCAATATGTTAATATAGTGTATTATATATATATATAAATTTATTGGATCTTTAGGGTTTAAAGTGAAACCCATGTGATCAGATGTTTATTCGTGGAAATCTTGTGGATTCTAGATCATATGAGTGTCCTTGTGATGCTGGTTTTGACCTTGTGTCATTTGGAGGTCAAGATATTGAGTTATAAATTTTTGAAATCTATGTTGATGCAGTTGTTTGTAAAATTCGTGATAAATCGAGTTGTTATCCAAATATTCTGAAGATATGTTGTTCCCCTGATGTGTGTTGACCTTGTGTTAAAATTTCGTAATTTTTGGTATCCATTTGCTAGGGTAAATGTTTATTTTAATTTCTAGCCTGAAACTTGTTTAAATCATGAAAAATCAGTCCTTTGCTAGAAATTCATGAAACTCAGTTTATATGCTCCTTTGATGTTATGTTATGTGATGCAAAAATGCCAGATTTTATTGAATTCATTTTGATAAGTTTTTGATGAAATCAGGATTTCTGCTGAATCTTGCAATAATTGTTATAAATCGTGTGTTCATTGTTGTTAGCTGGAAATTTTATCTGTTATACCCCACATGCTGTAGTTGCTCGTATAAAAATTTCAGAACTTAAATTGTTCATTAGGTCAGACTTTAAATTCATGCTTGTTTTTGCTGAAATATTGTTTTAATTTTATTAAATCGCATGCTTAAGTGCTATGGCTAAAACTTGGTGGATTTGATGTACTCAATGATTTCTATTATGTGTCCAAATTTCAAATCAAAATTCGTTCATTTGTCTGACCAACTTGAAAATGTGATATTCTTGTCAAATTTTGCAAAAATTAGTTTATTATGTTAAAGTCTGAATTTTTATGTGATTTTTCATATATGTTGCTCTTTGTTGATGCTTTGTATGTGTTTAAGATTTTGAGCCGAACCCTCATGTGGATTTTGAGATAGCCGAGTTGTACCATTAGTGGTGCTGTGTGCCAGCAACACTCGCGCCTGCGGGCTCCCGCGCCCGGGTCCATTGATCTTAGTTGACCACTTTGACTTTTGTTTGACCTGGTTAATCATTATTTGATTATTATGTTTATTTCTCATACTTGGTTTTGAGTCGAGTCGAATGTTCCATAACTTTACGAGAATTGCCCACGAGCAACTTAGTCGACGAGTTTCGACTAAGTTTCTGTGATCGTTGGATTGGTTGTAATCAAGAGATTATCTTGGTTTCGTTTAGGTGTTTCGAGGTGTTGACCTCTATCCTACCTTTTCGAGCCTTGTGTTGGTAATTTATCGCTGCTTTCAGGTGGGTACAATTACGTTGTATATATAATTATCGCACTTGTTATTTCGTATAAATGTTCGTTTTAATAGTTATTGTATGCGTGAGAACCTAGTCTAGGTGTCCCATTGATAGTGCCTTTGATGAATGCATAAGTAGTGAGAGGTCGCCTGCCTGTTTGCCTAGTCAGGATGTGGACGCCCTAAACCGTTTGCCTAGTCGGGAGGGGAAAAACAGCTCTACTGTCTCCTGGAAAGGATCTCTTTGCCCGTGTCGAGCCGGTCTGGGAATATTTCTGGTTACTTCCTTGCCGATGACTGATCGTAAGGTAGTTGTATGTACATAGGAGGTTTGCGATAGGGTCGTGTAGGGAGTTAGACCTGGATTCTATGCATACTTTATTTATGGTGTTAAATCTTTATGCGGGATATATTGTGCGGTAATGGAGAGCATAATGGTTTTGCTTATCCCCATTATTTTTCCCTTTGTCTCCTCTTCCTTTCTTTAGGTTGAGCATGGTTGGCGGCGGCGGAGTGAAGACGATCGAGTGGTGGTCATTCGTTGTTTTATTATTATTTTCTCTTGCTTCTGCCTATTATAATTCATGTTGAACTAGTTGCTTTTACTTTGGATATTTCTGCTTCCACTTTGACAATGTTTTGGATGAACCCTTTTGATCATGTTGAACTCTCTGGATGGTCTTTGATCTTATGAATAAGTTGGTTTAGTTTATATGATTATTAGTTTATGCATATATAGGTTCTATCTGTTTGTTATGTTGTTTAATTGTTTGTGATAGTTAAGTAGCGGCCTTTGAGTAACAAGTTTTAAATTTGATATTTGGTGAAAATTTACTCCGATTTTTCTATATAAATTTGGGAAACCTTAAAAATAAAATGGGGCGTTACAGTGTCGTATTAGATCTAGTCTGTGTTTCTGTAGACTATCTTTAGTGTTAGTGTGTTTAATGACCAATTGACCACTCGCTATCATCTCGTCGCGCCGGCTCGAGGTATGTGTTTGATATCTCGTTGTGATTGTTTATTTATGTATATGGGTTTTAGGATCTTATCCCTCATTTTCATTTAATTGGGTGAACTCTAGTCACATTTGAGATTAGTTATGGCCCTATAAATTTTCTCTCTATAAGTTTCGAGTTAGCACCTTGTGCGAGCTATCTCGTCGATAGATGAGATTTGCGTTATGCACCATAGCTTTTTGGTGACCAACGTCAGGATGCCTCATCGAGATTAGACAAACGAGAGGTCCCGAATGTACGGGATCATTCGAACGTCTGGGGCAGTTGACAAGTGGACCAGAGGAGGCGTGGTGGAATCCAATCATTGGAGTGTGAGGATTGGAATTTAGTGCTTTGAATGTGTTGTCGTTCGAAGCCAAGAGTTTTGATGATCGATTAGGTATTGCTAAAGTGATTCTCGAGGATGGCGAAATCTCGAGGAAAGCAATGGCTACTTTTTATTGCGTGGGTTATGAACGTTGACCGCGAGAGCTGACAGTGTGATGGAATGACTCCAAAAACTCAAGTGGATCTTGTGTACTGTTTACGTAGAGTCCTAACTTGATTAGTCTGTTGTTGTTCGTTGTACCGACTATTGACATTTGAGGCCAGAAAAGGATCGTGTCATTTCATTTCAGGTGCGAATTAAAGAGAATCATCACCGAGGAATATTTTCTTTGGAACTGTATGATTGCATGGAGAATGAGATTGGTGACCTACACCAGAGAGGATCAACGGTGGATGAATGTGGTTGAACCATCACGTGGATGAACTCTTCTGCTCGACATTTGTTCGATACAGAGGGAGAATTCCATGAGTATGCTCCGACTTAGGACGAGGATGAACTGAGCAAGGAGTGGACAAGTGACCGAGAAATCGAGATCGTGTGTTTTCTATTAATCTATTTGTTTTCCGTGTTTTATCTTTCAAATTGTCGTGCAATTCTTGTAGTTGATGCTTGGAACTAACTTTGTTTAGAGACTTTGTGTACGAATAAGGATAAGCATATTTGTTTTCTGCTAAACCCTACTTGTCGCAAGGTTTGTGGTTTTTGTTTGCGATAACTCTGAGTCCGTGCACTCGAGAACGCAAAGGTCGGCACAAACCATCATGGCATCTTGACCTAGAGGCCAGAGACGGTCATTTAGCTTGTTATGATTAAATTGTATGTCGCCTCAGAAATAGTTTTCCCCGATCGAGAGTCGTCGACTAATACGAGGAAGGTGTCTTGCCTTAAAGGATTATGAAGGATCTTTTAAGGAGGGTAGTCGAGCCTGGAGCATGTGCATTGTGAAGCGTAGAGTCGTTTGTATTCTCGAACTTAAATTTCGTTGTAAACTTTGAAAAGTTTTCGATCTTTTATTTATTTTTTTTTTTTTTTTTGCCTTCGGGTGAAATCTTTCACTTCCTTGGACTTTTGCAAAACCTTTGAAAACCCTTGTCTTTGTTTTCTGGTTCGCTTGGAGTTTTGAGATCAAGTTTTACGACCTGATGTAGCAATTAAGACAAGTGTTTCCAACTTTTTGTTTGTCTTATATCATTCTTTTAGTTGTGTTTGGGTATTCCATTCATCCGAACCAATTAATTTTTATCGTTATCGAGGACGAATTAGACCATTCCTGAGAAGCACCAATCATCTGGGTGCACCTAAGAGTAGTCTGAAGGAATAACAAAGAAGGCCACCAGACGAGCAAGATGAGTTACAACCAACCTGAACACTGGAGGTGCCGATCTATTTCATGACAAAGAATGCTGCACATCAACAACCATAAACCTAACCGATTGAAAGATGAAGGATGATCAACTACTATCACGAGGTGAAGACCTATTCAATCAACTGAGGGCAACTGCAAAATCATTGAAAACCGATTCACGGCCGATGTACCATCAGCTGAAGATCGAGGAGTCGATGTATCAAAACGGACTCTGGACCCGTTGAGAAAAGCTGCAGTCGAATAGTGATTCGTTTCGTGCTAAGTAACGCAATGGTGACTGCGACGGAATGTCTGGTTGTAATTCTTTAGCGAGGTTAGAGTTTATTTTTAAGAACGCCGAGACGTAGCGGAAATACCCGAGGACGTGATCGAGGTCATTTCGATGTAAAAAGCCTCTCGCCTAGACCTTGAGGTGTGAACTCTGGGCAGTGCAGATGAGTGAAGCTCGTTCAGGACTGCTGGAACGATTAGCTACTGGAGGAAGAGCTGACGTGACGGCCGACGATGTTAGTCGGAAGAGCCGAAATGAACTAGCTAGTTGGTGTCTCAGAAAGAGCTGCTGACCTAGTACCATTCTTGACTGGAGAGCCTCATTAGATTTTCTTTGAGTATTTTTTCCTATCTCTAGCTGGGTCTTTTTGCGTGTTAGTGTGTGTTGCTGGAAAAAGATAGTGGACTTGAAACTCGGTTTTATGCCTTGTTATTTTTATACCTTGAAACTTTTGAATTCGTGTAAAACTAAAAAGCTTGTGTGGAATGAACCCCATTGGTACACATTTTTGTGGAAAACCTCTTCTTTTGCTATTGTCTTAGCCTATGTGAAATCCCAAGTCAAAAAGTTTTCATATTGAGAAACACCATGGATTAAACTTTCTTGTCGAAACCTTAAACTGAAAACCGACCCTGACTGGGTGTAGCCACAAAGTGGTGGTTAAGCGTGTACGCCCGTGCTGATAGACGATAGTCTTGCGCGTGGCCAATCGTTGACTCACACGCAAGCTGCAACTGCCATCACCGGACACACGGAACTCCAAGACCAGCGTGATCGGACAAACCTTGACCTTGCGGCTGGTCCCTGAACAGGTGCACGTGAGCGTCCTGGCGCCCCGCATATGCAGCGCCTGCGAGCGTGTCGACTCTCGGAGGGCAGTGCATTAAAAAATTCAAATATCCAATTTATATTTTTTTTGGACGGTTTGACCACCGAGAGTTCCAAGTTCCACCGAACCACATTTGCATCCTTGATCGATGGTTTTGATATGAAAGCGTGGTCGATAGGTTTCCTATGCCTATGCGAGGATTTCTCGAGATGGCGAGATAGGGTACTTGTGTTGCCAGCAAACAAAGCCATGAGGGGCTACGTTTGTGTCATAGAATCGTGTGTTGTAAGTATGAGTATAGCGGGGCTATACTGCGTGCATGGTTGCACAGTTGCCGTGACAATCACTTCGGCAAGAAGTCAGGGGTGTGTCGAGATTGTGGGTAAGTTTTCGTCGTGACTCGGGCACCATGCTGAAAATCAGCTCCACATGTCGACCACGATTGTTTGACCGATGATCTCACGGTCGAGGCACCATGAGACCTGTTGAGGTCGTGTGTGCATGTTGTGTATTGTATTTTGCGATTTCTCACCATGAGTGGGCCGTTTTGTGTTTTTGTGTATCGAGCGAGTATCTTGATGGTACCATTTGAGTTTCCTCTTTCGTATGGTAAGAGGTATGAGACACCATAGTTCTGGGATGAGAAGGGAGTCACCGTCGAGTGATGATATCCTTTTTGAGTCTCGATCGAGTCGATGACCTAGCCTAACGGTTGGCCTTACTACCCGAACTTTTGGGGCTGCATAACACGTTGTACACCTCGAATAGAGGAGATATGTACACCTCGAGTGGAGGAATTGAGTGTATGTTTCCGGGGCATGTAGTAGACTTTAACGGGCTGCATTATGGGTAGAACCTAACCTATGAGAAGGCACCGGTGGCCGTAGTGGGACGGAGGGCCCATCAGTCGAGGATCCAGTTATGGTACCCGTCAAAGTCTAAGAGGATCCATTTCGGTGAGGGTGATGCGACTCGGGAGAGCGAGGATGAGTTATGGGAGTAATATCTAAACCTCGGAGTTTGTGATTCCTCCGGGTATATGTTCTTGTGAGTTGCCCGTTCTTGTGGAATTTCAGAGTACAGAAATCTTTTAAGGAGGGTAGAGTTGTAGCGCCCCATTCGTTCTGGATTATTTTTGGATTATTATTCATTATATTCGTCTGAAATTATTTTTATTCGTGCTCGATTATTATTTTCTATTGCGATTATGTTCTCATAACTGTCTAATTGCGTGTTTAGTAATTTTCATATCGAGCCAAATTGTAAGTTATTATTAATTGTCGATGGAACCGAACCGAGAGTTTGAAGCCCGGTCCGCGCCCGCGTAGCGTCCCGCCTGGCCGTCGGCCCGCCCGTCTAGTAGGTCTTCTAGAAGACCTTTTCAAATTTCAAACCCCCAAAGTCATCTCCATATCCCACATATCATGCTTTGACCAAGAATTATAAGGGAGGTTACAAGTTTGTTAGCATTAAAAAAGGTCACCCCCACCCCTTTCTTTCTCATCTCTCTCTCTCTCTCTCTCTCTCTCTCTCTCTCTCTCTCTCTCTCTCTCTCTCTCTCTCTCTCTCTCTCCTTTCCTTCACGTCCAGCCCTTCACTCACTCCCCCTTCTCTCATTTTTCGTCGGAGACTCGCCGGTCACCCCCCCATCGCGTGCCCCTCCTTGCCCCCCACTGCCGAACACACGCACTGAAGCCGAGAACCGCGCCGAGGAGCTCCGCATCGCGCCGCGCCTTTCCTCCGCGACCTGCTCCACTTCTGCCCACCATTCACGAACCAAGGAGTTCTCGAGGACCCCTGGACGCTCCCTTAGCCGTGCGAGCTGCCTTCAATGTCGAGCACGCCGTGCGGACGAGTTCCCCGCCTGTAAGAGCCGAGCCCGCGTCCTTAGCCGCACCGTGTCACATTTCTTCCCTTAGTGTTTGGTAGTCTACTAAACTCCATTGATTATTATGTATTTTATATGTGTTCATGGCTGGATTTATGATATTATATTGTGTTTGATATCAATATGTTAAAGTGGAACCCATATGATCTAATGTTTACTCGTGAAAATCTTGTGGATTCTTGTAATAGCCGAGTTTGTTATTAATAAAATTAATGTATTTAGTTCTGAAGTTGAATCGATTTCCTTTTGTTAATATTGCTCATTTTAGCATTCGAGCCAATAAGTTTGACTTTAAGTCGAAAGTCTATTCGGTCTATTTTATTTTCAATAACCGAGTTACTTTCAATAGTTAGTTCCCGATACGTTTATTTTATAACGAACATTATTAGTCGGGATTAATTATTCGAACTTGAGAATATTCGAATTAATTGTCGCAGTCGAGTTCCGACCGAAATCGAGTAAGTTCGGTCAAGAATAAACCCTAGTTAAGTTATGTTTTAAATCATTGTGCTTAAGTCTTAAACCAAGGTCTATGTTCCTCAAGACTAAGTCATGCGTACCACCATCCCTATGCATTGCCGCGCTTACATTAGGTGCGCCGGCCCTGGAAATTACCGAGACTATGTTGTAGCTTAGCCCTTGCTTAATTAACTTAGGCCATGCTTATGTTATAGTGATTGCCTAGAGTTTATTACAAGTTAAGAAATTGTGCAAGTTTCATATGAGTCACCTACTTGCTTAAGAGTATGTGGCATGATATTAGCACACACATGATGACTAAGCCATTTGGTGCGCCACCTAGGAGGGATGACTTGGCGTGCACCATGCCACCAAGGCTTAAGTTTATGGCAAGTGGCGCCACATCATGAAGCCATATTTTCATCTTCATCCATCTTTAACCTATTTAAATAAGTAGTAGCCGTGAGTAAATATTCACCTTGCAAAATCGAGTATAGTTAAGAGAGAAAAGAGAGTATAGCCAAGAGAAAGAAATAACCGACAGTATAGAGTAAGAAGTGGGTAGGTTAGCTTGTGCATTAGCCATTGTTGAAAGGAAGCACGCGCACTACCTTGTGGCCGCGAGCAAGAGCACAAAGTCTAGTCGTATTCCACGAGCAATCGAAGGGGTAAAATCATGATGACCCTCTTTTAGTACTTATGTGATCATTTTAGAAAGATCATGTGTAGATCATGTTGTTACGTTCGTTAGAATTGTCATGTTGCACTCGGAGGTGCCACAAAGGACTTCCCGAGCCATTTCAATTTCTAACCGAGAACTCTCGAGCATTTTATGTATTTTCAGTCATTACATGTCATATTATGTTGATTCATGTAACCGTTACCGGAAAAAGTCATCGGACTTGCCGGCCGCAGTGCCTGCCTGCACATAGCGTGCGCAGCGCGGCCGGCAGTAGCCTGCGGGCTTGCGGGTAACTCGCGTGCGCCCAGTGGTGCGTCGTGCGTAGCTCATGCCCACAGTGTTCAGAAGCGTGCCATTAACGGGCGTGCGTGAATGTGCGATGTGCACGCCAGTCACACACGACAGCGTGCAGCCTGTCTGCGTAGTGCCCAGTACCCGTAGCGCATGGCGAGCGTAGGCAGCGCCCGGTGCGTCTAGCCATCTCGCAGCACGCGTGAACGCTCGTCCGCCAGCTGTGCCCAGATGCACAGTGGTCAGTCCCAGCGCATGCCAGCGCGCCCAACAGCGTGCCAGCGTGCGTAATAGGCCTCGGAGTGCCCAACAGCACGCCCGAGTGCCGTGTGCCGTCAGGGTCGCCCAGCAGCGCCCGTATGGCACCAGTCGCACTAGTGCGCGCGAGCAGCATTGGCCAGCGTATCCAGTTGCCTGTCCGCGGTGCATAGCAGCGCCCGACAGTGCTTGTACGCGTCAGTGCCAAAGCCAGCGTGCTCGGCAGTGGTCAGTCGCGCGTCCAAGTGCCCAGTCGCCATCGGTAGTGCCCAACAGCACTCGATGGTCGTTCCTTGCGCGCGCGCGTTGTGCCAGTTGCACCCGCCAGTGCCTAAGTCACGCCTAGTCAAGCATAGGCCAGCGCCTGTCGCACTCAACACTAGCCAGTCACCAACCGTCGTGCCTAGCGGCACTTGGTGGGTACCAGTTGCATCCTGGCGGTGCTAGTGACGCCCAGCAGCGTCCAGGCCGCGCCCAGTCCGCGCGTGCATCCGCGCCAGGGCACCAACAGGCCTTGCGCGGGACCGATCCGGTTGGCCAAGGCCAGCGGCCGACCGCCCGGCCATAGTGAGTCGGCGGTCCGGCCAGCCAGTGAACCGGCCGGTCTAGACCGGTTATTTGAGTAGTTCAGTATTTATACACCCAGTTCGAGTTTTGTTCAGAATTTCAGTTAATTTTCGAGTCTAGTCAGTCCAGTATAGCAATGTCAGTCAAGTTCAGATTTAAAATTAGTTAAAGTAGAACCCTAGACAGTTTCAGTAAATTCGGTTAAATATTCAGTTAGAGTCGAGCATCTTAACAGCTATTTTTAGTAAGTCTGAGGATAGTACTTATTATTTGGTTGTTTATATATTTTTACAGTTTGAGCAGTCAGCAACCAATCAGCACTTACATTTTCAAACCAGCAGTACATGTGGGGACTCAGACTGGGTATTACATTGAGTATAATTACATATATCATGTTCGAGGTATGTATATTCAGTTTCCGCTTAGGGTGGTGGTCCAGATAGGTGGTGGTCCAGATACCGTATGTCCATCCCAAGTTCTAGTGGCGTAATCTGCCCACTAGAGTGTGCACATGGCTTCCGGCCCTCAGTATCGCCGGCAGGTCCAGTTTCAGATTCAGTTTCAGATTATATACTGTTGATCAGTATCATTTTCAGTATCTGTATCAGTTTCAGTTATATATACTATTGATCATGATATTGCAATTATTATTGTTGTTTACTTTAGTACGAGTTTCTGCGGAGCACAATGGCTTTTAGTGCTCTTTTCTCTTTTTCAGATCATAGGGTCGGTCCAGAGGTGTGAGCTCAGCTGGTGGTTCGTGGTCGTGGATTTGGCTAGATGCCATTTTGCAGACTTTTGTTGTATATATTTTGCCACGCTTTTACTTCCGCTGACACTTACAGCTTTTCAAACTTGCATGTTGGTTTTCAGATTTTGATCTGATTTATCAGTTAGATTTTGTGCAGTATTACATGCTAGTTTGACTAAATATAATCCGTTTTCTTTACAGTTAAACTCAGCAAAAGATAACGGGTTTTTCAGAACATAAAGGTTTTAGTAGCATCCCGAATTAAGATTTCGCAAATTAATAAGTATTTTTAGAAAAGATTTTTGCGAAAAATTTTACTATGATATTAGTAAGATAGCGGGGTGTTACAATTGGTATCAGAGCACGTTTTTGTGTATCTGAATACTTTTTAGTAAGTCAGAAAGTTTTCAGAAAACCCGACCACACCACGCTCATGCCTCGCTGACTGCCAGGTAAGTGCTGATTTAAATTTTTACTTATAAACAAATGTCTAATTCTGTGCTCAGTAGGGTGTCAGATATCCAACCCTAGAAACCAGTATGGATGCTCAAGTCAGTAATAGAGTATTTTTCAGGATATAGTTGACTTATTTCAGTTTGTCGATTATTCGATTCTAGTTCTCTCGGGTTATTTTAGCTACTCGTCAAGAGATTTGTGTGCCTTATCAATTACTTAGTATAATTCCCTGTGTTTGATCAAATTGAATATTTGATTATACAGATGGCACGACGTAGAGATCAGGATCATCATCATGAGATTCCACAGTCTACCGTAGTCGCCCAGTTTCGCGACTACCATCCTGAGAAGTTTTCCGGTCATCGAGATCCTCGACTTCTTGATGAATGGATCCAGGGCCTCGAGATGATCTTTGAGGTCATGGATTGTGTCGATCATTACCGCGTACTTTGTGCCCAGATCCAGATGCCTGTTGATGCACGCCTTTGGTGGAATCCCTACTGGGAAATGCGTCCCGATGAGAAGGAGAACTATACATGGGATCGATTCAAGGAGATGATGCGCGAGAAGTATTATCCCGCATATTATCGAGCAGAGCTTAAGCGTCAGTTTCTGGCGCTTAAACAGGGTGCTCGTTTAGTGGACGAGTACGAACGTGAAGTTACTCGACTTGGATTCTTCGTTCCCGAGTTACTGGATTCGGAGGAGAAGAGATCGAGGCGTTTCATTGGCAGACTTTTACCAGTAGTTTGTCACAACCAAGGTTGTCAAAACCGGAATGGTCATCGAACCGGTGAAGCTACCGGTTCAATGGTTCACTGGTTGGACCAGTGGGTGAACCGGTCGAACCGGTTTAATTAATATATAATTTTTATTTATTTTATATGTATAATATATAATTGTATAATTTTTTATCATTGATTTTATAGGTATAATGATATTTTTTTCTAAATAAATAAAAGAAAAAACAAATATGAAATCGAGCATAGCCTAATTATTTTAGCTAACATGATATTATAAAATTAATAAGTAATATAATTTTCATAAAAAATAATGTGATTATATCATTATATTATAATGGAAGTTAAATTTTGAAATCAATTAGCATTCCAATAAGGTAAATGATAAATTACTAAATTAGTACCACAAGGCAGATGGCAGAGTGGGAGGTGGCACATGCCCACACCAATTGTTTAAGAAATTATTAAATATGGTCCAATAATGCAATAAATGCCCAGTATCCTTTTATTTGGTAATATCCCACATCGGATACACAACCAACAAATATCAGCTATTTAAGTCCTTCTTTTCTGCATGCACGCAAATGCGTTGGTGGACCGCTCGGTCCAGCGGTTACAGGTTCACCGGTTAGAACGGTTTTGGGGAGGTTTTGATACCTACCGGTTCCATACCACTAACCGGACCGGTATAGTGGCCGGTTGCCGGTTCAACCGGTTCGACCGGCCAGTCCGGTCCGGCTTTGACAACCTTGGTCATAACATAGTTGGCCAAGACATCCAAACCTATGCCAACACCGAAGGGAGGCCATTCAGAACCCAGCACAACCAATTGCCCAATCAGTACCACCTGCACAACCAGTAGCTACCCAACAGCCGAAGAATAAGCGAAAGAGGAAGTGGAGAGGATTCCAGGGCGAACGAAGGAACCACCCGAGACACCCGAGACAACCTGGTCCAACCAACAGCTGACCCCATCTTGCGCTATATATTGGCGACATCATCGTGGAGAGTGTCTTATGGGCCAGAACATCTGTTACTATTATCGAAGGCCCGGACATGCCCGCATTACCTGCCAGAGCGATAGCAACAATGACAACAACCACAACAACAACCTCAACAACAACAGCAGCCTAGGCAACAGCATCTGAGACAGCCCCAGCAGCAGCAGCGTGGGAGACAGCAGGCCCGTGTCTATGCCGTAGATCAGGCCGAAACAGAGCAGTATTTTGAGTTGTCTTTTTAAGTGGTGGTATAAATGGGGCTTTGTAGGCCCCATTGCCTTGTTGTTGTGTTAGGTACTATGTCTGGGATGATTATACTAAATGATGTTCCCGTTTTCACTTTATTCGACACCGAAGAAACTCATTCGTTCATATCACACCGATGTCTTGATGCCATTGGAGTTCATTCCCTCAACATTGTCGATCCTCTCGAGGTGAGTTTAGCCTCGGGAAGAAGGAAAATTACCAATGCCAAAGCCGAAAGTCTCAGCCTTTCCGTCGGCGGCCAAATTTTCACTACCGACGCATATGTTATCGAGATGAGGGATTTTGACCTCATTCTCGGTATGGACTGGCTAACCCGTTTTCATGCAGATATTCGTTGTCACGACCGGGAGATTACCCTTCATCTTCCGGAGGACGACCAGATCACTTTCTTCGGTACCAGGACTCGTACTTTACCTCATATCATTTCCATGGCGAAAGCCAAGAAGATCTTACGACGAGGTGATTGCCAGGGGTACCTAGTGAGCCTTGTCAGAGACGAATCCAAAGCACAGACACCTCACGACATTCCTATCGTTTGTGAGTTTGTGGATGTGTTTCCAGATCAGCTTCTAGGAGGACCACATAGCCGGCAAGTGGAGTTCTCTATTGATCTCATACCAGGAGCCGGACTAGTATCTGAGGCGCCGTACAAATGGCACCAAAAGAATTACAGGAGTTAAAGACTCAGATCCAGGAGTTACTGAAACTCGGTTTTATTCGATCGAGTGTTTCACCATGAGGAGCACCCGTTCTATTCGTCAAGAAGAAGGACGGTTCTATGTGAATGTGTATTGATTACCGGGATCTCAACCGGTTGACAGTGAAAAACAAGTATCCGCTTCCCAGAACTGACGACTTGTTCGACCAACTGAGGGGAGCCTGTGTATTTTCTAAGATTGATTTACATTCAAGTTACCACCAGTTGAAAATCAAGGAGTCAGATATTGCGAAAACAGCGTTCCGAACCAGCTGTGGTCATTACGAGTTCGTGGTTATGCCGTTCGCTCTCAGTAATGCCCTAGTGGTGTTCATGGACTTGATGAACCGTGTATTCAATCCATTCCTAGATCAATTTGTTATCGTATTTATTGATGACATTTTGATTTATTGCAGGATCCAGAAGGAGCATCAAGAGCATCTAAGGGTTGTCCTTGAGACCCTTAGACGAGAAAAATTATATGCTAAGTTCTCTAAATGCGAATTTTGGCTGCAGCGAGTGGCTTTTCTTGGCCACATTATTACTCAGGCAGGTATCGAAGTTGATCCATCAAAGATTGCCGCAGTTCAGAATTGGTCAGCACCAAAGAATCCGTCCGAGGTTCATAGTTTTCTCGGCTTAGCAGGTTATTATCGCATAATTATTGAGGGATTTTCAAAAATTGCCCTCCCTTTGTCCCAGTTGACGAGGAAGTCTGTGAAGTTTGAGTGGACAGATCGTTGTGAGTCGAGCTTTTAGGAGATTAAAGAGATGCTTACAACGGCACCGGTGCTGACTATTTCGGACCCTTCTCGGAGTTTCACCATCTTTAGTGATGCTTCGAGAAAGTGTTTGGGGTGTGTACTTATGCAAGATGGCCAGGTTGTAGCGTACGTTTCACGTCAGCTGAAGCCACATGAGTAGAACTATCCTACGCATGACTTGGAGTTAGCCGCTGTGGTACATGCACTCAAGATACGGTGGCATTATTTTGTATGGCGGTCGGTGTGAGATTTATACCGATCACAAGAGTCTGCAGTACATTTTCACGCAGAAAGAGCTCAACATGCGTTAGCGACGGTGGTTAGAGCTTGTAAAGGATTATGAGTGCACGATTCAGTATCATCCGGGAAAGGCAAATATTGTGGTTGATGCCCTAAGCCAAAAGGTAAAGGGTGAATTGATTTGTTCTATCATTCAACAGAGCCAACTTGTTCGGATTATGCCCGGATGCAGATTCAGGTCGTTGAGTCACTTCCTGCGGAGATCACGGGGAGTGTCAGTTCGATGCAGATCCAGCCCACTTTAAGAGATAGAATCCAGCGGGAGCAGGCTTTTGACCAGCTTGTTCGTGCTATCAAAGCCAAAGTTCACGCCGGAGAAATAGAGGGTTTTTACCGAGGCACAGATGGAGCCTTGGAGTTCAGAGGTAGGATCGTAGTGCCGAAAGTCGAGGTTTTACGGAAGGAGATATTGACAGAGGCACACACTGCGCCTTATTTAGCTCACCCCGGCAGCACAAAGATGTACCACGACTTGAAAAAGTCATTTTGGTGGCGGGGAATGAAGAATGACGTAGCCAATTTCGTGAAGAAGTGTTTGGTCTGCCAGCAAGTCAAGGCCGAGAACAAGAGTTCGTTGAGCCTTCTACAACCACTTGAGATTTCGAAGTGGAAGTGGGAGGAAGTCACGATGGATTTCGTTACAGGCCTATCCAGGTCGTCCGAGGATCACGACGTGATTTGGGTAGTGGTGAACAGGTTGGCAAAAGTCGCACACTTTCTATATGTGACAATGACTATGTCGATGGAGAAGTTGGCCGAGATTTATACCCGTGGGATCATTCGACTCCATGGAGTGCCCGTTACTATTGTGTCAGATCGAGATCCCAGATTTACCAGCAGGTTTTGAGAGAGTTTACACGAGGCGATGGGCACGCAGTTACAGTTCAGTTCGGCTTTTAATCAGAGAAGACCATCCAGATGCTCAAAGATATGCTCCGAGCTCCTATAAAAACAGTTATCAGGCGTCGATCCAGATGGCTCCTTACGAAGCACTTTATGGTTGTAAATTTCGTTCACCCCTTTTATTGGGACGATGTTGGCGAACGTCGAGTATTCGGTCGGAAGATGATCGAGGAAATAGTTGAATAGGTAGAGTTGATCAGACAAAGGCTTAAGACAGCTCAGAGTCAGCAGAAGTCATCAGCCGACAAACACATACGAGATATTCAGTTCGAGGTTGGAGAACGAGCCTTTTTGGGAGTTCGACCATTCCGAGAGATCATTCGATTCAGGAAGAGAAGAAAGTTACATCCTCGTTTCGTCAGCCCGTTCGAAGTTCTTGAGCGAGTGGGCGAAGTAGCTTATCGATTAGCTTTGCCTCCCGAGCTATCCAATGTGCATAATGTTTTTCATGTATCTATGTTGTGGAAATACGTGTGCAATCCAGATCATATTCTTCAGCATAGCGAGATTTAGATTCAGCTAGATTTATCGTACGAAGAACAGCTGGTTGTAGTCTTGGACAGTAGGGTTCATCGGTTGAGGAATCGAGATATTCCCTCGTACATATCAGATGGAATTTTCATGGTGAGTCCGATGCCACTTGGGAGCGTGAAGCTGACATTAGAGCTCGTTTTCTTGATTTTGAGTTTTGATGGATATACCTTTTCTTGTACTCTGTATATATGTTCAGTTTAGTATTTCCGAGGACGGAAATATTTTTAGAAGGGTAGATTGTAATAGCCCAGTTTGTTATTAATAAAAGTAATGCATTTAATTCTGAAGTTGAATCGATTTCCTTTTGTTAATATTGCTCATTTTAGCATTCGAGCCAATAAGTTCGACTTTAAGTCGAAAGTCTATTCGGTCTATTTTATTTTCAATAACCGAGTTAGTTTCGATAGTTAGTTCCCAATACGTTTATTTTATAACGGACAGTATTAGTCGGGATTAATTATTCGAACTTGAGAATATTCAAATTAATTGTCGGAGTCGAGTTCCGACCGAAATCGAGTAAGCTCAGTTAAGATTAAACCCTAGTTAAGTTATGTTTTAAATCATTGTGCTTAAGTATTAAACCAAGGCCTAAGTTCCTCAAGCCTAAGTCATGTGTACCACCATCCCTATGCATTGCCGCGCTTACATTAGGTGCATCGGCCATGGCAATTACCGAGACTATGTTGTGGCTTAGCCCTTGCTTAATTAACTTAGTCCATGCTTATGTTATAGTGATTTCCGAGAGTTTATTACAAGTTAAGAAATTGTGCAAGTTGCATGTGAGTCACCTAGTTGCTTAAGAGTATGTGGCATGATATTAGCACATACATGATGACTAAGCCATTTGGTGCGCCACCTAGGAGGGATGACTAGGCGTGCACCATGCCACCAAGGCTTAAGTTTATGGAAAGTGGCGCCACATCATGAAGCCAAATTTTCATCTTCATCCATCTTTAACCTATTTAAATAAGTAGTAGCCGTGAGTAAATATTCACCTTGCAAAACCGAGTATAGTTAAGAGAGAAAAGAGAGTATAGCCAAGAGAAAGAAATAACCGAGAGTATAGAGTAAGAAGTGGAGAGGTTAGCTTGTGCATTAGCCATTGTTGAAAGGAAGCACGCGCACTACCTTGTGGCCGCGAGCAGAGCACGAAGTCTAGTCGTATTCCACGAGCAATCGAAGGGGTAAAATCATGATGACCCTCTTTTAGTACTTATGTGATCATTTTAGGAAGATCATGTGTAGATCATGTTGTTACGTTCGTTAGAAAATTGTCATGTTGCACTCGGAGGTGCCACAAAGGCCTTCTCGAGCCATTTCAATTTCTAACCGAGAACTCCCGAGCATTTTATGTATTTTCAGTCATTATATGTCATATTATGTTTTTTTTTATCGTTAAATAAATTTATATATCAAAGGCAATTTACATCAACTGTCTTACGGTATACAAGAGCTAAGTGGAGAAACACAATCCGGTCCCCCACTTGCTAATCAACATAAAGAGAGGAAAACCACACGCCGGTTGCTCAACTCAAACAAAACCGAGGCTACAAGGTCTTCACCGATTGCAAGTGTTCACGACCATAGCTTGAACTCGCGACGTACAGAGTTTTCGAGGGCTAGCTGGAGAGATTCGCGGGCAGTTGGATGATGGACTCGCGGGGTAGCATCTAGATTCGCAGGGAACGGCTCTTGAATTTCGCGGGATAGCTTCAACTCGCGGGCTCGCGCGATAGCAATTTACATGCTCGATTTTAGCCCTCTGTCCGGTTCTTGCTGCTCGCGAGTTTGGTGTACCTCACGGATGAGGTTCTGCGCGCGCGAAACGGGACCTGGCCTGCTCGCGAACTTGCTGTACCTCGCGGATGGGGTTTCGCGCCCGCGAAATGGGACCTGGTGGGGTGCTTGGTGGTTGCATTCTACAAGTTTGATTTTCCACTCCAAATTATCCAATCTTCTAATATGTCCGGCCACCTCAAAAACTCCAATGATCGAGCATCTAAGATGTCTCTTAAAACCCACGGCACTTCATCTCAACGTCAACAACTACATTAGGATAAGCCGCAAAAATTGTGCGATAAACATGGGTTTTTACCTTGCGAATTATAAGGCTCGAGGCTAAGTATTCATTCTAAAAAACCAACCGATTTCTAGCGTTACAAATGAATTATACGGTAGCCGCGAGCGCCGCTTTCTTCAATTTGGTTCGCCAACCACTCCCTCGCGCTTCCTTCTTGATCCATTTGAGGGCACCTTTGAGTGTGGATGGCCTATGATGGAGGCTAATCCATGTACGAATCTCTTCCCAAATCTCCGAGCTAAAGGTATATTCAAAAAATAGGTGACTCGAAGATTCATTCACAACTCCACATAGGGGACATATGGGGTCCTCATCTAGGAATTCGAGTCGATCCCTTGTTTTGAGCCGACTAAGTACCCCTAACCAAAGAATGAAGGAGTGTTTGAGGGTATTGCACGGGCCCCAAACAACTCCATTCCACGGCACCATATGTCCTCTAGGCCTTAGGTAGTCATAGCATTTGCTAGTCCCATCTTGACATTCCCGCGTTTTCCACCCTAGAAGAAGGCTCTCCGCGACCCGTTCGCTACCCGAATTTTTTACCAAGAGTTGCTGGATCTCAAAGAGGGTTTTGAAGAGGGGTGAGTCTTGCGGTTTAATTTCCCAATTCCAAATGGATTTACCTTTTAAATAAGTGCTATGTATCCATTTGTGCCACAAGGTATCCTTCTTTGCTTGCATGTTCCAAAGTGTCCGGGTGTGCAACGCTTGGTTCCACGCGTTCAAATCTCTAAGCCCCAAACCACCTTCCAAGCATGGTAAGCAGAGGCTATCCCAAGCCACAAGAGCGCTCTTGGAACCCCAAAGGAACCTTCTACATAGTTGGGTGATTTTGGTTCTAACTATGCCGGGCAAGTGGAAGATTCCCATCCAAAAGCCCACGATGCCTTGAATCACCGAGCGGAAGAGTTCCAGTCGTTCGGCATAGGAAAGAGTATGGCCATTCCACCCACTAAGTTGCCTTTCAATTTGCCCAATCATATCATCGAAGAGCCTACCCGTGATTCGGTCCGCGGAGAGGGGAACATCGAGATAACGGAAAGGCATAGATCCGCACTGAAGGTTGGTGTTGTCAATAATTGTAGCCCGATTATCATCCTTGACACCGGCCAAGTATATATTGTACTTTAATACATTCATCTCAAGCCCCGACTTGCCTCCAAAGTCTTTGAGGCAATCCATAAGAATCTGAATTGACGGGGGGTCAACACGTGATAGAAGCATGAGGTCATCGGTGAAGGCAAGATGCGAGATTTTTAATTGCTCGCACATCGGATGGTATTTGAAGTTCGTGTCATCCACCGTGTTAATATTTATAAGCCGGGTAAGGTATTCCATACAAATCACAAAGAGGAAGGAAGATAGGGGATCACCTTACCTTAGACCACGGCCTCCTTTGAAGTGACCCTTGAGGCTACCGTTAATAGAAATAGAGTAGGACGGAGTAGTGACGCATTCCATGACCCACTTTGTAAAGATCGGGGAGAAGCCAATCCCATCGAGCACTTGTTTCAGAAACGATCAAGAGATGGAGTCAAATGCTTTGCAGAGGTCAATTTTGATGGTGCATCTAGGGGAGACTCGTTTCCTCAGGTAGAGTAGGAGTAATTGTTGCATTAGGTGTATGTTGTCGGTCATTCTCCTCTCCTTCACGAAAGCGGCTTGAGCCTCGTTGATGATGGAGTCGAGGACTTCACTAACTCTCCTAGCAAGGATTTTGGAACAAATCTTGTAAGCCGTGTTGCAACACGCAATAGGCCGAAAGTCCATAACTTGCAAGGAGTGGGAGGACTTCGGAATAAGCGTGAGGGCCGTATGGTTCCATTGCTTGAGGAGAGAGCCGGTTCGGAAGAACTCTTGGATAGCCGCTACCACATCATCCCCAACGATGGCCCAACTCTTCAAAAAGAAAGTAGAGGTGTAGCCGTCCGGGCCGGGGGACTTATCACCCTCGATGTCTCCAAGAATGTTCTTGATCTCGTCCTCGGTGACCGGGGCGATGAGGGCATAACAATCATCCTCTCCAACACACGACCTCGACCGAAGGACTTGGGGGTCTACATCTTCCATTTGAACTCCGGTTCCCAAGAGATTCTCATAGTAGTGGACAAACTCTTTGGTAACTTCCTCTATGGAGCCGGTAATGGTGTCGTCTTCCCAGTTAATCGAGGTAATCAAATTCTGTTTTGTTCACTTTTTGACCAAGCCATGATAAAACTTGGTGCATTTATCACCCTTTATTTGAAAGTTGCATTTGGCCTTTTGTTGATAAAAGTTCTTCTCCGCTTTGGCCAATTTAAGAGCTTCGAGTCTAAGCGTGGGCATCTTGGCCTTGGTTTCGGGGTTGTCGGGTTGATCATGGAGCTCTTGTTGCGCAATCTTTAGGGCATTCTTCGCTTCTTTGGCCCGGGAAGAGATATGTGAAAAGGCCTCCTCGTTAAGAGCCTTAAGCGAACTTTTAAGATTCTTCAAATTAGCCGCAAGACGGAATTTCCTCGAGCCCCCGTGATGCAGACCCTAGTAAGATATTGTCCGCTTTGGGCTACTTCCGCCACCCGCACGACTTTGTTCTTGGCTGGGCTTCAATACACACCCACCAAAACGCGTCTTACTAGTGAAGGTATCCACACCCTCATATAAGGCCTGCTTCGTTTCCTTTCAAACCCGATGTGGGATGCGCTGCATCATCCACCCCCCCTTGTGGGCCCCGCGGTCACCGCTGGCACATGGGCTGGCTCTGATACCAACTGATGCAGACTCTAGTAAGATATTGTCCGCTTTGGGCTACTTCCGCCACCCGCACGGCTTTGTTCTTGGCTGGGCTTCAATACACACCCACCAAAACGCGTCTTACTAGTGAAGGTATCCACATCCTCATATAAGGCCTGCTTCGTTTCCTTTCAAACCCGATGTGGGATGCGCTGCATCATCGAAACCAGAAGAAATTATAATTTTATTAATGATCAACTAATGAAACTCTTGATAGGAGTACAATATATATAGGGAAAATCCCAAGTCTCCTATTCCTAATAGTATTCCTACTACCAACTGATGCAGCACGTGGTAGACAAAAGGGATATATGTTCTTGATGAGTTCAAGAAACCAGAAGAATATATAATTTTATTAATGATCAACTGATGAAACTCTTGATAGGAGTACAATATATATAGGAAAAATCCCAAGTGTCCTATTCCTAATAGTATTCCTACTAATTATCTTGTTAGGCAAGATAAGGATTTAATTTCCTAATAGTATTCCTACTAATTATCTTGTTAGGCAAGATAAAGATTTAATTTCCTAATTAAAGCAAACAACTAAAGAAACTAAATAAAAGATAATTAGGAAACAAATAACTAAATAATAAATAATAAATAATAATTATTTAGACGCAAAGACGGTCGTATTTCTCCAAAAATGCTAGCGCGGCCTCGTCTTCATCATCCTCCCCCGGTTGGGAAGGATTCACCCTCGAATCCGATCGGGCCTCGTCTTCCCCCAAGTTGTCGCCAGCAAAAGGCACCAAATGCTTGACGTTAAAAACGTCATGTGTGTGAATATGAGAAGAAAACCGCAGGCGATAGGCATTCGGGTTGATTTTCTCAACCACCTCCACAGGACCGATCTTCCGAGCAGAGAGCTTATTATACTCAGAAGCCGAGAAACGATCCTTCGTAAGTACCGCCCAGACAAAATCACCGACTTCGAACTCCACATAACGACGACGAACATCGGCCCGCCGCTTGTACGCGGTGGTGGTAGCCTCCAAACGAGCACGCGCCTGGTCATGTGTTGCCCGCAGGCCCTCTATCAGCTTGGCCGCACGGCGATCCTCCGAGCCCGGCGCTGGAAGAAGTACCAGATCCGAGGGCCCGCGGGGAACCGCCGCGTATACCACCTGAAAAGGCGCGAATCCCGTGGCCCGGCTGACCGCCGAGTTGTGAGCAAACTCCGCTTGAGGCAGGCGCTGGTCCCAAGTCCGAATATTATCCCCCATGAGGCAGCGAAGGAGATTACCCAAAGAACGATTGACCACCTCAGTCTGGCCATCCGTTTGGGGGTGATAAGCACTGCTAAAATCGAGCCTGGTGTTCGCCATACGCCACAGGCTCTTCCAAAAGTAACTCAGAAAGCGCGTATCCCGATCAGAAACAATGGCCGATGGTAGTCCATGTAGGCGATAGATCTCACAGAAAAATAACTGGGCGATATGCACAACATCCGTCGTGCGCTTGCATGGAATAAAGTGAACCATCTTCGAGAAACGGTCCACCATGACGAATATGGAATCGAAACCACGCTGGGTACGAGGAAGACCCAGGACGAAATCCATACTGATAGAAGACCATGGTCGGGTCGGAATAGGGAGGGGCCGATATAATTCGACGTTGCTCGCCACTCCCTTCGACACTTGGCATACACGACATCGCGCCACAAAACAAGTCACATCACGCCTCAAGCTCGGCCAAAAGTAGGACCGACCCACGAGCTCGACGGAGCGGTCGCGGCCTACGTGGCCCGCGCCATGCAGATCGGCGATTAGACGCAGCCGAAGACTCACGTCTGGAATGCACAAACGCGAACCCTTGAACAAAAAGCCATCTACCAGAGAATAATCATCGAAGGGTCCACGGGCAAGAGACATTAAAATGGGGCCAAAGAAAGAATGGGTCATCCGCATAAGCGTCCCGAAGAACATCAAAACCGACGACGGAGACCCACAGATCCGTGAGAAGCATCGTGCGCCTGCTCAAGGCATCCGCCACCCGATTCGACGCCCCCGATCGATGGCGAAGCACAAACGTGAACTGCTGTAGAAAAGCCGTCCACGAAGCATGACGTGTCGATATGTGATCCTGAGAAGCCAAGTGGCGCAACGCCTCATGATCTGAAAAAAGAACGAACTCTCGATGAAACAGATAGTGTCTCCAATGACGAACGGCACGCACGACTGCATAGAACTCCACATCATATGTGCTGTATCGAGTGCGCGGCCCTGTGAGCTTCTCGCTGAAAAACAAAACCGGGCGACCATCCTGGCTAAGGACGGCGCCGATCCCAACCTTCGACGCGTCACACGAAAGCTCGAAGGGGCAGTCAAAGTCGGGCAATGCAAGAACCGGGGCTGACGTTAACCGCGCCTTGATAAGCTCAAAAGCCTCCTCAGCGCGAGGCGTCCAAGAAAACACCTTCCCCGACATGCAATCAGTAATAGGGGCCATAATCGAGCTGAAATGATGAATAAAGCGTCTATAGAATGAGGCTAACCCGTGAAAGCTCCGTGCCTCAGTAAAAGACGTAGGCGAAGGCCAATCGCGAATAGCCGCCACCTTCGACTCGTCCACCCGAATGCCATCAGCAGAGATAAGGAATCCCAAGAAAATTACTGAGCTCACCAGAAACACACACTTCTTCGGGGCGGCATAGAAAGACTCCGCCCGAAGGATCCCCAAAATAGCCCGGACATTCCCCAAGTGCTCCTCAAGCGTCTGACTATAGATGAGAATGTCGTCGAAATAAACGACGACACACGTGCTAATCAAATCCCGGAGCGTCTGGTTCATGACGCGCATGAAAGTACTAGGGGCGTTAGATAAACCAAAAGGCATGACGAGCCACTCAAAAAGACCCTCACGAATCTTGAAGGCTGTCTTCCACTCATCCCCCGGCTTAATACGAATCTGGTAATACCCACTCCGAAGTTCCAACTTGGTGAAGATAGTGGCACCATGAAGTTGGTCGAGCAAGTCGTCCAAACGAGGGATCGGGAAGCAATAGCGCACCGTAATCCGATTAATCGCTCTGCTGTCGACACACATACGCCACGCCCCATCCTTCTTCGGAATGAGAAGGGCGGGGACCGCACACGAACTCAAGCTCCGACGTACGACCCCGCGCTGCAAAAGCTCCTCCACCTGACGGCGCAACTCCTCATGCTCAGCGGGACTCATACGATAATGAGGGCGATTGGGCAAGGAAGCCCTGGGCACAAGGTCTATATGGTGCTGGATATCCCGCAAAGGCGGCAACCCCGTGGGAAGCTCATCCGGAAAGACATCGGAAAACTCACCGAGTAGGGGCACAATACCCGCCGGTGGCTCTCAGTCATGCACAGAGTCGATGCCCAAGAGGACCAAGACGGTAGGGGCGCCGGTCATCTCCACCGCGAACGCGGCCCGGGACAACAACAAAACCGGCGAAGCCGGTGGTGGCTCGGACGGCGACACCACAGGCAAGGGACGAGCGGCACCCGGATGTAACACAATCCGAACACCTCCAAACAGAAAGCTATACGTATTGAGGCATCCGTCAAAAGTGACGCCCCGATCAAATTGCCATGGGCGACCCAACAACAAGTGGCAAGCATCCATCGGGACGACATCGCACCAAGCCTCATCACGATAACGCGGGCCAATCGAGAAACTCACCAACACCTGCTTATCCACAGTGACTGCACTCCCTTTCTGAATCCACGCAAGTGAATATGGCTGAGGGTGAGCCACAACCGGGAGGCGTAGCTTATCAACCGCCGTCTGCGCAATCACATTCTCGCATGCACCCGAGTCGATGATAAAAGTGCACACGCAATCTCCCACCGTGCATGTGGACTCAAAAATACGATGGCGTTCCAAAGGCTCCGAGACCGTATCCCGAGGTTCCAAACAAGCACGCCGCAGGACAAGAGCTCGTCCCACATCACCCGTATAATGCTCCTCCACAATCTCCGGCTCCTCGTCATAAACCGGCGGCCCATCGTACAACCCGCCCGACTCACCATAATCCTCTTCGGCAAACATGGCCCGCGAAGTGGACCCGCGCAGACACACACTCCGAATATGGCCCTGTTCGCCACACCCGAAACACTGCGGCCCCGTCCCGACGCGAGGACCACCCGACGCCGCTCCTGTTGAAGACGGACCCACCGTCCGCGGCGCACCCGTAGCCGACGCTGGCGGCCCAGAGGACGGCCCAGGCCCGACACTCCGACCCGTAGCTGGCGCCCCACGTCCAGGCGTCGTGAACCCCAAGGACCGCCTAGACTGTTGCTGCTCGATCATAAGGGCCCGTTGGTGTGCGTCGGAAAGAGAAGCCGGGATGAATAAATTCAGCGTGTCCTGGATTGACAAACGCAAACCCCCCACATAATGAGAAATAATCTGATCTTGGGTTACACGAATATCAACCCGAGTGAGCAAACGATAAAACTCCCCCGTATAGTCATCAACCGAACGTGGGCCTTGCCGTAAATTCTGGAGTTTCTGAAAGATAGTACGACGAAAATTAAACGGCAAAAACTCACGTTCAAGGTGCTTACGAAATTTCGCCCAGGAGGTGATCTTAGGCTTGCCCATGCGATGTCGCGCCGCCTTCAATTGATCGTACCAAGCCGCAGCCCGGTCCCGCAGTCGTGTGGCAATAAAGGCAACTCGGCGAGTGTCTGGGACATTCTTAAAGTCGAGAATAGAATCGACAACAACGATCCAGTCAAGGAACTCAAAGGCGTCGATACCGCCCGTGAATTCAGGTACCTCGACACGAAAAGAGGCCTCCCAGCGGCTCTCATCGCGGCCGCACCGCGCGGTCCGACCACCGTCCTCCTCGTTGAAGATCCCCTCCTCCATGCTGTACTCGCCATCGATGTCCTCGTACCGGGCCCGACGGTAACCGAAATGGTTCTCCGCCGTCGGGGTGTCGCTGTCTAGGCCGTGCGACGACCGTGGAGACCGCGAGCACGGCGCGCCCCCCCGGTCCCCTTTCGCCACGGCCGCCCCCTCTCCCGCTGCGACCACCCCGGTCTGTGGTGGTTCGGTTCGCCTGATCCCGTGCAAGCAGAGTCTGCATAGCCTGCCTGATTTCCTCGACCCCCTCGGACAGATCCGCAACACGATGATTCATCCCCTCCATCTGGAACCCAAGATCATCCGTACGGCGATCCAGATCGTCGAGGTGATGGTCACGGCGTTCATTGTCGTTCCGCTTTGGCGGCATCGTAGGATCGTTCCGACAGCTGATACCAACTGATGCAGCACGTGGTAGACAAAAGGGATATATGTTCTTGATGAGTTTAAGAAACCAGAAGAATATATAATTTTATTAATGATCAACTGATGAAACTCTTGATAGGAGTACAATATATATAGGGAAAATCCCAAGTCTCCTATTCCTAATAGTATTCCTACTAATTATCTTGTTAGGCAAGATAAAGATTTAATTTCCTAATAGTATTCCTACTAATTATCTTGTTAGGCAAGATAAATGTAACGCCTGTTCGATTTATAGAATTTCTCAGATTATTCTATTTATCGAATTTAAATTATGAGATTACATTTATTTTATTATTATGTGGATACTATAATTATATAGTTCGGATTTTGATTTTATCAATCGTCGTTGGAATTTTTGGTTTAATTGCGTAGGCCGAATTGTTGTTCGTTTGAATCCGTTTTAGAACCGTTGCGACCCGATCTTAGAAACGATTCAACCAGACTTTAAAACTATTATATTGTCAACTCTTTCATAGTATTTTCAGCCATCAAAACCAACATAAGAGTTAAAATCAAATTTTAGTAAAAGTATACGTTTTCGATTATAGTCGTATATTAAGTTCGATTTTGGTTCCGTAAATTTTATTTTCTCTCTCAATATTTTTAGTAAGCATCAAGAGCAAAGTTAGTAATTATTTTCAGCCATTTTTGAGCATAAAAACCGAATCAAAGAGGATCCATAACCATCCATAAGAGTGACATTATTTTACTTAGTCATATGTCACAAAAGTTGAATTTTTATAACCTCTTTGTCCTCTTCCATTGCTAATGTCCGGTTGTTCAACCCTCCCTACTTGCTTTTGTCCTCTATTATCACATGAGAGTCAACTCTTGCACATGTCATGAGATTCCAAGAAAAACATCATACCACCAAATCTTAAATTTTTTTTATACTTCATGATTGTTTCCATCCTTGTTTTATAGTTCTCTTAGTCCTCTATCTCTTCATTTCGTCCCCCATCAGCTAAGTAACAGATATTACAAGCCTTCCACCTCCTAAGACTTATTAAAAGTCATCCAAACTCCTCCCTCAAAGGCTGAAGCCGAGAGCAAGTTCAAGCATAGCCAAACCGAGCACATTTGTTTTTCTTGCGAGTTTTTGAGGGCTTTTAAGAGGTTGGTTTGCTAAACTATTTTAGAACTTGTTATTGATGAGATGAGGAGTTTATTTATATATAGTT
>CACSLK010031421.1:18971859-18985895 GCA_902706635.1 Striga hermonthica | reverse complement strand
CTCGGGAAAAATTATTATCTCTGATTCTGTGGTTCGCAATCTCCCTATCTGCATTGGTGGTCGAGTTCTAGAGGCCGATGCCTATGTAATTGATATGCGAGACTTTGACGTAATCTTGGGCATGGACTGGCTCATCCGTTACCGAGCCGATATCCGGTGCCAGGAGCGCGAAGTCACCCTCTATCCGGTTTCTGATCAGCCTGTTGTGTTCTTTGGGGTGAGTTTGAGGACTATGCCTCGGGTCATCTCTTCTATGCAAGCTAGGAAGAGCCTTTCCAAGGGTAGCTGTCAAGGCTATCTTGTTTACATGGTATCCGACGTCGTTGATGAGCGGTGCCCGAGCGAGTATCTATCGTTTGTGAGTACCTCGACGTCTTTCCTGATGACTTACCCGGAGGACCGCCAGACCGCCAGGTGGAGTTCACCATTGACCTAATTTCCGGAGCCAGCCCCGTTTCTAAGGCCCCTTATCATATGGCGCCGAAGGAGCTTCAAGAGCTTAAGGCCCAGATCCAGGAGTTGCTCAAGCTCGGTTTTATCCGTCCGAATGTTTCGCCTTGGGGTGCGCCCGTCCTATTCGTTAAGAAGAAAGACGGAACTATGCGCATGTGTATTGACTATCGGGAGTTGAATGCCCTTACAGTCAAGAACAAGTATCCCCTTCCCCGTATCGAGGACCTTTTCGACCAGCTGAGAGGAGCCAACGTATTCTCAAAAATTGATTTGCGTTCTGGCTATCATCAGCTAAAGATCCGGGAGTCAGATATTTCCAAGACTGCTTTCCGTACCCGCTAAGGCCACTATGAGTTTGTAGTCATGCCGTTCGGACTCAGCAATGCCCCAACCGTTTTCATGGACCTTATGAATAGGGTCTTTCATCCTTTCCTGGACCAGTTCGTCATTGTGTTTATCGACGACATTCTGGTCTATTCCCGAGACATCGATCAGCACAAGGAGCATTTGAGGATTGTGCTGGAGACATTTCGCCGCGAGAAGTTGTATGCTAAGTTCTCGAAGTGCGAGTTCTGGCTGAACCGTGTGGCATTCCTTGGCCACATTGTGACAGCTCGAGGCATTGAGGTGGATCCCAGCAAGATTGAGGCTGTGAGCAAGTGGGATACGCCAAGAAGTGCTGCAGATGTTCGTAGTTTCCTGGGGTTAGCAGGATACTACAGGAGGTTTATCGAGGGCTTCTCGAAGATAGCCCAGCCACTGACCAACCTTACGAAGAAGGCCGTGAGGTTCGATTGGAGTCCTCAGTGCGAGGAGAGTTTCCAGGAGTTGAAGAGGAGACTCACTACCGCACCTGTCCTATCTATACCCGACCCTACTTTGGAGTTCACCATCTATAGTGATGCTTCGAAGATGGGTTTGGGATGTGCCCTTATGCAGCAGGGGAAAGTCGTAGCCTATGCTTCAAGGCAGCTGAAGCCTCACGAGCAGAACTACCCCACTCATGATCTTGAGTTAGCTGCAGTTGTCCACGCCTTAAAGATTTGGCGGCACTACCTTTATGGAGGTAAATGTGAGATCTTTACCGACCACAAGAGCCTGATGTACATTTTCACTCAGAAGGAGCTGAATATGAGGCAGCGTAGGTGGTTGGAGCTGGTCAAGGACTACGACTGCACCATTAGCTATCACCCTGGGAAAGCTAACGTGGTAGCCGATGCCCTTAGTCGGAGGAGTCATGGCCAGTTATCTTGCTTGTTTACCGGGCAGGATGTTCTTCTTCGGGAGTTCGAGCGATTGCAGCTGGAGACAGTGGAGTCGACTTCGACAGCCGGGGGCATTTTGACCTCTTTGGTTGTGGGACCGACTCTTCGAGAGAGGATAGTCGCCGAGCAACCGAATGATCGTTTCTTATGCCGGATGAGAGAGTTGTCAGAAGCTGGTAGAGTTGGAGGATTCGCAATCGCATCTGATGGGGACTTGGTCTTCGAGGGTAGACTTTGTGTCCCGAAGGTGTGGGAACTGCGAAGGGATATTTTGAGAGAGGCCCATAGTTACCCGTACACCATCCATCCTGGTAGCACGAAGATGTATCAAGACCTGAGGAAGTCTTTCTGGTGGCGAGGCATGAAGAGGCAGGTAGCAAAGTTCGTGGATGGGTGCCTGGTGTGTCAGCAAGTGAAGGCTGCGCGCCAGAAACTGAGAGGGTTGTTGCAGCCCCTCGAGGTTCCCCAGTGGAAGTGGGAGTGCATCACCATGGATTTCCTGGTGGGATTGCCGAAGTCAAAGAGCGGGTATGATTCGATTTGGGTGATAGTGGATCGCCTTACGAAGTCTGCCCATTTTCTGCCAGTCCGGACGACCATGAAGGCGAGTGATTATGCCGAATTGTTCGTCAAGGACATTGTCAAGCTTCATGGAGTGCCCGTGGAGATTGTTTCTGATCGAGACTCGAAGTTCACATCTCAGTTCTGGAGGACACTGCATCGAGCCATGGGGACGAGGTTGGAGTTCAGTACAGCCTTTCACCCCGAGACAGATGGTCAGTCGGAGCGTACGATCCAGTACTTGGAGGATATCTTGAGGGTTGTGGTCTTGGACCGAAGCCTAACTTGGGAGTATGCCCTTCCGTTAGTCGAGCTGACCTACAACAACAGCTACCACTCTTCGATCAAGATGGTCCCATATGAGGCTTTGTACGGACGTAAGGTCCGGACTCCCTTGTATTGGGATGAGGTTGGAGAGAGGAGGATCACGGGCCCGGACTTTGTTCAGAGTACTGCGGCGACAGTCGAAGAGATCCGGAAGACCGTCAGATCTGCCCAGGAGAGGCAGAAGGTCTATGCCGACCGGAAGAGGCAGGAGCATGTTTATGCAGTGGGAGATCATGTCTTCTTGAAGGTTTCACCTATGAGAGGTGTGATTCGCTTCGGGAAGAAGGGAAATCTTAGACCTTGCTATATCGGGCTTTTTGAGATCCTCGACCGAGTTGGGAACTTAGCGTATCGGCTGGCTTTACCACCAGATTTTTCGGGTGTGCACGATGTGTTCCATGTTTCAATGCTTCGGAGGTACGTGCATGATCCTGATCACGTGGTGGACTTCGGCGAGCTGCAGGTCGAGCGATACCTCACCTATGAGGAGGTGCCGGTAGCCATCTTGGACCGGAAGGTCCATTAGTTGAGGAACCGGGCAGTGAGCTTGGTGAAGGTGCTGTGGAGCCGACACGATGAGACCGAGGCGACTTGGGAGAGGGAGGACGGTATTAGGAGGCGTTATCTGAACATTGAGTTCTGAGTTCTCCTTTGTATTTTACCACTTTCTAGTTTTATTTTCGAATTCCGAGGGCGGGATTCTTTTTAAGGTGGGTAGATTGTAACGCCTGTTCCATTTATAGAATTTGTCAGATTATTCTATTTATTGAATTTTAATTATGAGATTACATTTATTTTATTATTATGTGGATACTATAATTATATAGTTCGGTTTTTTATTTTATCAATCGTCGTTGGAATTTTCGGTTTAATTGCGTAGGCCGAATTGTTGTTCGTTTGAATCCGTTTTAGAACCGTTGCGACCCGATCTTAGAAACGATTCAACCAGACTTTAAAACTATTATATTGTCAACTCTTTCATAGTATTTTCAGCCATCAAAACCAACATAAGAGTTAAAATCAAATTTTAGTAAAAGTATACGTTTTCGATTATAGTCGTATATTAAGTTCGATTTTGGTTCCGTAAATTTTATTTTCTCTCTCAATATTTTTAGTAAGCATCAAGAGCAAAGTTAGTAAATTATTTTCAGCCATTTTTGAGCATAAAAACCGAATCAAAGAGGATCCATAACCATCCATAAGAGTGGCATTATTTTACTTAGTCATATGTCACAAAAGTTGTATTTTTATAACCTCTTTGTCCTCTTCCATTGCTAATGTCCGGTTGTTCAACCCTCCCTACTTGCTTTTGTCCTCTATTATCACATGAGAGTCAACTCTTGCACATGTCATGAGATTCCAAGAAAAACATCATACCACCAAATCTTAAATTTTTTTTATACTTCATGATTGTTTCTATCCTTGTTTTATAGTTCTCTTAGTCCTCTATCTCTTCATTTCGTCCCCCATCAGCTAAGTAACAGATATCACAAGCCTTCCACCTCTAAGACTTATTAAAAGTCATCCAAACTCCTCCCTCAAAGGCTGAAGCCGAGAGCAAGTTCAAGCATAGCCAAGCCGAGCACATTTGTTTTTCTTGTGAGTTTTTGAGGGCTTTTAAGAGGTTGGTTTGCTAAACTATTTTAGAACTTGTTATTGATGAGATGAGGAGTTTATTGATATATAGTTATGCTATATATATTCAGTTTATAAGTGTACATAAGCATGCTAGAAGTTAATGTTATTCCTAGCTCGCATGATAAAGCATGTTTGTATGATCTCTGTTGTGCCTCTGAAAAGACATTCAAGAACTCGTTTTCTGAAAATATATTCTTCACATGATATGTAGTTCGTCTTGTTAGCTTCCTTTGGGCTTTGAAATTTTGATAATCCAAGATATATCGAGTGAGTTATGATTTTTATAAAACGAGTGAGCAAGCAGTTTTTGAAAACCCGGCAGCATGTACTAATATATGTTTGTCCTGTTTATGGCATCTTAATGTACTCAAATTAATTTTTGATCTTCATAAAACTTATAGGTCTAATGTTTAGCTTTCAAATGAGGTAGGATGCATGCTGATATGAGGTAGGTAGCATGAATTAGAGTCTAATTACTGAGGTGCTGTTTATATCATACTTTAGTCTTGGGCAGACTTTATGAATCGAATGTTTTGTGTTAAAACTCATTTATAATGTGATTATTTGCAAAGGTGGTCTTCAGTAAAGTTTTAGACATTTGAGTTAGCTACCACATGGGTTTTGAATCTCATAAAAAACGTGTTTTTAGCTCCAGTTAGCTAGTAAATACTGAAGTCTGGTCGGTTACAAGTTCTCGACTTTTGACTGCTACTTAGTTTTGAATGTTTGATGAATTATTTCCTAGTAAACGACTTTTTTGCTTTTGGTGTCTTCATAAGAATTGTATATGCATGCCTTTTGATTATATTGCAACTTGAATCATATTTATCTGAGTTATGTGCTGAAAGTTATGTCGATTTTAAAAATGTTGCCCGGGTTAAATTTTGAAAAACGTACGTGATATTTTCGAAAATGAGATTTCTTTGATTAAATGCTTATGTGAGCTTATTTGGACTAAGTGATTGTTATGATTAGTTGGTCATGGGTTGAATAGTCATTTATAGGACTATTTTAATAAATGTAGGTGCTTGACGAGCCGAGCTCGCCGCATACCCGTTATTGTTGTGCTTTCGCTTGTTATCATCCAGGTGGATTTACTTATAAAATTTTCTATGCCATACGTGTTATTAAATGTTTAGTTGGTATGAACAATGTGTGAATATGAACCATGTGGCCTACCGATGTGAGCTGTTACGGCCGTCGGTACGGTTTTCCCCGTCGAGTTACGGTACGGTTGCCCTTGCGAGGCAAGTCTTCGTAAGACCTAATGAAAGGCCGTGTCTGTTACAGTGGCACGCACTCCCGTCGTTAGGGTTTATGCATCCCCTTTCCGCGGCTAATGATAGATGTGCACATGAGTGAGTTATTGTTGTGATTGTTAGGGGATGAGACATGATGATGATTGATTTATATTGATGCTGCGACCATACCATCTTTACATGTTATTATGTGCATAGTAGTGAGCACTCCTTTATCATTTGTGCTCATTCCCACCTGCTCTTCACGGATGCAGGTTAAGCAGTGGCCGGATGACGGGCGAATGGCGAGTGGTGGTCTATTAGTTATTTCATTTTGCTTCCGTTTTAACAATGTGGTCTTTATGAACCCTATTCATATTTTGAACATATGAAACTGTTTTTGAACTATGCTTAATGATTGGAAATAATTTGGTAAACCCTTTTTGAACCTTGGATATTCATGGTGATTAATTTTTGAAGTTTCATTGTTCATACCGATTATTATGTTGAGATGTGAATCAGGTTAATGAAAACCTTGTGAAAAATCGGGTTTAAGAATCCCCGTGAATCCAGTCACGACTTGGACTAGTTAAATTGTGTTGGTTAATGCTCTTGACTTTCGAAAATGAATTCAAAAAAAATTTGTTCTGGTTTTTAGAAAGTTCGAGATTTCTTTAAAATCAAAGTGGGGTATTACAATAAAGATTTAATTTCCTAATTAAAGCAAACAACTAAAGAAACTAAATAAAATATAATTAGGAAACAAATAACTAAATAATAAATAACAAATAATAATTATTTAGACGCGAAGACAGTCGTATTTCTCCAGAAATGCTAGCGCGGCCTCGTCTTCATCACCCCGCCACCATGATTCCAATTGTGTTGAACCATCGGCAAGAACTTCTCATGGGCCGTCCACATGTTAAAGAACCGCCATGGTGACCCGGTGGTGTTCCTCGCCTCAAATATAGTTTCTATGCACGGAGAGTGATCCGAGATACCCGGTGCGAGGAAGGCCGCATGCGAGAATAGATCGGCATTCTCCCATTGAGTATCCACCATTGCCCTATCTAACTTTGACCAAACATGATTGTTGGTCCACGTGTGGAAAAAGCCACTAGAGGGGATGTCCGACAATTCCAAGTCGCCACAAACTTCCAAGAGGTCCATAGTGTCCCTATTAGTGACCCTCTCGCCCTTAATTCTCTCCTTCGGTTTGAGGACGGCATTGAAGTCCCCGAGGAGCAACCAAGGTAGGTAGATCCTCCCCCGATAGCCCCTAAGGTCATTCCACAACAATTTTTGGTCTTCTCGAGTGAAGTCCAAATAAAGCTAGCAATAAATGTGTGGTCGCTAACCTTACAATGGATCCTTGCGAATATGACTTGAGGTAGGGCAGTCTCCATCTTGATGTCCACCTTCATGGGGTTCCATAGGATAGCGATGCGACAACGATCAATAACATCAAAATTCTCACAAAAAGCCCAACCCAGCAACCTTCTATTCATAAAGAGAGAAAGCCGTCTAGTGTCGGTTTTCGTTTCCAAAAGTCTCAAGACATCGATGTTGTTTCTCCGGATGAGGTTTACCACCTCATCTTATTTTTGGGGCCCGTTAAAGCCCCTAATGTTCCATGCGGAGATAATCATTGGGAAGAGGTAGGGTAGCCCCCCTTCTTCACCGGATTTCCTTTCACCATGTCTCTCCTTCCGCTTGTTTTGTCTCTTAGTTTGGATTGTGGACCCGGAGTTACGGCGGCTAGGCTTGCGGCTCCACTTCGGGTGAGAATCTTGTTGTGTTTCCCTACCACTTGGAAGGAATCCACATCGTCCGGAGGAGGGGTCTCAATATTTTGGGGTTCCGAGTCTCCAGGTGGAGAAGAGGAAGAACCGGCATCCGATGTAGTGGCCACCACCTCTTTTCTCTTTTCCCTATCCCCATTCCCCTCTTTCAATTCATCTCCTTTCTTTTGTTGTTTCTCTACATTTCCCATCATCTTGGGTTCATGGTTCTCTCCTAACCCTTTGTTGGTGCCTCCACCCTTATTGTTTTGTTGCTCTTTTTGTTTCGTTTGGTGTTCTACCGGTTTCTTGATAGTCCCCGTTTTCTCGCCTTGTCCAACCGGTTTCTTGCCTTTGGCCTTTTCCTCGAGTTCGGCTTTGTATTTCCAACAATTGGAGGTAGAGTGTCCAATAAATTTGCAATGATTGCAATAGTAAGGGACGTACTTATACTCTACCTTTTGCTCGAACATTAGTTTCCCCTTGGATTTGACGGGAATGCTATAAACTCTTTCTTTGAAGAGGTCGGGCTCCACCAAAATCCGAGCGTAGTTGCATCGGTCCCTCGTGGCCGTGAGCTTGTCGGTTATGATGGGGCTACCGACGGAGGAGGCTATCTTGCTAAGGGCATTTGTGCTCCAAAATTCCCATGAGACAAAGGGGAGGTTGATCCAAACGGGCACGATTTTGATGTCATCCTCGCCAAATTAGAACCAATTAGGAAGAACTTTGAGTATGAGCCCTCGGTCGTAGGTGTAGTAGGGCCCCCCTTGGAGAACCTTCTCTCTATCCTCTTCATTTTTTAATTTGAAGACGATCCATCCATTCACATTGGGGATGTATTCATATTGGACTTCCCATGAGTTACATAGCTTCAACAATGCTTCCTTACCTGGGTGCCTTTGGGTGAAGTACCTGATAAGGCAAAAGCCCCACGTGCTCGTAACGTCCAATAGGTCATCATCATCTAGGTCCACTCCATTATCCGATGGAATATAGTTTAGTTTGAGTCCTTGAGAGGCCTTGCGGTTGTCGGCAAAGAGACCCGAGAATGACCTCTTTCGTGAGTCGGGATTGCCTTGTGTCATTTTGTCAAACACATGGTGGGCGGTTTTTTATGGTAGGGCTTTGGCATTGTTTTGCTTCATATCTTGGCCAACATGTTTCTCAACAACTATAGGCTCATTAATAGCCTCATTCACATCATCATTAGCAACTAAATGCTCATTAATATTACCATTAGTTCCATCCTTAGCCTTCGGACTATCAACTTCCATTATCGTTTCGTCCATAGATAGCTGCTCGTCTTTTGAGCCCTCATGGGAAATAACATCAAATTCATTAGAGTGGCCGGAGCACTCTTCTTCGGTCAATTTCCGGTACTTGTGCTTTTTCTTAGATTTTCCCATAATTGCACAATTTTTTGCTACGGGTTTATCAATGGAATAAATGTGCAGCACATGAATTCTTTGGTATTGAACTCTCAATCTATTTAAGTGGCGAGGATAGCTTGAATCTAAAGTCACTCAAAATTTGGTTCACTTGAATTCTTTGGTAGCAGGTGTCGGAAAATAAATGGCGAAGGAAATAGCTCTAGAAAGCTAAAAATCAAGCCATAGTGGATGAAATTTAGCTTAAAGGATTCGGAAAAAGTGAATGTAAATTTGTGGGTGGTGATTCAACTGGAGAAATCGATTGAAAATTCGAGGAAAGAAAGATGACAGGTGGTCGGGCCCTAAGATTCGTGAGATTCTTAGTGAGAGGTGGTCTAACTTCTCTCTAACCCTTTTGAGAGGTGGCCGTTGTCATATTACGTTGATTCATGCAGCCGTTGCCGGAAAAATTCGCTGGATGGCCGGCAAGGTGCCGGCCGTAGTGCCTGCCCGCACATAGCGTGCGCAACGCGGCCGGCAGTAACCTGCGGGTTGTTAGTGTTATATACTGAAAGCTTGGCTTTGGATGATATTACACTTTTACCCTTTATGAATGAGAAACATGTTAGATTAAACAAGTTCTACGTTATGTTGTTTTGCATTAGATAGTGTGGGTTGTCATCGGGCGAACCGAAGATCATGCTATCATTTAGTCGCGAAACAAGAGTAAGTGGTTCACAACCCAGATGGATATGAACACCCCATCGTGAACGGTTGTAGTGTCAACTGTACAGTTTGTCTTGACTGATTAGTTGCACTAGTACATTTATGTATTGAACAGGATCCCAGAGAGGAGCAGTTCGTTTTATACTGATCGTCGTAAACGAACTAGGCCTCGATTAATTACTGCGTACTCTTAACCCGTAAGATATTAAACAGACATATGTGTGTAGTATTTATTACTTTGATTCACATGGGTGAAATAGACCCGTTGTCTTGGGTAATATTGCTACATGTAGGATGTGCTGTTAGGATATTTACGGTCACCATGTGCGTTAGTTTGATGATATCCCCAGAGTGAGTTCATGAAGGATTATTATGCTAAACCCTGCAGGTGGATTAAATTCCAACATAGTAATAATACGATGAACGAGCGCTAGCTTCGGTGAAATAATAATATTTTAATTAATTCTTGATTGTCAGTAATCGAATTAATTAAGGAACATTATATCTTAAACATGGGGAGATAAATCGAGTAATTATTATTGGAGTCTCAATTGTAAATTGGGCTAGGAAAATAGAGTGCAATAATACTATGTATTGACGATCAAGACGTGCAGCATACCCAGACGAACGTATCGACGAGAGCTTTCCAACGCTGCCGAGATTGCAGCCATCCGACCACCCAGACGCTTGCACGCGCCGCCGCAAGGTCCCAGGACTGCAACTTGTCTTCATCCGTTCTGCACTCGTTTGATCCGGTTTTCGATCCGATCTTGTTCGTGCAATACTAGGACGCGATTTGCAGTCAACAATTCATTGGTGTGTTGTGTACGTCCATCCAAAAGATCAGCCAGATCGCCATAAATTTTAAGCCGTAAGTTCTCTACGCAAACTTTTAGATCCGCTGCGCATAGGTTTACGTTTTGCTATTGAATTCGTGATTTGTGCATAACGAGATCTTCATTGATCCCAACAAGTGGTATAAGAGATTGGTTTAATTCGTCATGTACAAGTTCAAATTTTTACGACTTTATTTGTCAAGATGTGTTCAAACGCAGCCATATATTGGATTATATTCGCATAACTCGGTTTTGCAGGAATTAGTTTAATCCATTATTATGGTCGATTATGTGTTTGATGAATGTTGATGAATGTGATGTATGGTTTTAAATTTGTTTTTAAAGCCTCGGACATGTCGAGAAATTTGATGGATGAATGTTTGTAATAATTATTCGCCCGGGGAGTTCTCTACGCAAACCTTTAGATCCGCTGCGCATAGGTTTACGTTTTGCTATTGAATTCGTGATTTGTGCATAACGAGATCTTCATTGATCCCAACAAGTGGTATCAGAGATTGGTTTAATTCGTCGTGTACAAGTTCGAATTTTTACGGCTTTATTTGTCAAGATGTGTTCAAACGCAGCCATATATTGGATTATATTCGCATAACTCGATTTTGCAGGAATTAGTTTAATCCACTATTATGGTCGATTATGTGTTTGATGAATGTTGATGAATGTGATGTATGGTTTTAAATTTGTTTTTAAAGCCTCGGACATGTCGAGAAAATTTGATGGATGAATGTTTGTAATAATTATTCGCCCGGGGGTTGACCGGATAGATTTAACTATTTTGTCTAGAAAACATGTACATCCATTAGTTGGATCTAGGATCGGATTATGTAATTTTGTAAATTATATTTTTCGTGTTGTGATCGTGGATTAATTGTCGGGAGATCACAAGAGATCAACGAGCCTCGAAAGACCAACCGGGAAGAAGCCCGGCGGCGCGCACGGACACGCGCGGAAAAAACAAAATAAATAAATAATAATATTTTTTGACCACCAACGGCGGCGGCCGGCGGCCGGGCGGCGGTGACTGCGGGCTGGCGGCAGTGGAGAGGTTTACTTGGTGTCCAAGCAATACAAGATCTACAAGGATTCTGCTGCAGTGGGAGTTCCAGTTGAACACGGAAAGAATATACAAGGTTTTCTTGTTTATTGGAACACAATATTTAATGGCCATAATAGTGAATTTATTTATTTATTTATTTAAATTCATTATGCCATTATTTATTTATTTATTTATTTATTTATGCATGTTAATTAATTATTCTACTTGCATGAGATTAATTTAGAATTACATATTTAATTATGCATGTTAATTAATTATTGCATTTACATAGGATTAATTTAGAATTGCATAAATATTTAAATAAGTAAAAATCCTCATTTAAATTATACTAAGTTTGAGAAGGGATTTTAAATTAAAGTTAGTTGTAAAATTCCTAAGGCCTTCATTTCTAATTTTTCAGTAAATCAATTAAATGCGGGTATGGGCTCCCCTCGGGTGACATCGCTAAAATTAATTGTAGAAAATTACCAGGACGAATTTCTAGTTAGACAATTAGAGAGAGTCTTATGAGAGAGTACGGGCTTCCCCTCGGATGACGTATAATCGAATTCGTATGAACCCAGGATCGAGAAATGGGATTCACTTAGAATGCGATTTATTTATAACTCCCCTCGGGGTCCCTGAATTTATTGCATGGCCAACTGGAGACCGACTATTAATTTCGTTCGTCATGAATTTGGTTTTGACTTATGGAAATTAATGGGCCTTTTAAAGCCCTTCTCTTGCGAATGTTGAGTTGTGTAGAGTTGTTCTCGCATCATGCATTAACTCTCGGTGTTTTGAGATGTCGGTGAATTTAAGTTAATATTGTTTTGAGGATATCAATATTAGCAGTTAAATTTAAATGTGTTTAATCTGTAAAATTATTTTCGTGTTTCTCAGATATTCATCATGTCGTTCAATCCGTTATATGTCATTATAAAAGAAAATCAACTTACTAGTCCTAATTACATTGATTGGAAGAGGAACTTAGACATTGTGTTGACTTCTGAGGGTTATAAGTTTGCGATTACTGAGGCTTGCTCGGTAGAGCCCACGGCTGATGCTCCTGAGCAGGAGAAAGGGGAGTATGCCCGGTGGAAAAAGGCTGATGAGGTGGCGAAGTGTTACATTCTGGCATCTATGTCAAATGTTCTTCAACATCAGCATCAGTCTATGAACACTGCGGCAGATATACTTCTCAATCTCAGGAATCTGTTTGAACACCAGTCTAGGGCTGCTAGGCAAGAGGCCATGAGTTCTCTGATGACTACACGCATGGCAGAGGGTACACCTGTAAGGGAGCATGCTCTCAAAGTTATGGCGCTACTCAATGAGCTTGAGGTTATGGGAGGTTTTATCGACGGGGAAACCCAGGTTGATATCATGCTCCAATCTCTGCCGAAGAGTTTTGATCAGTTCCACTTGAACTACAACATGCACAAGATGCATATGGCTCTTCCAGAATCGTTAGCAGAGCTTCAGTCGGCGGAGGCCTTATTCACTCAGGCGCCTCACGCACTGGTTGCCGAGCAGGCTGGACCTTCCAGGCCTCACAAGGGCAGGAAGAGAAAGAAGTCTGCAGGAAAGGCAAAGGTGCAGGATGCCCCGGTGGTACAGCGACCGCCCCCTCAGTCTGTGGCAAAGAAGCCGAAAGGTAGATGCCATAAGTGCAACAAGTCAGGACACTAGAAGGTCGACTGCCCTCTCCTCAAGAAAGGTAACTCTCTCGTTAATGTCGTAGAAACATGTTTAGCAGTTGTATCTACCAGAACCTGGTGTGTAGATACTGGAGCCACTGATCATGTCTGCAATTCATTGCAGGGGTTCCAGGAAACCAGACGGCTTAAGGAGGGAGAGATCACCATCTACATAGGCGATTCTACGTAAGTGGCAGTTGTTGCAGTGGGAGACGTTACTTTATCTTTTTATAGTAGTATTTTGGTTTTGAGACATTGCCTTTATGTTACTAGTTTTAGAAAGAATCTTGTTTCAGTTTCTAAACTTGTTTCAGATGGATTTTCGTTTACGTTTGATGACATGGTTGTTATTCGTTATGGAAAGCGTTTCATTTGTTCTGATTCATTAGTTGGCAATTTATATGTTCTCAAACCAAACTCTCCCACACTGCAACAAACTGAATTGAATAATGTCACGACTAAATCTAATAAGAGGAAGGAATCTTCGAGTATGAATCAAGCATATCTTTGGCACCTTAGACTTGGGCACATCTATTAGACTTGTTATGATATACTCAAATCTTTGCATATCTCTAGTTTATTTTGTTTCCTTCTATTAGGTTTTGTACTCTATATATCCGTACTCATGTATTCAGTTTACGCAAGTGAGAATAAGATCTCTTTGATTATCACATGGTATCAACCAAACTCTTTGGCAAACCCTAATCTTTTCGGCCGTTCCTGCATATTCCATGGCCGCCGAGGGTAGCATTTGTAACACCCCACCTTACTAGATAAATCAGAGTTGCGCAATTAATCGCAAAGTCTTTGAAAAATAAAACCTTTTTACTTTGCGAAACTGATTTGGGGTGCTACCGTGAAAAATCCTTACTTAACTTAGAAAAACCGTTGTTTTAATTTAATAAAAACGTCCGGTTACTGAAAAACTGTGTTTTCTGAAAAGTTCGTCAAAATACGATGAGTTCGTCAAAACATATCAAAACATCATCATAAGTCATCAAAAGTCAAGCGGAAGCGCAAGTTATAGTTATACAGTCCAAAACATATATATGAATATCCTGAAAGTCCCGATCTGCTCCGTCAC